>CAXHUQ010000020.1:40000-345000 GCA_964020085.1 Micromussa lordhowensis | reverse complement strand
CAGGGAAAAACATAAAAATCCTATTCGCAAGCAAATATTTCATTTCTTTATGTCGCCCAACAATGACAGCTGTTTTGTTTATTTTGCGCCAACAATGACAGCTGTTTTGTTTATTTTGCGCCAACAATGACAGGTGTTTCGTTTATTTTGCGCCAACAGTCACAGCTGTTTTGTTTATTTCGCGCCAACAATGACAGCTGTTTTGTTTATTTCGCGCCAACAATGACAGCTGTTTTGTTTATTTTTCGCCGACCATGACAGCTGTTTTGTTTATTTTGCGCCAACAATGACAGCTGTTTTTTTATTTTGTGCCAACAATGACAGCTGTTTTGTTTATTTTGCGCCAAAAATGACAGCTGTTTTGTTTATTTCGCGCCAAAACTGACAGCTGTTTTGTTTATTTTGCGCCAACAATGACAGCCGTTTTGTTTATTTTGCGATAACAATGACAGCTGTTTTGTTTATTTTGCGCCAACAATGACAGCTCTTTTGTTTATGTCGCCTAACAATAACACCTGTTTTGTTTATTTTGCGCCAACAATGACAGCTGTTTTGTTTATTTCGCGCCAACAATGACAGCTGTTTTGTTTATTTTGCGTCAACAATGACAGCTGTTTTGTTTATATTGCACCAACAATGACAGCTGTTTGGTTTATTTTGCGATAACAAAAAGAGCTGTTTCGTTTATTTTGCGCCAACAATGACAGCTGTTTTGTTTCTTTCGCGCCAACAGTGACAGCTCTTTTGTTTATTTTGCACGAACAATGACAGCTGCTTCGTTTATTTTGCGCCAACAATGACAGCTGTTTTGTTTATTTTGCGCCAACAATGACAGCTGTTTTGTTTATTTTGCGCCAACAATGACAGGCGTTTTGTTTATTTTTGGGCAACAATGACATCTTTTTTTTGTTATTTTCCGCCAACAATGACAGCTGTTTTGTTTATTTCGCGCCAAGAATGACAGTTGTTTTGTTTATTTTGCGCCAACAATGACGGCTGTTTTGTTTATTTTGCGATAACAATGACAGCTGTTTTGTTTATTTTGCGCCAACAATGACAGCTGTTTTGTTTATTTTGCGCCAACAATGACAGCTGTTTTGTTTATTTTGCGCCAACAATGACAGCTGTTTTGTTTATTTTGCGCCAAGAATGACAGCTGTTTTGTTTATTTCGCACCAACAATGACAGCTGTTTTGTTTATTTTGCGCCAACAATAACAGCTGTTTTGTTTATTTTGCGATAACAAGGAGAGCTGTTTCGTTTATTTTGCGCCAACAATGACAGCTGTTTTGTTTATTTTGCGCCAACAATGACAGCTGTTTTGTTTATTTTGCGCCAAGAATGACAGCTGTTTTGTTTATTTCGCACCAACAATGACAGCTGTTTTGTTTATTTTGCGCCAAGAATGACAGCTGTTTTGTTTATTTTGCACCAACAATGACAGCTGTTTTGTTTATTTTGCGCCAACAATAACAGCTGTTTTGTTTATTTTGTGATAACAAGGAGAGCTGTTTCGTTTATTTTGCGCCAACAATGAAAGCTGTTTTGTTTATTTTGCGCCAACAATGACACCTGTTTTGTTTATTTCGCCCCAATAATGACAGCTGTTTTGTTTACTTTGTGCCAACAATGACAGCTATTTTGTTTATTTTGCGCCAACAATGACAGCTGTTTTGTTTATTTTGCGCCAACAATGACAGCTATTTTGTTTATTTTGCGCCAAAAATGACAGCTGTTTTGTTTATTTCGCGCCAACAATGACAGCTGTTTTGTTTATTTTGCGCCAACAATGACAGCTGTTTTGTTTATTTTGCGCCAACAATGACAGCTGTTTTGTTTATTTCGCCCCAACAAAGACAGCTGTTTTGTTTATTTTGCACCAACAATGACAGCTGTTTTGTTTATTTTGCGATAACAATGACAGCTGTTTTGTTTATTTCGCCCCGACAAAGACAGCTGTTTTGTTTATTTTGCGCCAACAATGACAGCTGTTTGGTTTATTTTGCGATAACAAAGAGAGCTGTTTCGTTTATTTTGCGCCAACAATGACAGCTGTTTTGTTTCTTTCGCGCCAACAGTGACAGCTCTTTTGTTTATTTTGCACGAACAATGACAGCTGTTTCGTTTATTTTGCGCCAACAATCACAGCTGTTTTGTTTATTTCGCGCCAACAATGACAGCAGTTTTGTTTATTTCGCGCCAACAATGACGGGTGTTTTGTTTATTTTTGGGCAACAATGACATCTTTTTTTGTTATTTTTGCGCCAACAATGACAGCTGTTTTGTTTATTTTGCGCCAACAATCACAGCTGTTTTGTTTATTTTGCGCCAAAAATGACAGCTGTTTTGTTAATTTCGCACCAACAATGACAGCCGTTTTTTTTTTTTTTTTGCGCCAGCAATTACAGCTGTTTTGTTTATTTTGCGCCAACAATGACAGCTGTGTTGTTTATTTTCCGCCAACAATGACAGCTGTTTTGTTTATTTTGCGCCAACAATGACAGCTGTTGCGTTTATTTTGCACCAACAATGACAGATGTTTTGTTTATTTTGCGCCAACAATGACAGCTGTTTTGTTTATTTTTCGCCAACAATGACAGCTGTTTTGTTTATTTTGCGCCAACAATGACAGCCGTTTTGTTTATTTTGCGCCAACAATGACAGCCGTTTTGTTTATTTTGCGCCAACAATGACAGCTGTTTTGTTTATTTTGCGCCAAAACTGACAGCTGTGTTGTTTATTTCGCGCAAACAATGACAGCTGTGTTGTTTATTTTGCTCCAACAATAACAGGTGTTTTGTTTATTTTGCTCCAACAATGACAGCTGTTTTGTTTATTTCACGCCAACAATGACAGCTGTTTTTTTTATTTTGCGATAACAATGACAGCTGTTTTCTTTATTTTGCGTGAACAATGACAGCTGTTTTGTTTATTTTGCGCCAACAATGACAGCTGTTTCGTTTATTTTGCGGCAACAATGACAGCTGTTTTGTTTATTTTGCGCCAACAATGACAGCTGTTTAGTTTATTTTGCGCCAACAATGACAGCTGTTTTGTTTATTTTGCACCAACAATGACAGGTGTTTTGTTTATTTCACGCCAACAGTGACAGCTGTTTTGTTTATTTTGCCCCAACAATGACAGCTGTTTTGTTTATTTTGCGCCAACAATGACAGCTCTTTTCTTTATGTCGCCCAACAATGACAGCTGTTTTGTTTATTTTGCGCCAACAATGACAGCTGTTTTGTTTATTTTGCGCCAACAATGACAGGTGTTTCGTTTATTTTGCGCCAACAGTCACAGCTGTTTTGTTTATTTCGCGCCAACAATGACAGCTGTTTTGTTTATTTCGCGCCAACAATGACAGCTGTTTTGTTTATTTTTCGCCGACCATGACAGCTGTTTTGTTTATTTTGCGCCAACAATGACAGCTGTTTTTTTATTTTGTGCCAACAATGACAGCTGTTTTGTTTATTTTGCGCCAAAAATGACAGCTGTTTTGTTTATTTCGCGCCAAAACTGACAGCTGTTTTGTTTATTTTGCGCCAACAATGACAGCCGTTTTGTTTATTTTGCGATAACAATGACAGCTGTTTTGTTTATTTTGCGCCAACAATGACAGCTCTTTTGTTTATGTCGCCCAACAATAACACCTGTTTTGTTTATTTTGCGCCAACAATGACAGCTGTTTTGTTTATTTCGCGCCAACAATGACAGCTGTTTTGTTTATTTTGCGTCAACAATGACAGCTGTTTTGTTTATATTGCACCAACAATGACAGCTGTTTGGTTTATTTTGCGATAACAAAAAGAGCTGTTTCGTTTATTTTGCGCCAACAATGACAGCTGTTTTGTTTCTTTCGCGCCAACAGTGACAGCTCTTTTGTTTATTTTGCACGAACAATGACAGCTGTTTCGTTTATTTTGCGCCAACAATGACAGCTGTTTTGTTTATTTCGCGCCAAGAATGACAGTTGTTTTGTTTATTTTGCGCCAACAATGACGGCTGTTTTGTTTATTTTGCGATAACAATGACAGCTGTTTTGTTTATTTTGCGCCAACAATGACAGCTGTTTTGTTTATTTTGCGCCAACAATGACAGCTGTTTTGTTTATTTTGCGCCAACAATGACAGCTGTTTTGTTTATTTTGCGCCAAGAATGACAGCTGTTTTGTTTATTTCGCACCAACAATGACAGCTGTTTTGTTTATTTTGCGCCAACAATAACAGCTGTTTTGTTTATTTTGCGATCACAAGGAGAGCTGTTTCGTTTATTTTGCGCCAACAATGACAGCTGTTTTGTTTATTTTGCGCCAACAATGACAGCTGTTTTGTTTATTTTGCGCCAAGAATGACAGCTGTTTTGCTTATTTCGCACCAACAATGACAGCTGTTTTGTTTATTTTGCGCCAACAATAACAGCTGTTTGGTTTATTTTGCGATAACAAAAAGAGCTGTTTCGTTTATTTTGCGCCAACAATGACAGCTGTTTTGTTTCTTTCGCGCCAACAGTGACAGCTCTTTTGTTTATTTTGCACGAACAATGACAGCTGTTTCGTTTATTTTGCGCCAACAATGACAGCTGTTTTGTTTATTTTGCGCCAACAATGACAGCTGTTTTGTTTATTTTGCGCCAACAATGACAGGCGTTTTGTTTATTTTTGGGCAACAATGACATCTTTTTTTTGTTATTTTCCGCCAACAATGACAGCTGTTTTGTTTATTTCGCGCCAAGAATGACAGTTGTTTTGTTTATTTTGCGCCAACAATGACGGCTGTTTTGTTTATTTTGCGATAACAATGACAGCTGTTTTGTTTATTTTGCGCCAACAATGACAGCTGTTTTGTTTATTTTGCGCCAACAATGACAGCTGCTTTGTTTATTTTGCGCCAACAATGACAGCTGTTTTGTTTATTTTGCGCCAAGAATGACAGCTGTTTTGTTTATTTCGCACCAACAATGACAGCTGTTTTGTTTATTTTGCGCCAACTATAACAGCTGTTTTGTTTATTTTGCGATAACAAGGAGAGCTGTTTCGTTTATTTTGCGGAAACAATGAAAGCTGTTTTGTTTATTTTGCGCCAACAATGACACCTGTTTTGTTTATTTCGCCCCAATAATGACAGCTGTTTTGTTTATTTTGCGCCAACAATGACAGCTATTTTGTTTATTTTGCGCCAAAAATGACAGCTGTTTTGTTTATTTCGCGCCAACAATGACAGCTGTTTTGTTTATTTTGCGCCAACAATGACAGCTGTTTTGTTTATTTTGTGCCAACAATGACAGCTGTTTTGTTTATTTCGCCCCAACAAAGACAGCTGTTTTGTTTATTTTGCACCAACAATGACAGCTGTTTTGTTTATTTTGCGATAACAATGACAGCTGTTTTGTTTATTTCGCCCCGACAAAGACAGCTGTTTTGTTTATTTTGCGCCAACAATGACAGCTGTTTGGTTTATTTTGCGATAACAAAGAGAGCTGTTTCGTTTATTTTGCGCCAACAATGACAGCTGTTTTGTTTCTTTCGCGCCAACAGTGACAGCTCTTTTGTTAGTTTCGCGCCAAGAATGACAGCTGTTTTGTTTATTTTGCGCCAACAATGACAGCTGTTGCGTTTATCTTGCGCCAACAATGACAGCTGTTTTGTTTATTTTGCCCAAACAATGACAGCAGTTTTGTTTATTTTTCGCCAACAATGACAGCTGTTTTGTTTATTTTGCGCCGACAATGACAGCCGTTTTGTTTATTTTGCGCCAACAATGACAGCCGTTTTGTTTATTTTGCGCCAACAATGACAGCTGTTTTGTTTATTTTGCGCCAAAACTGACAGCTGTTTTGTTTATTTCGCGCAAACAATGACAGCTGTTTTGTTTATTTTTCGCCAACAATGACAGCTGTTTTGTTTATTTTGCGCCAACAATGACAGCCGTTTTGTTTATTTTGCGCCAACAATGACAGCTGTTTTGTTTATTTTGCGCCAAAACTGACAGCTGTTTTGTTTATTTCGCGCAAACAATGACAGCTGTTTTGTTTATTTTTCGCCAACAATGACAGCTGTTTTGTTTATTTTGCGATAACAATGACAGCTTTTTTCTTTATTTTGCTCCAACAATGACAGCTGTTTTGTTTATTTTGCGATAATAATGACAGCTTTTTTGTTTATTTTGCGCCAACAATGACAGCTGTTTTGTTTATTTTGCGCCAACAATGACAGCTGTTTAGTTTATTTTGAAGCAACAATGACAGCTGTTTTGTTTATTTCGCGCCAACAATGACAGCTGTTTTTTTTTTATTTTGCGCCAACAATGACAGCTGTTTTGTTTATTTCGTGCCAACAGTGACAGCTGTTTTGTTTATTTTGCCCCAACAATGACAGCTGTTTCGTTTTTTTTGCGCCAACAGTCACAGCTGTTTTGTTTATTTTGCGCCAACAATGACACCTGTTTTGTTTATTTTGCGCCAACAATAACAGCTATTTTGTTTATTTCGCGCCAACAATGACAGCTGTTTTGTTTATTTTGCGCCAACAATGACAGCTGTTTTGTTTATTTTGTGCCAACAATGACAGCTGTTTTGTTTATTTCGCCGCAACAAAGACAGCTGTTTTGTTTATTTTGCGCCAACAATGACAGCTGTTTCGTTTATTTTGCGCCAACAATCACAGCTGTTTTGTTTATTTCGCGCCAACAATGACAGCTGTTTTGTTTATTTCGCGCCAACAATGACAGCTCTTTTGTTTATTTTTCGCCAACAATGACAGCTGTTTTGTTCTTTTTGTGCCAACAATGACAGCTGTTTTGTTTATTTTGCACCAACAATCACAGCTGTTTTGTTTATTTTGCGCCAAAAATGACAGCTGTTTTGTTAATTTCGCACCAACAATGACAGCCGTTTTTTTTTTTTTTTGCGCCAGCAATTACAGCTGTTTTGTTTATGTTGCGACAACAATGACAGCTGTGTTGTTTATTTTCCGCCAACAATGACAGCGGTTTTGTTTATTTTGCGCCAACAATGACAGCTGTTTTGTTAGTTTCGCGCCAACAATAACAGCCGTTTTTTTTTTTTTTTGCGCCAGCAATTACAGCTGTTTTGTTTATTTTGCGACAACAATGACAGCTGTGTTGTTTATTTTGCGCCAACAATGACAGCTGTTTTGTTTATTTTGCGCCAACAATGACAGCTGTTGCGTTTATTTTGCACCAACAATGACAGATGTTTTGTTTATTTTGCGCCAACAATGACAGCTGTTTTGTTTATTTTTCGCCAACAATGACAGCTGTTTTGTTTATTTTGCACCAACAATGACAGCCGTTTTGTTTATTTTGCGCCAACAATGACAGCCGTTTTGTTTATTTTGCGCCAACAATGACAGCTGTTTTGTTTATTTTGTGCCAAAACTGACAGCTGTGTTGTTTATTTCGCGCAAACAATGACAGCTGTGTTGTTTATTTTGCTCCAACAATAACAGCTGTTTTGTTTATTTTGCTCCAACAATGACAGCTGTTTAGTTTATTTTGCGCCAACAATGACAGCTGTTTTTTTTATTTTGCGATAACAATGACAGCTGTTTTCTTTATTTTGCGCAAACAATGACAGCTGTTTTGTTTATTTTGCGCCAACAATAACAGCTGTTTAGTTTATTTTGCGGCAACAATGACAGCTGTTTTGTTTATTTTGCGCCAACAATGACAGCTGTTTAGTTTATTTTGCACCAACAATGACAGCTGTTTTGTTTATTTTGCGCCAACAATGACAGCTGTTTTGTTTATTTCGCGCCAACAGTGACAGCTGTTTTGTTTATTTTGCCCCAACAATGACAGCTGTTTTGTTTATTTTGCGCCAACAATGACAGCTCTTTTGTTTATGTCGCACAACAATGACAGCTGTTTTGTTTATTTTGCGCCAACAATGACACCTGTTTTGTTTATTTTGCGCCAACAATAACAGCTATTTTGTTTATTTCGCGCCAACAATGACAGCTGTTTTGTTTATTTTGCGCCAACAATGACAGCTGTTTTGTTTATTTTGCGCCAACAATGACAGCTGTTTTGTTTATTTCGCCCCAACAAAGACAGCTGTTTTGTTTATTTTGCGCCAACAATGACAGCTGTTTCGTTTATTTTGCGCCAACAATGACAGCTGTTTAGTTTATTTTGCGCCAACAATGACAGCTGTTTTGTTTATTTTGCACCAACAATGACAGGTGTTTTGTTTATTTCACGCCAACAGTGACAGCTGTTTTGTTTATTTTGCCCCAACAATGACAGCTGTTTTGTTTATTTTGCGCCAACAATGACAGCTCTTTTGTTTATGTCGCCCAACAATGACAGCTGTTTTGTTTATTTTGAGCCAACAATGACAGCTGTTTTGTTTATTTTGCGCCAACAATGACAGGTGTTTCGTTTATTTTGCGCCAACAGTCACAGCTGTTTTGTTTATTTCGCGCCAACAATGACAGCTGTTTTGTTTATTTCGCGCCAACAATGACAGCTGTTTTGTTTATTTTTCGCCGACCATGACAGCTGTTTTGTTTATTTTGCGCCAACAATGACAGCTGTTTTTTTATTTTGTGCCAACAATGACAGCTGTTTTGTTTATTTTGCGCCAAAAATGACAGCTGTTTTGTTTATTTCGCGCCAAAACTGACAGCTGTTTTGTTTATTTTGCGCCAACAATGACAGCCGTTTTGTTTATTTTGCGATAACAATGACAGCTGTTTTGTTTATTTTGCGCCAACAATGACAGCTCTTTTGTTTATGTCGCCCAACAATAACACCTGTTTTGTTTATTTTGCGCCAACAATGACAGCTGTTTTGTTTATTTCGCGCCAACAATGACAGCTGTTTTGTTTATTTTGCGTCAACAATGACAGCTGTTTTGTTTATATTGCGCCAACAATGACAGCTGTTTTGTTTATTTTGCGCCAACAATGACAGCTGTTTTGTTTATTTTGCGCCAAGAATGACAGCTGTTTTGTTTATTTCGCACCAACAATGACAGCTGTTTTGTTTATTTTGCGCCAACAATAACAGCTGTTTGGTTTATTTTGCGATAACAAAAAGAGCTGTTTCGTTTATTTTGCGCCAACAATGACAGCTGTTTTGTTTCTTTCGCGCCAACAGTGACAGCTCTTTTGTTTATTTTGCACGAACAATGACAGCTGTTTCGTTTATTTTGCGCCAACAATGACAGCTGTTTTGTTTATTTTGCGCCAACAATGACAGCTGTTTTGTTTATTTTGCGCCAACAATGACAGGCGTTTTGTTTATTTTTGGGCAACAATGACATCTTTTTTTTGTTATTTTCCGCCAACAATGACAGCTGTTTTGTTTATTTCGCGCCAAGAATGACAGTTGTTTTGTTTATTTTGCGCCAACAATGACGGCTGTTTTGTTTATTTTGCGATAACAATGACAGCTGTTTTGTTTATTTTGCGCCAACAATGACAGCTGTTTTGTTTATTTTGCGCCAACAATGACAGCTGTTTTGTTTATTTTGCGCCAACAATGACAGCTGTTTTGTTTATTTTGCGCCAAGAATGACAGCTGTTTTGTTTATTTCGCACCAACAATGACAGCTGTTTTGTTTATTTTGCGCCAACAATAACAGCTGTTTTGTTTATTTTGCGATAACAAGGAGAGCTGTTTCGTTTATTTTGCGGCAACAATGAAAGCTGTTTTGTTTATTTTGCGCCAACAATGACACCTGTTTTGTTTATTTCGCCCCAATAATGACAGCTGTTTTGTTTACTTTGTGCCAACAATGACATCTGTTTTGTTTATTTTGCGCCAACAATGACAGCTGTTTTGTTTATTTTGCGCCAACAATGACAGCTGTTTTGTTTATTTTGCGCCAACAATGACAGCTGTTTTGTTTATTTCGCCCCAACAAAGACAGCTGTTTTGTTTATTTTGCACCAACAATGGCAGCTGTTTTGTTTATTTTGCGATAACAATGACAGCTGTTTTGTTTATTTCGCCCCGACAAAGAAAACTGTTTTGTTTATTTTGCGCCAACAATGACAGCTGTTTGGTTTATTTTGCGATAACAAAGAGAGCTGTTTCGTTTATTTTGCGCCAACAATGACAGCTGTTTTGTTTCTTTCGCGCCAACAGTGACAGCTCTTTTGTTAGTTTCGCGCCAACAATGACAGCTGTTTTGTTTATTTTGCGCCAACAATGACAGCTGTTGCGTTTATCTTGCGCCAACAATGACAGCTGTTTTGTTTATTTTGCCCAAACAATGACAGCTGTTTTGTTTATTTTTCGCCAACAATGACAGCTGTTTTGTTTATTTTGCGCCGACAATGACAGCCGTTTTGTTTATTTTGCGCCAACAATGACAGCCGTTTTGTTTATTTTGCGCCAACAATGACAGCTGTTTTGTTTATTTTGCGCCAAAACTTACAGCTGTTTTGTTTATTTCGCGCAAACAATGACAGCTGTTTTGTTTATTTTTCGCCAACAATGACAGCTGTTTTGTTTATTTTGCGCCAAGAATGACAGCCGTTTTGTTTATTTTGCGCCGACAATGACAGCTGTTTTGTTTATTTTGCGCCAAAACTGACAGCTGTTTTGTTTATTTCGCGCAAACAATGACAGCTGTTTTGTTTATTTTTCGCCAACAATGACAGCTGTTTTGTTTATTTTGCGATAACAATGACAGCTTTTTTCTTTATTTTGCTCCAACAATGACAGCTGTTTTGTTTATTTTGCGATAATAATGACAGCTTTTTTGTTTATTTTGCGCCAACAATGACAGCTGTTTTGTTTATTTTGCGCCAACAATGACAGCTGTTTAGTTTATTTTGAAGCAACAATGACAGCTGTTTTGTTTATTTCGCGCCAACAATGACAGCTGTTTTTTTTTTATTTTGCGCCAACAATGACAGCTGTTTTGTTTATTTCGTGCCAACAGTGACAGCTGTTTTGTTTATTTTGCCCCAACAATGACAGCTGTTTCGTTTTTTTTGCGCCAACAGTCACAGCTGTTTTGTTTATTTTGCGCCAACAATGACACCTGTTTTGTTTATTTTGCGCCAACAATAACAGCTATTTTGTTTATTTCGCGCCAACAATGACAGCTGTTTTGTTTATTTTGCGCCAACAATGACAGCTGTTTTGTTTATTTTGCGCCAACAATGACAGCTGTTTTGTTTATTTCGCCGCAACAAAGACAGCTGTTTTGTTTATTTTGCGGCAACAATGACAGCTGTTTCGTTTATTTTGCGCCAACAATCACAGCTGTTTTGTTTATTTCGCGCCAACAATGACAGCTGTTTTGTTTATTTCGTGCCAACAATGACAGCTCTTTTGTTTATTTTTCGCCAACAATGACAGCTGTTTTGTTCTTTTTGTGCCAACAATGACAGCTGTTTTGTTTATTTTGCACCAACAATCACAGCTGTTTTGTTTATTTTGCGCCAAAAATGACAGCTGTTTTGTTAATTTCGCACCAACAATGACAGCCGTTTTTTTTTTTTTTTGCGCCAGCAATTACAGCTGTTTTGTTTATTTTGCGACAACAATGACAGCTGTGTTGTTTATTTTCCGCCAACAATGACAGCGGTTTTGTTTATTTTGCGCCAACAATGACAGCTGTTTTGTTAGTTTCGCGCCAACAATAACAGCCGTTTTTTTTTTTTGCGCCAGCAATTACAGCTGTTTTGTTTATTTTGCGACAACAATGACAGCTGTGTTGTTTATTTTGCGCCAACAATGACAGCTGTTTTGTTTATTTTGCGCCAACAATGACAGCTGTTGCGTTTATTTTGCACCAACAATGACAGATGTTTTGTTTATTTTGCGCCAACAATGACAGCTGTTTTGTTTATTTTTCGCCAACAATGACAGCTGTTTTGTTTATTTTGCACCAACAATGACAGCCGTTTTGTTTATTTTGCGCCAACAATGACAGCCGTTTTGTTTATTTTGCGCCAACAATGACAGCTGTTTTGTTTATTTTGTGCCAAAACTGACAGCTGTGTTGTTTATTTCGCGCAAACAATGACAGCTGTGTTGTTTATTTTGCTTCAACAATAACAGCTGTTTTGTTTATTTTGCTCCAACAATGACAGCTGTTTACTTTATTTTGCGCCAACAATGACAGCTGTTTTTTTTATTTTGCGATAACAATGACAGCTGTTTTCTTTATTTTGCGCGAACAATGACAGCTGTTTTGTTTATTTTGCGCCAACAATAACAGCTGTTTAGTTTATTTTGCGGCAACAATGACAGCTGTTTTGTTTATTTTGCGCCAACAATGACAGCTGTTTAGTTTATTTTGCACCAACAATGACAGCTGTTTTGTTTATTTTGCGCCAACAATGACAGCTGTTTTGTTTATTTCGCGCCAACAGTGACAGCTGTTTTGTTTATTTTGCCCCAACAATGACAGCTGTTTTGTTTATTTTGCGCCAACAATGACAGCTCTTTTGTTTATGTCGCACAACAATGACAGCTGTTTTGTTTATTTTGCGCCAACAATGACACCTGTTTTGTTTATTTTGCGCCAACAATAACAGCTATTTTGTTTATTTCGCGCCAACAATGACAGCTGTTTTGTTTATTTTGCGCCAACAATGACAGCTGTTTTGTTTATTTTGCGCCAACAATGACAGCTGTTTTGTTTATTTCGCCCCAACAAAGACAGCTGTTTTGTTTATTTTGCGCCAACAATGACAGCTGTTTCGTTTATTTTGCGCCAACAATCACAGCTGTTTTGTTTATTTCGCGCCAACAATGACAGCTGTTTTGTTTATTTCGCGCCAACAATGACAGCTCTTTTGTTTATTTTTCGCCAACAATGACAGCCGTTTTGTTCTTTTTGTGCCAACAATGACAGCTGTTTTGTTTATTTTGCACCAACAATCACAGATGTTTTGTTTATTTTGCGCCAAAAATGACAGCTGTTTTGTTAATTTCGCACCAACAATGACAGCCGTTTTTTTTTTTTTTTGCGCCAGCAATTACAGCTGTTTTGTTTATTTTGCGACAACAATGACAGCTGTGTTGTTTATTTTCCGCCAACAATGACAGCGGTTTTGTTTATTTTGCGCCAACAATGACAGCTGTTTTGTTACTTTCGCGCCAACAATAACAGCCGTTTTTTTTTTTTTGCGCCAGCAATTACAGCTGTTTTGTTTATTTTGCGACAACAATGACAGCTGTGTTGTTTATTTTGCGCCAACAATGACAGCTGTTTTGTTTATTTTGCGCCAACAATGACAGCTGTTGCGTTTATTTTGCACCAACAATGACAGATGTTTTGTTTATTTTGCGCCAACAATGACAGCTGTTTTGTTTATTTTTCGCCAACAATGACAGCTGTTTTGTTTATTTTGCACCAACAATGACAGCCGTTTTGTTTATTTTGCGCCAACAATGACAGCCGTTTTGTTTATTTTGCGCCAACAATGACAGCTGTTTTGTTTATTTTGTGCCAAAACTGACAGCTGTGTTGTTTATTTCGCGCAAACAATGACAGCTGTGTTGTTTATTTTGCTCCAACAATAACAGCTGTTTTGTTTATTTTGCTCCAACAATGACAGCTGTTTAGTTTATTTTGCGCCAACAATGACAGCTGTTTTTTTTATTTTGCGATAACAATGACAGCTGTTTTCTTTATTTTGCGCGAACAATGACAGCTGTTTTGTTTATTTTGCGCCAACAATAACAGCTGTTTAGTTTATTTTGCGGCAACAATGACAGCTGTTTTGTTTATTTTGCGCCAACAATGACAGCTGTTTAGTTTATTTTGCACCAACAATGACAGCTGTTTTGTTTATTTTGCGACAACAATGACAGCTGTTTTGTTTATTTCGCGCCAACAGTGACAGCTGTTTTGTTTATTTTGCCCCAACAATGACAGCTGTTTTGTTTATTTTGCGCCAACAATGACAGCTCTTTTGTTTATGTCGCACAACAATGACAGCTGTTTTGTTTATTTTGCGCCAACAATGACACCTGTTTTGTTTATTTTGCGCCAACAATAACAGCTATTTTGTTTATTTCGCGCCAACAATGACAGCTGTTTTGTTTATTTTGCGCCAACAATGACAGCTGTTTTGTTTATTTTGCGCCAACAATGACAGCTGTTTTGTTTATTTCGCCCCAACAAAGACAGCTGTTTTGTTTATTTTGCGCCAACAATGACAGCTGTTTCGTTTATTTTGCGTCAACAATCACAGCTGTTTTGTTTATTTCGCGCCAACAATGACAGCTGTTTTGTTTATTTCGCGCCAACAATGACAGCTCTTTTGTTTATTTTTCGCCAACAATGACAGCTGTTTTGTTCTTTTTGTGCCAACAATGACAGCTGTTTTGTTTATTTTGCACCAACAATCACAGCTGTTTTGTTTATTTTGCACCAAAAATGACAGCTGTTTTGTTAATTTCGCACCAACAATGACAGCCGTTTTTTTTTTTTTGCGCCAGCAATTACAGCTTTTTTGTTTATTTTGCGACAACAATGACAGCTGTGTTGTTTATTTTCCGCCAACAATGACAGCGGTTTTGTTTATTTTGCGCCAACAATGACAGCTGTTTTGTTACTTTCGCGCCAACAATAACAGCCGTTTTTTTTTTTTGCGCCAGCAATTACAGCTGTTTTGTTTATTTTGCGACAACAATGACAGCTGTGTTGTTTATTTTGCGCCAACAATGACAGCTGTTTTGTTTATTTTGCGCCAACAATGACAGCTGTTGCGTTTATTTTGCACCAACAATGACAGATGTTTTGTTTATTTTGCGCCAACAATGACAGCTGTTTTGTTTATTTTTCGCCAACAATGACAGCTGTTTTGTTTATTTTGCACCAACAATGACAGCCGTTTTGTTTATTTTGCGCCAACAATGACAGCCGTTTTGTTTATTTTGCGCCAACAATGACAGCTGTTTTGTTTATTTTGCGCCAAAACTGACAGCTGTGTTGTTTATTTCGCGCAAACAATGACAGCTGTGTTGTTTATTTTGCTCCAACAATAACAGCTGTTTTGTTTATTTTGCTCCAACAATGACAGCTGTTTTGTTTATTTCGCGCCAACAATGACAGCTGTTTTATTTATTTTGCGATAACAATGACAGCTGTTTTCTTTATTTTGCGCGAACAATGACAGCTGTTTTGTTTATTTTGCGCCAACAATAACAGCTGTTTAGTTTATTTTGCGGCAACAATGACAGCTGTTTTGTTTATTTTGCGCCAACAATGACAGCTGTTTAGTTTATTTTGCACCAACAATGACAGCTGTTTTGTTTATTTTGCGCCAACAATGACAGCTGTTTTGTTTATTTCGCGCCAACAGTGACAGCTGTTTTGTTTATTTTGCCCCAACAATGACAGCTGTTTTGTTTATTTTGCGCCAACAATGACAGCTCTTTTGTTTATGTCGCACAACAATGACAGCTGTTTTGTTTATTTTGCGCCAACAATGACAGCTGTTTTGTTTATTTTGCGCCAACAATGACAGCTGTTTCGTTTATTTTGCGCCAACAGTCACAGCTGTTTTGTTTATTTCGCGCCAACAATGACAGCTGTTTTCTTTATTTCGCGCCAACAATGACAGCTGTTTTGTTTATTTTTCGCCGACCATGACAGCTGTTTTGTTTATTTTGCGCCAACAATGACAGCTGTTTTTTTATTTTGTGCCAACAATGACAGCTGTTTTGTTTATTTTGCGCCAAAAATGACAGCTGTTTTGTTTATTTCGCGCCAAAACTGACAGCTGTTTTGTTTATTTTGCGCCAACAATGACAGCCGTTTTGTTTATTTTGTGATAACAATGACAGCTGTTTTGTTTATTTTGCGCCAACAATGACAGCTCTTTTGTTTATGTCGCCCAACGATAACACCTGTTTTGTTAATTTTGCGCCAACAATGACAGCTGTTTTGTTTATTTCGCGCCAACAATGACAGCTGTTTTGTTTATTTTGCGTCAACAATGACAGCTGTTTTGTTTATATTGCGCCAACAATGACAGCTGTTTTGTTTATTTTGGGCCAACAATGTAAGCTTTTTTTTGTTATTTTCCGCCAAGAATGACGGCTGTTTTGTTTATTTTGCGCCAAGAATGACAGTTGTTTTGTTTATTTTGCGCCAACAATGACAGCTGTTTTGTTTATTTTGCGCCAAGAATGACAGTTGTTTTGTTTATTTTGCGCCAACAATGACAGCTGTTTTGTTTATTTTGCGCCACCAATGACAGCTGTTTTGTTTATTTTGCGCCAACAATGACAGCTGTTTTGTTTATTTTGCGCCAACAATCACAGCTGTTTTGTTTATTTCGCGCCAACAATGACAGCTGTTTTGTTTATTTCGCGCCAACAATGACAGCTCTTTTGTTTATCTTGTTGCCAACAATGACAGCTGTTTTGTTTATTTTGCGCCAACAATAACAGCTGTTTTGGTTTATTTTGCGCCAGCAATGACAGCTGTTTTGTTTATTTTGCGCCAACAATGACAGCTGTGTTGCTTATTTTGCGCCAACAATGACAGCAGTTTTGTTTATTTTGGGCCAACAATGACAGCTGTTGCGTTTATTTTGCGCCAACAATGACAGCTGTTTTGTTTATTTTGCCCAAACAATGACAGCTGTTTTGTTTATTTTTCGCCAACAATGACAGCTGTTTTGTTTATTTTGCGCCGACAATGACAGCCGTTTTGTTTATTTTGCGCCAACAATGACAGCCGTTTTTTTTATTTTGCGCCAACAATGACAGCTGTTTTGTTTATTTTGCGCAAAAACTGACAGCTGTTTTGTTTATTTTGCGCAAACAATGACAGCTGTTTTGTTTATTTTTCGCCAACAATGACAGCTGTTTTGTTTATTTTGCGCCAACAATGACAGCCGTTTTGTTTATTTTCCGCCAACAATGACAGCTGTTTTGTTTATTTTGCGCCAAAACTGACAGCTGTTTTGTTTATTTTGCGCAAACTAGGACAGCTGTTTTGTTTATTTTGCGCCAACAATGACAGCTGTTGCGTTTATTTTGCGCCAACAATGAAAGCTGTTTTGTTTATTTTGCGCCAACAAATACAGCTGTTTTGTTTATTTTGCGCCAACAATGACAGCTGTTTTTTTATTTTGTGCCAACAATGACAGCTGTTTTGTTTATTTTGCGCCAAGAATGACAGCTGTTTTGTTTATTTCGCGCCAAAACTGACAGCTGTTTTGTTTATTTTGCGCCAACAATGACAGCCGTTTTGTTTATTTTGCGATAACAATGACAGCTGTTTTGTTTATTTTGCGCCAACAATGACAGCTCTTTTGTTTATGTCGCCCAACAATAACACCTGTTTTGTTTATTTTGCGCCAACAATGACAGCTGTTTTGTTTATTTCGCGCCAACAATGACAGCTGTTTTGTTTATTTTGCGTCAACAATGACAGCTGTTTTGTTTATATTGCGCCAACAATGACAGCTGTTTGGTTTATTTTGCGATAACAAAGAGAGCTGTTTCGTTTATTTTGCGCCAACAATGACAGCTGTTTTGTTTCTTTCGCGCCAACAGTGACAGCTCTTTTGTTTATTTTGCGCCAACAATGACAGCTGTTTTGTTTATTTTGCGCCAACAATGACAGCTGTTTTGTTTATTTCGCGCCAACAATGACAGGTGTTTTGTTTATTTTTGGGCAACAATGACATCTTTTTTTTGTTATTTTCCGCCAACAATGACAGCTGTTTTGTTTATTTCGCGCCAAGAATGACAGTTGTTTTGTTTATTTTGCGCCAACAATGACAGCTGTTTTGTTTATTTTGCGCCAACAATGACAGCTGTTTTGTTTATTTTGCGCCAAGAATGACAGCTGTTTTGTTTATTTCGCCCCAACAATGACAGCTGTTTTGTTTATTTTGCGCCAACAATAACAGCTGTTTTGTTTATTTTGCGATAACAAGGAGAGCTGTTTCGTTTATTTTGCGCCAACAATGACAGCTGTTTTGTTTATTTTGCGCCAACAATGACACCTGTTTTGTTTATCTCGCCCCAACAATGACAGCTGTTTTGTTTACTTTGCGCCAACAATGACAGCTGTTTTGTTTATTTTGCGCCAACAATGACAGCTGTTTTGTTTATTTTGCGCCAACAATGACAGCTATTTTGTTTATTTTGCGCCAAAAATGACAGCTGTTTTGTTTATTTCGCGCCAACAATGACAGCTGTTTTGTTTATTTTGCGCCAACAATGACAGCTGTTTTGTTTATTTCGCGCCAACAATGACAGCTGTTTTGTTTATTTTGCGCCAACAATGACAGCTGTTTTGTTTATTTTGCGCCAACAATGACAGCCGTTTTGTTTATTTTGCGCCAACAATGACAGCTGTTTTGTTTATTTTGCGCCAAAACTGACAGCTGTTTTGTTTATTTTGCGCAAACTAGGACAGCTGTTTTGTTTATTTTGCGCCAACAATAACAGCTGTTGCGTTTATTTTGCGCCAACAATGAAAGCTGTTTTGTTTATTTTGCGCCAACAAATACAGCTGTTTTGTTTATTTTGCGCCAACAATGACAGCTCTTTTGTTTATTTTTCGCCAACAATGACAGCTGTTTTGTTTATTTTGCGCAAACAATGACAGGTGTTTTGTTTATTTTGCGCCAACAAACACAGCTGTTTTGTTTATTTTGCGCCAACAATGACAGCTGTTTTGTTTATTTTGCGCCAACAATGACAGCTGTTTTGTTTATTTTGCGCCAAAACTGACAGCTGTTTTGTTTATTTTGCGCCAACAATGACAGCTGTTTTGTTTATTTTGCGCCAACAATGACAGCTGTTTTGTTTATTTTGCGCCAAAACTGACAGCTGTTTTGTTTATTTTGCGCCGACAATGACAGCCGTTTCGTTTATTTTGCGCCAACAATGACAGCCGTTTTGTTTATTTTGCGCCAACAATGACAGCTGTTTTGTTTATTTTGCGCCAAAACTGACAGCTGTTTTGTTTATTTCGCGCAAACAATGACAGCTGTTTTGTTTATTTTTCGCCAACAATGACAGCTGTTTTGTTTATTTTGCGCCAAGAATGACAGCCGTTTTGTTTATTTTGCGCCAACAATGACAGCTGTTTTTTTTATTTTGCGCCAAAACTGACAGCTGTTTTGTTTATTTCGCGCAAACAATGACAGCTGTTTTGTTTATTTTTCGCCAACAATGACAGCTGTTTTGTTTATTTTGCGATAACAATGACAGCTTTTTTCTTTATTTTGCTCCAACAATGACAGCTGTTTTGTTTATTTTGCGATAATAATGACAGCTTTTTTGTTTATTTTGCGCCAACAATGACAGCTGTTTTGTTTATTTTGCGCCAACAATGACAGCTGTTTAGTTTATTTTGAAGCAACAATGACAGCTGTTTTGTTTATTTCGCGCCAACAATGACAGCTGTTTTTTTTTTATTTTGCGCCAACAATGACAGCTGTTTTGTTTATTTCGTGCCAACAGTGACAGCTGTTTTGTTTATTTTGCCCCAACAATGACAGCTGTTTCGTTTTTTTTTGCGCCAACAGTCACAGCTGTTTTGTTTATTTTGCGCCAACAATGACACCTGTTTTGTTTATTTTGCGCGAACAATAACAGCTATTTTGTTTATTTCGCGCCAACAATGACAGCTGTTTTGTTTATTTTGCGCCAACAATGACAGCTGTTTTGTTTATTTTGCGCCAACAATGACAGCTGTTTTGTTTATTTCGCCGCAACAAAGACAGCTGTTTTGTTTATTTTGCGCCAACAATGACAGCTGTTTCGTTTATTTTGCGCCAACAATCACAGCTGTTTTGTTTATTTCGCGCCAACAATGACAGCTGTTTTGTTTATTTCGCGCCAACAATGACAGCTGTTTCGTTTATTTCGCCGCAACAAAGACAGCTGTTTTGTTTATTTTGCGCCAACAATGACAGCTGTTTCGTTTATTTTGCGCCAACAATCACAGCTGTTTTGTTTATTTCGCGCCAACAATGACAGCTGTTTTTTTTATTTTGCGATAACAATGACAGCTGTTTTCTTTATTTTGCGCGAACAATGACAGCTGTTTTGTTTATTTTGCGCCAACAATAACAGCTGTTAAGTTTATTTTGCGGCAACAATGACAGCTGTTTTGTTTATTTTGCGCCAACAATGACAGCTGTTTAGTTTATTTTGCACCAACAATGACAGCTGTTTTGTTTATTTTGCGCCAACAATGACAGCTGTTTTGTTTATTTCGCCGCAACAAAGACAGCTGTTTTGTTTATTTTGCGCCAACAATGACAGCTGTTTCGTTTATTTTGCGCCAACAATCACAGCTGTTTTGTTTATTTCGCGCCAACAATGACAGCTGTTTTTTTTATTTTGCGATAACAATGACAGCTGTTTTCTTTATTTTGCGCGAACAATGACAGCTGTTTTGTTTATTTTGCGCCAACAATAACAGCTGTTAAGTTTATTTTGCGGCAACAATGACAGCTGTTTTGTTTATTTTGCGCCAACAATGACAGCTGTTTAGTTTATTTTGCACCAACAATGACAGCTGTTTTGTTTATTTTGCGCCAACAATGACAGCTGTTTTGTTTATTTCGCGCCAACAGTGACAGCTGTTTTGTTTATTTTGCCCCAACAATGACAGCTGTTTTGTTTATTTTGCGCCAACAATGACAGCTCTTTTGTTTATGTCGCACAACAATGACAGCTGTTTTGTTTATTTTGCACCAACAATGACACCTGTTTTGTTTATTTTGCGCCAACAATAACAGCTATTTTGTTTATTTCGCGCCAACAATGACAGCTGTTTTGTTTATTTTGCGCCAACAATGACAGCTGTTTTGTTTATTTTGCGCCAACAATGACAGCTGTTTTGTTTATTTCGCCCCAACAAAGACAGCTGTTTTGTTTATTTTGCGCCAACAATGACAGCTGTTTCGTTTATTTTGCGCCAACAATCACAGCTGTTTTGTTTATTTCGCGCCAACAATGACAGCTGTTTTGTTTATTTCGCGCCAACAATGACAGCTCTTTTGTTTATTTTTCGCCAACAATGACAGCTGTTTTGTTCTTTTTGTGCCAACAATGACAGCTGTTTTGTTTATTTTGCACCAACAATCACAGCTGTTTTGTTTATTTTGCGCCAAAAATGACAGCCGTTTTGTTAATTTCGCACCAACAATGACAGCCGTTTTTTTTTGTTTGCGCCAGCAATTACAGCTGTTTTGTTTATTTTGCGACAACAATGACAGCTGTGTTGTTTATTTTCCGCCAACAATGACAGCGGTTTTGTTTATTTTGCGCCAACAATGACAGCTGTTTTGTTACTTTCGCGCCAACAATAACAGCCGTTTTGTTTTTTTTGCGCCAGCAATTACAGCTGTTTTGTTTATTTTGCGACAACAATGACAGCTGTGTTGTTTATTTTGCGCCAACAATGACAGCTGTTTTGTTTATTTTGCGCCAACAATGACAGCTGTTGCGTTTATTTTGCACCAACAATGACAGATGTTTTGTTTATTTTGCGCCAACAATGACAGCTGTTTTGTTTATTTTTCGCCAACAATGACAGCTGTTTTGTTTATTTTGCACCAACAATGACAGCCGTTTTGTTTATTTTGCGCCAACAATGACAGCCGTTTTGTTTATTTTGCGCCAACAATGACAGCTGTTTTGTTTATTTTGTGCCAAAACTGACAGCTGTGTTGTTTATTTCGCGCAAACAATGACAGCTGTGTTGTTTATTTTGCTCCAACAATAACAGCTGTTTTGTTTATTTTGCTCCAACAATGACAGCTGTTTAGTTTATTTTGCGCCAACAATGACAGCTGTTTTTTTTATTTTGCGATAACAATGACAGCTGTTTTCTTTATTTTGCGCGAACAATGACAGCTGTTTTGTTTATTTTGCGCCAACAATAACAGCTGTTTAGTTTATTTTGCGGCAACAATGACAGCTGTTTTGTTTATTTTGCGCCAACAATGACAGCTGTTTAGTTTATTTTGCACCAACAATGACAGCTGTTTTGTTTATTTTGCGCCAACAATGACAGCTGTTTTGTTTATTTCGCGCCAACAGTGACAGCTGTTTTGTTTATTTTGCCCCAACAATGACAGCTGTTTTGTTTATTTTGCGCCAACAATGACAGCTCTTTTGTTTATGTCGCACAACAATGACAGCTGTTTTGTTTATTTTGCGCCAACAATGACACCTGTTTTGTTTATTTTGCGCCAACAATAACAGCTATTTTGTTTATTTCGCGCCAACAATGACAGCTGTTTTGTTTATTTTGCGCCAACAATGACAGCTGTTTTGTTTATTTTGCGCCAACAATGACAGCTGTTTTGTTTATTTCGCCCCAACAAAGACAGCTGTTTTGTTTATTTTGCGCCAACAATGACAGCTGTTTCGTTTATTTTGCGCCAACAATCACAGCTGTTTTGTTTATTTCGCGCCAACAATGACAGCTGTTTTGTTTATTTCGCGCCAACAATGACAGCTCTTTTGTTTATTTTTCGCCAACAATGACAGCTGTTTTGTTCTTTTTGTGCCAACAATGACAGCTGTTTTGTTTATTTTGCACCAACAATCACAGCTGTTTTGTTTATTTTGCGCCAAAAATGACAGCTGTTTTGTTAATTTCGCACCAACAATGACAGCCGTTTTTTTTTTTTGCGCCAGCAATTACAGCTGTTTTGTTTATTTTGCGACAACAATGACAGCTGTGTTGTTTATTTTCCGCCAACAATGACAGCGGTTTTGTTTATTTTGCGCCAACAATGACAGCTGTTTTGTTACTTTCGCGCCAACAATAACAGCCGTTTTTTTTTTTGCGCCAGCAATTACAGCTGTTTTGTTTATTTTGCGACAACAATGACAGCTGTGTTGTTTATTTTGCGCCAACAATGACAGCTGTTTTGTTTATTTTGCGCCAACAATGACAGCTGTTGCGTTTATTTTGCACCAACAATGACAGATGTTTTGTTTATTTTGCGCCAACAATGACAGCTGTTTTGTTTATTTTTCGCCAACAATGACAGCTGTTTTGTTTATTTTGCACCAACAATGACAGCCGTTTTGTTTATTTTGCGCCAACAATAACAGCTATTTTGTTTATTTCGCGCCAACAATGACAGCTGTTTTGTTTATTTTGCGCCAACAATGACAGCTGTTTTGTTTATTTTGCGCCAACAATAACAGCTGTTAAGTTTATTTTGCGGCAACAATGACAGCTGTTTTGTTTATTTTGCGCCAACAATGACAGCTGTTTAGTTTATTTTGCACCAACAATGACAGCTGTTTTGTTTATTTTGCGCCAACAATGACAGCTGTTTTGTTTATTTCGCCGCAACAAAGACAGCTGTTTTGTTTATTTTGCGCCAACAATGACAGCTGTTTCGTTTATTTTGCGCCAACAATCACAGCTGTTTTGTTTATTTCGCGCCAACAATGACAGCTGTTTTTTTTATTTTGCGATAACAATGACAGCTGTTTTCTTTATTTTGCGCGAACAATGACAGCTGTTTTGTTTATTTTGCGCCAACAATAACAGCTGTTAAGTTTATTTTGCGGCAACAATGACAGCTGTTTTGTTTATTTTGCGCCAACAATGACAGCTGTTTAGTTTATTTTGCACCAACAATGACAGCTGTTTTGTTTATTTTGCGCCAACAATGACAGCTGTTTTGTTTATTTCGCGCCAACAGTGACAGCTGTTTTGTTTATTTTGCCCCAACAATGACAGCTGTTTTGTTTATTTTGCGCCAACAATGACAGCTCTTTTGTTTATGTCGCACAACAATGACAGCTGTTTTGTTTATTTTGCACCAACAATGACACCTGTTTTGTTTATTTTGCGCCAACAATAACAGCTATTTTGTTTATTTCGCGCCAACAATGACAGCTGTTTTGTTTATTTTGCGCCAACAATGACAGCTGTTTTGTTTATTTTGCGCCAACAATGACAGCTGTTTTGTTTATTTCGCCCCAACAAAGACAGCTGTTTTGTTTATTTTGCGCCAACAATGACAGCTGTTTCGTTTATTTTGCGCCAACAATCACAGCTGTTTTGTTTATTTCGCGCCAACAATGACAGCTGTTTTGTTTATTTCGCGCCAACAATGACAGCTCTTTTGTTTATTTTTCGCCAACAATGACAGCTGTTTTGTTCTTTTTGTGCCAACAATGACAGCTGTTTTGTTTATTTTGCACCAACAATCACAGCTGTTTTGTTTATTTTGCGCCAAAAATGACAGCCGTTTTGTTAATTTCGCACCAACAATGACAGCCGTTTTTTTTTGTTTGCGCCAGCAATTACAGCTGTTTTGTTTATTTTGCGACAACAATGACAGCTGTGTTGTTTATTTTCCGCCAACAATGACAGCGGTTTTGTTTATTTTGCGCCAACAATGACAGCTGTTTTGTTACTTTCGCGCCAACAATAACAGCCGTTTTGTTTTTTTTGCGCCAGCAATTACAGCTGTTTTGTTTATTTTGCGACAACAATGACAGCTGTGTTGTTTATTTTGCGCCAACAATGACAGCTGTTTTGTTTATTTTGCGCCAACAATGACAGCTGTTGCGTTTATTTTGCACCAACAATGACAGATGTTTTGTTTATTTTGCGCCAACAATGACAGCTGTTTTGTTTATTTTTCGCCAACAATGACAGCTGTTTTGTTTATTTTGCACCAACAATGACAGCCGTTTTGTTTATTTTGCGCCAACAATGACAGCCGTTTTGTTTATTTTGCGCCAACAATGACAGCTGTTTTGTTTATTTTGTGCCAAAACTGACAGCTGTGTTGTTTATTTCGCGCAAACAATGACAGCTGTGTTGTTTATTTTGCTCCAACAATAACAGCTGTTTTGTTTATTTTGCTCCAACAATGACAGCTGTTTAGTTTATTTTGCGCCAACAATGACAGCTGTTTTTTTTATTTTGCGATAACAATGACAGCTGTTTTCTTTATTTTGCGCGAACAATGACAGCTGTTTTGTTTATTTTGCGCCAACAATAACAGCTGTTTAGTTTATTTTGCGGCAACAATGACAGCTGTTTTGTTTATTTTGCGCCAACAATGACAGCTGTTTAGTTTATTTTGCACCAACAATGACAGCTGTTTTGTTTATTTTGCGCCAACAATGACAGCTGTTTTGTTTATTTCGCGCCAACAGTGACAGCTGTTTTGTTTATTTTGCCCCAACAATGACAGCTGTTTTGTTTATTTTGCGCCAACAATGACAGCTCTTTTGTTTATGTCGCACAACAATGACAGCTGTTTTGTTTATTTTGCGCCAACAATGACACCTGTTTTGTTTATTTTGCGCCAACAATAACAGCTATTTTGTTTATTTCGCGCCAACAATGACAGCTGTTTTGTTTATTTTGCGCCAACAATGACAGCTGTTTTGTTTATTTTGCGCCAACAATGACAGCTGTTTTGTTTATTTCGCCCCAACAAAGACAGCTGTTTTGTTTATTTTGCGCCAACAATGACAGCTGTTTCGTTTATTTTGCGCCAACAATCACAGCTGTTTTGTTTATTTCGCGCCAACAATGACAGCTGTTTTGTTTATTTCGCGCCAACAATGACAGCTCTTTTGTTTATTTTTCGCCAACAATGACAGCTGTTTTGTTCTTTTTGTGCCAACAATGACAGCTGTTTTGTTTATTTTGCACCAACAATCACAGCTGTTTTGTTTATTTTGCGCCAAAAATGACAGCTGTTTTGTTAATTTCGCACCAACAATGACAGCCGTTTTTTTTTTTTGCGCCAGCAATTACAGCTGTTTTGTTTATTTTGCGACAACAATGACAGCTGTGTTGTTTATTTTCCGCCAACAATGACAGCGGTTTTGTTTATTTTGCGCCAACAATGACAGCTGTTTTGTTACTTTCGCGCCAACAATAACAGCCGTTTTTTTTTTTGCGCCAGCAATTACAGCTGTTTTGTTTATTTTGCGACAACAATGACAGCTGTGTTGTTTATTTTGCGCCAACAATGACAGCTGTTTTGTTTATTTTGCGCCAACAATGACAGCTGTTGCGTTTATTTTGCACCAACAATGACAGATGTTTTGTTTATTTTGCGCCAACAATGACAGCTGTTTTGTTTATTTTTCGCCAACAATGACAGCTGTTTTGTTTATTTTGCACCAACAATGACAGCCGTTTTGTTTATTTTGCGCCAACAATGACAGCCGTTTTGTTTATTTTGCGCCAACAATGACAGCTGTTTTGTTTATTTTGCGCCAAAACTGACAGCTGTGTTGTTTATTTCGCGCAAACAATGACAGCTGTGTTGTTTATTTTGCTCCAACAATAACAGCTGTTTTGTTTATTTTGCTCCAACAATGACAGCTGTTTTGTTTATTTCGCGCCAACAATGACAGCTGTTTTTTTTATTTTGCGATAACAATGACAGCTGTTTTCTTTATTTTGCGCGAACAATGACAGCTGTTTTGTTTATTTTGCGCCAACAATAACAGCTGTTTAGTTTATTTTGCGGCAACAATGACAGCTGTTTTGTTTATTTTGCGCCAACAATGACAGCTGTTTAGTTTATTTTGCACCAACAATGACAGCTGTTTTGTTTATTTTGCGCCAACAATGACAGCTGTTTTGTTTATTTCGCGCCAACAGTGACAGCTGTTTTGTTTATTTTGCCCCAACAATGACAGCTGTTTTGTTTATTTTGCGCCAACAATGACAGCTCTTTTGTTTATGTCGCACAACAATGACAGCTGTTTTGTTTATTTTGCGCCAACAATGACAGCTGTTTTGTTTATTTTGCGCCAACAATGACAGCTGTTTCGTTTATTTTGCGCCAACAGTCACAGCTGTTTTGTTTATTTCGCGCCAACAATGACAGCTGTTTTCTTTATTTCGCGCCAACAATGACAGCTGTTTTGTTTATTTTTCGCCGACCATGACAGCTGTTTTGTTTATTTTGCGCCAACAATGACAGCTGTTTTTTTATTTTGTGCCAACAATGACAGCTGTTTTGTTTATTTTGCGCCAAAAATGACAGCTGTTTTGTTTATTTCGCGCCAAAACTGACAGCTGTTTTGTTTATTTTGCGCCAACAATGACAGCCGTTTTGTTTATTTTGCGATAACAATGACAGCTGTTTTGTTTATTTTGCGCCAACAATGACAGCTCTTTTGTTTATGTCGCCCAACGATAACACCTGTTTTGTTTATTTTGCGCCAACAATGACAGCTGTTTTGTTTATTTCGCGCCAACAATGACAGCTGTTTTGTTTATTTTGCGTCAACAATGACAGCTGTTTTGTTTATATTGCGCAAACAATGACAGCTGTTTTGTTTATTTTGGGCCAACAATGTAAGCTTTTTTTTGTTATTTTCCGCCAAGAATGACGGCTGTTTTGTTTATTTTGCGCCAAGAATGACAGTTGTTTTGTTTATTTTGCGCCAACAATGACAGCTGTTTTGTTTATTTTGCGCCACCAATGACAGCTGTTTTGTTTATTTTGCGCCAACAATGACAGCTGTTTTGTTTATTTTGCGCCAACAATCACAGCTGTTTTGTTTATTTCGCGCCAACAATGACAGCTGTTTTGTTTATTTCGCGCCAACAATGACAGCTCTTTTGTTTATCTTTTTGCCAACAATGACAGCTGTTTTGTTTATTTTGCGCCAACAATAACAGCTGTTTTGGTTTATTTTGCGCGAGCAATGACAGCTGTTTTGTTTATTTTGCGCCAACAATGACAGCTGTGTTGCTTATTTTGCGCCAACAATGACAGCAGTTTTGTTTATTTTGCGCCAACAATGACAGCTGTTGCGTTTATTTTGCGCCAACAATGACAGCTGTTTTGTTTATTTTGCCCAAACAATGACAGCTGTTTTGTTTATTTTTCGCCAACAATGACAGCTGTTTTGTTTATTTTGCGCCGACAATGACAGCCGTTTTGTTTATTTTGCGCCAACAATGACAGCCGTTTTTTTTATTTTGCGCCAACAATGACAGCTGTTTTGTTTATTTTGCGCAAAAACTGACAGCTGTTTTGTTTATTTTGCGCAAACAATGACAGCTGTTTTGTTTATTTTTCGCCAACAATGACAGCTGTTTTGTTTATTTTGCGCCAACAATGACAGCCGTTTTGTTTATTTTGCGCCAACAATGACAGCTGTTTTGTTTATTTTGCGCCAAAACTGACAGCTGTTTTGTTTATTTTGCGCAAACTAGGACAGCTGTTTTGTTTATTTTGCGCCAACAATGACAGCTGTTGCGTTTATTTTGCGCCAACAATGAAAGCTGTTTTGTTTATTTTGCGCCAACAAATACAGCTGTTTTGTTTATTTTGCGCCAACAATGACAGCTGTTTTTTTATTTTGTGCCAACAATGACAGCTGTTTTGTTTATTTTGCGCCAAGAATGACAGCTGTTTTGTTTATTTCGCGCCAAAACTGACAGCTGTTTTGTTTATTTTGCGCCAACAATGACAGCCGTTTTGTTTATTTTGCGATAACAATGACAGCTGTTTTGTTTATTTTGAGCCAACAATGACAGCTCTTTTGTTTATGTCGCCCAACAATAACACCTGTTTTGTTTATTTTGCGCCAACAATGACAGCTGTTTTGTTTATTTCGCGCCAACAATGACAGCTGTTTTGTTTATTTTGCGTCAACAATGACAGCTGTTTTGTTTATATTGCGCCAACAATGACAGCTGTTTGGTTTATTTTGCGATAACAATGAGAGCTGTTTCGTTTATTTTGCGCCAACAATGACAGCTGTTTTGTTTCTTTCGCGCCAACAGTGACAGCTCTTTTGTTTATTTTGCGCCAACAATGACAGCTGTTTTGTTTATTTTGCGCCAACAATGACAGCTGTTTTGTTTATTTCGCGCCAACAATGACAGGTGTTTTGTTTATTTTTGGGCAACAATGACATCTTTTTTTTGTTATTTTCCGCCAACAATGACAGCTGTTTTGTTTATTTCGCGCCAAGAATGACAGTTGTTTTGTTTATTTTGCGCCTACAATGACAGCTGTTTTGTTTATTTTGCGCCAACAATGACAGCTGTTTTGTTTATTTTGCGCCAAGAATGACAGCTGTTTTGTTTATTTCGCCCCAACAATGACAGCTGTTTTGTTTATTTTGCGCCAACAATAACAGCTGTTTTGTTTATTTTGCGATAACAAGGAGAGCTGTTTCGTTTATTTTGCGCCAACAATGACAGCTGTTTTGTTTATTTTGCGCCAACAATGACACCTGTTTTGTTTATCTCGCCCCAACAATGACAGCTGTTTTGTTTATTTTGCGCCAACAATGACAGCTGTTTTGTTTATTTTGCGCCAACAATGACAGCCGTTTTGTTTATTTTGCGCCAACAATGACAGCCGTTTTGTTTATTTTGCGCCAACAATGACAGCTGTTTTGTTTATTTTGCGCCAAAACTGACAGCTGTTTTGTTTATTTTGCGCAAACAATGACAGCTGTTTTGTTTATTTTGCGCCAACAATGACAGCTGTTTTGTTTATTTTGCGCCAACAATGACAGCCGTTTTGTTTATTTTGCGCCAACAATGACAGCTGTTTTGTTTATTTTGCGCCAAAACTGACAGCTGTTTTGTTTTATTTTGCGCAAACTAGGACAGCTGTTTTGTTTATTTCGCGCCAACAGTGACAGCTGTTTTGTTTATTTTGCCCCAACAATGACAGCTGTTTTGTTTATTTTGCGCCAACAATGACAGCTCTTTTGTTTATGTCGCACAACAATGACAGCTGTTTTGTTTATTTTGCGCCAACAATGACACCTGTTTTGTTTATTTTGCGCCAACAATAACAGCTATTTTGTTTATTTCGCGCCAACAATGACAGCTGTTTTGTTTATTTTGCGCCAACAATGACAGCTGTTTTGTTTATTTTGCGCCAACAATGACAGCTGTTTTGTTTATTTCGCCGCAACAAAGACAGCTGTTTTGTTTATTTTGCGCCAACAATGACAGCTGTTTCGTTTATTTTGCGCCAACAATCACAGCTGTTTTGTTTATTTCGCACCAACAATGACAGCTGTTTTGTTTATTTCGCGCCAACAATGACAGCTCTTTTGTTTATTTTTCGCCAACAATGACAGCTGTTTTGTTCTTTTTGTGCCAACAATGACAGCTGTTTTGTTTATTTTGCACCAACAATCACAGCTGTTTTGTTTATTTTGCGCCAAAAATGACAGCTGTTTTGTTAATTTCGCACCAACAATGACAGCCGTTTTTTTTTTTTGCGCCAGCAATTACAGCTGTTTTGTTTATTTTGCGACAACAATGACAGCTGTGTTGTTTATTTTCCGCCAACAATGACAGCGGTTTTGTTTATTTTGCGCCAACAATGACAGCTGTTTTGTTACTTTCGCGCCAACAATAACAGCCGTTTTTTTTTTTTGCGCCAGCAATTACAGCTGTTTTGTTTATTTTGCGACAACAATGACAGCTGTGTTGTTTATTTTGCGCCAACAATGACAGCTGTTTTGTTTATTTTGCGCCAACAATGACAGCTGTTGCGTTTATTTTGCACCAACAATGACAGATGTTTTGTTTATTTTGCGCCAACAATGACAGCTGTTTTGTTTATTTTTCGCCAACAATGACAGCTGTTTTGTTTATTTTGCACCAACAATGACAGCCGTTTTGTTTATTTTGCGCCAACAATGACAGCCGTTTTGTTTATTTTGCGCCAACAATGACAGCTGTTTTGTTTATTTTGCGCCAAAACTGACAGCTGTGTTGTTTATTTCGCGCAAACAATGACAGCTGTGTTGTTTATTTTGCTCCAACAATAACAGCTGTTTTGTTTATTTTGCTCCAACAATGACAGCTGTTTTGTTTATTTCGCGCCAACAATGACAGCTGTTTTTTTTATTTTGCGATAACAATGACAGCTGTTTTCTTTATTTTGCGCGAACAATGACAGCTGTTTTGTTTATTTTGCGCCAACAATAACAGCTGTTTAGTTTATTTTGCGGCAACAATGACAGCTGTTTTGTTTATTTTGCGCCAACAATGACAGCTGTTTAGTTTATTTTGCACCAACAATGACAGCTGTTTTGTTTATTTTGCGCCAACAATGACAGCTGTTTTGTTTATTTCGCGCCAACAGTGACAGCTGTTTTGTTTATTTTGCCCCAACAATGACAGCTGTTTTGTTTATTTTGCGCCAACAATGACAGCTCTTTTGTTTATGTCGCACAACAATGACAGCTGTTTTGTTTATTTTGCGCCAACAATGACAGCTGTTTTGTTTATTTTGCGCCAACAATGACAGCTGTTTCGTTTCTTTTGCGCCAACAGTCACAGCTGTTTTGTTTATTTTGCGCCAACAATGACAGCTCTTTTGTTTATGTCGCACAACAATGACAGCTGTTTTGTTTATTTTGCGCCAACAATGACAGCTGTTTTGTTTATTTTGCGCCAACAATGACAGCTGTTTCGTTTATTTTGCGCCAACAGTCACAGCTGTTTTGTTTATTTCGCGCCAACAATGACAGCTGTTTTCTTTATTTCGCGCCAACAATGACAGCTGTTTTGTTTATTTTTCGCCGACCATGAGAGCTGTTTTGTTTATTTTGCGCCAACAATGACAGCTGTTTTTTTATTTTGTGCCAACAATGACAGCTGTTTTGTTTATTTTGCGCCTAAAATGACAGCTGTTTTGTTTATTTCGCGCCAAAACTGACAGCTGTTTTGTTTATTTTGCGCCAACAATGACAGCCGTTTTGTTTATTTTGCGATAACAATGACAGCTGTTTTGTTTATTTTGCGCCAACAATGACAGCTCTTTTGTTTATGTCGCCCAACGATAACACCTGTTTTGTTTATTTTGCGCCAACAATGACAGCTGTTTTGTTTATTTCGCGCCAACAATGACAGCTGTTTTGTTTATTTTGCGTCAACAATGACAGCTGTTTTGTTTATATTGCGCCAACAATGACAGCTGTTTTGTTTATTTTGGGCCAACAATGTAAGCTTTTTTTTGTTATTTTCCGCCAAGAATGACGGCTGTTTTGTTTATTTTTCGCCGACCATGAGAGCTGTTTTGTTTATTTTGCGCCAACAATGACAGCTGTTTTTTTATTTTGTGCCAACAATGACAGCTGTTTTGTTTATTTTGCGCCTAAAATGACAGCTGTTTTGTTTATTTCGCGCCAAAACTGACAGCTGTTTTGTTTATTTTGCGCCAACAATGACAGCCGTTTTGTTTATTTTGCGATAACAATGACAGCTGTTTTGTTTATTTTGCGCCAACAATGACAGCTCTTTTGTTTATGTCGCCCAACGATAACACCTGTTTTGTTTATTTTGCGCCAACAATGACAGCTGTTTTGTTTATTTCGCGCCAACAATGACAGCTGTTTTGTTTATTTTGCGTCAACAATGACAGCTGTTTTGTTTATATTGCGCCAACAATGACAGCTGTTTTGTTTATTTTGGGCCAACAATGTAAGCTTTTTTTTGTTATTTTCCGCCAAGAATGACGGCTGTTTTGTTTATTTTGCGCCAAGAATGACAGTTGTTTTGTTTATTTTGCGCCAACAATGACAGCTGTTTTGTTTATTTTGCGCCAAGAATGACAGTTGTTTTGTTTATTTTGCGCCAACAATGACAGCTGTTTTGTTTATTTTGCGCCACCAATGACAGCTGTTTTGTTTATTTTGCGCCAACAATGACAGCTGTTTTGTTTATTTTGCGCCAACAATCACAGCTGTTTTGTTTATTTCGCGCCAACAATGACAGCTGTTTTGTTTATTTCGCGCCAACAATGACAGCTCTTTTGTTTATCTTTTTGCCAACAATGACAGCTGTTTTGTTTATTTTGCGCCAACAATAACAGCTGTTTTGGTTTATTTTGCGCCAGCAATGACAGCTGTTTTGTTTATTTTGCGCCAACAATGACAGCTGTGTTGCTTATTTTGCGCCAACAATGACAGCAGTTTTGTTTATTTTGCGCCAACAATGACAGCTGTTGCGTTTATTTTGCGCCAACAATGACAGCTGTTTTGTTTATTTTGCCCAAACAATGACAGCTGTTTTGTTTATTTTTCGCCAACAATGACAGCTGTTTTGTTTATTTTGCGCCGACAATGACAGCCGTTTTGTTTATTTTGCGCCAACAATGACAGCCGTTTTTTTTATTTCGCGCCAACAATGACAGCTGTTTTGTTTATTTCGCGCCAACAATGACAGCTCTTTTGTTTATCTTTTTGCCAACAATGACAGCTGTTTTGTTTATTTTGCGCCAACAATAACAGCTGTTTTGGTTTATTTTGCGCCAGCAATGACAGCTGTTTTGTTTATTTTGCGCCAACAATGACAGCTGTGTTGCTTATTTTGCGCCAACAATGACAGCAGTTTTGTTTATTTTGCGCCAACAATGACAGCTGTTGCGTTTATTTTGCGCCAACAATGACAGCTGTTTTGTTTATTTTGCCCAAACAATGACAGCTGTTTTGTTTATTTTTCGCCAACAATGACAGCTGTTTTGTTTATTTTGCGCCGACAATGACAGCCGTTTTGTTTATTTTGCGCCAACAATGACAGCCGTTTTTTTTATTTTGCGCCAACAATGACAGCTGTTTTGTTTATTTTGCGCCAAAACTGACAGCTGTTTTGTTTATTTTGCGCAAACAATGACAGCTGTTTTGTTTATTTTTCGCCAACAATGACAGCTGTTTTGTTTATTTTGCGCCAACAATGACAGCCGTTTTGTTTATTTTGCGCCAACAATGACAGCTGTTTTGTTTATTTTGCGCCAAAACTGACAGCTGTTTCGTTTATTTTGCGGAAACTAGGACAGCTGTTTTGTTTATTTTGCGCCAACAATGACAGCTGTTGCGTTTATTTTGCGCCAACAATGAAAGCTGTTTTGTTTATTTTGCGCCAACAAATACAGCTGTTTTGTTTATTTTGCGCCAACAATGACAGCTGTTTTTTTATTTTGTGCCAACAATGACAGCTGTTTTGTTTATTTTGCGCCAAGAATGACAGCTGTTTTGTTTATTTCGCGCCAAAACTGACAGCTGTTTTGTTTATTTTGCGCCAACAATGACAGCCGTTTTGTTTATTTTGCGATAACAATGACAGCTGTTTTGTTTATTTTGCGCCAACAATGACAGCTCTTTTGTTTATGTCGCCCAACAATAACACCTGTTTTGTTTATTTTGCGCCAACAATGACAGCTGTTTTGTTTATTTCGCGCCAACAATGACAGCTGTTTTGTTTATTTTGCGTCAACAATGACAGCTGTTTTGTTTATATTGCGCCAACAATGACAGCTGTTTGGTTTATTTTGCGATAACAAAGAGAGCTGTTTCGTTTATTTTGCGCCAACAATGACAGCTGTTTTGTTTCTTTCGCGCCAACAGTGACAGCTCTTTTGTTTATTTTGCGCCAACAATGACAGCTGTTTTGTTTATTTTGCGCCAACAATGACAGCTGTTTTGTTTATTTCGCGCCAACAATGACAGGTGTTTTGTTTATTTTTGGGCAACAATGACATCTTTTTTTTGTTATTTTCCGCCAACAATGACAGCTGTTTTGTTTATTTCGCGCCAAGAATGACAGTTGTTTTGTTTATTTTGCGCCAACAATGACAGCTGTTTTGTTTATTTTGCGCCAACAATGACAGCTGTTTTGTTTATTTTGCGCCAAGAATGACAGCTGTTTTGTTTATTTCGCCCCAACAATGACAGCTGTTTTGTTTATTTTGCGCCAACAATAACAGCTGTTTTGTTTATTTTGCGATAACAAGGAGAGCTGTTTCGTTTATTTTGCGCCAACAATGACAGCTGTTTTGTTTATTTTGCGCCAACAATGACACCTGTTTTGTTTATCTCGCCCCAACAATGACAGCTGTTTTGTTTACTTTGCGCCAACAATGACAGCTGTTTTGTTTATTTTGCGCCAACAATGACAGCTGTTTTGTTTATTTTGCGCCAACAATGACAGCTATTTTGTTTATTTTGCGCCAAAAATGACAGCTGTTTTGTTTATTTCGCGCCAACAATGACAGCTGTTTTGTTTATTTTGCGCCAACAATGACAGCTGTTTTGTTTATTTTGCGCCAACAATGACAGCTGTTTTGTTTATTTTGCGCCAACAATGACAGCTGTTTTGTTTATTTTGCGCCAACAATGACAGCCGTTTTGTTTATTTTGCGCCAACAATGACAGCTGTTTTGTTTATTTTGCGCCAAAACTGACAGCTCTTTTGTTTATTTTGCGCAAACTAGGACAGCTGTTTTGTTTATTTTGCGCCAACAATGACAGCTGTTGCGTTTATTTTGCGCCAACAATGAAAGCTGTTTTGTTTATTTTGCGCCAACAAATACAGCTGTTTTGTTTATTTTGCGCCAACAATGACAGCTGTTTTGTTTATTTTTCGCCAACAATGACAGCTGTTTTGTTTATTTTGCGCAAACAATGACAGGTGTTTTGTTTATTTTGCGCCAACAAACACAGCTGTTTTGTTTATTTTGCGCCAACAATGACAGCTGTTTTGTTTATTTTGCGCCAACAATGACAGCTGTTTTGTTTATTTTGCGCCAACAATGACAACTGTTTTGTTTATTTTGGGCCAACAATCACAGTTGTTTTGTTTATTTTGCGCCAACAATGACAGCTGTTTTGTTTATTTCGCGCCAACAATGACAGCTGTTTTGTTTATTTTTCGCCAACAATGACAGCTGTTTTGTTTATTTTGGGCCAACAATGTAAGCTTTTTTTTGTTATTTTCCGCCAAGAATGACGGCTGTTTTGTTTATTTTGGGCCAACAATGTAAGCTTTTTTTTGTTCTTTTCCGCCAAGAATGACGGCTGTTTTGTTTATTTTGCGCCAAAAATGACAGCTGTTTTGTTTATTTCGCGCCAAGAATGACAGTTGTTTTGTTTATTTTGCGCCAACAATGACAGCTGTTTTGTTTATTTTGCGCCACCAATGACAGCTGTTTTGTTTATTTTGCGCCAACAATGACAGCTGTTTTGTTTATTTTGCGCCAACAATCACAGCTGTTTTGTTTATTTCGCGCCAACAATGACAGCTGTTTTGTTTATTTCGCGCCAACAATGACAGCTCTTTTGTTTATGTCGCACAACAATGACAGCTGTTTTGTTTATTTTGCGCCAACAATAACAGCTGTTTTGTTTATTTTGCGCCAACAATGACAGCTGTTTTGTTTATTTTGCGCCAACAATGACAGCTGTGTTGCTTATTTTGCGCAAACAATGACAGCTGTTTTGTTTATTTTGCGTCAACAATGACAGCTGTTTTGTTTATATTGCGCCAACAATGACAGCTGTTTTGTTTATTTTGGGCCAACAATGTAAGCTTTTTTTTGTTATTTTCCGCCAAGAATGACGGCTGTTTTGTTTATTTTGCGCCAAGAATGACAGTTGTTTTGTTTATTTTGCGCCAACAATGACAGCTGTTTTGTTTATTTTGCGCCAAGAATGACAGTTGTTTTGTTTATTTTGCGCCAACAATGACAGCTGTTTTGTTTATTTTGCGCCACCAATGACAGCTGTTTTGTTTATTTTGCGCCAACAATGACAGCTGTTTTGTTTATTTTGCGCCAACAATCACAGCTGTTTTGTTTATTTCGCGCCAACAATGACAGCTGTTTTGTTTATTTCGCGCCAACAATGACAGCTCTTTTGTTTATCTTTTTGCCAACAATGACAGCTGTTTTGTTTATTTTGCGCCAACAATAACAGCTGTTTTGGTTTATTTTGCGCCAGCAATGACAGCTGTTTTGTTTATTTTGCGCCAACAATGACAGCTGTGTTGCTTATTTTGCGCCAACAATGACAGCAGTTTTGTTTATTTTGCGCCAACAATGACAGCTGTTGCGTTTATTTTGCGCCAACAATGACAGCTGTTTTGTTTATTTTGCCCAAACAATGACAGCTGTTTTGTTTATTTTTCGCCAACAATGACAGCTGTTTTGTTTATTTTGCGCCGACAATGACAGCCGTTTTGTTTATTTTGCGCCAACAATGACAGCCGTTTTTTTTATTTCGCGCCAACAATGACAGCTGTTTTGTTTATTTCGCGCCAACAATGACAGCTCTTTTGTTTATCTTTTTGCCAACAATGACAGCTGTTTTGTTTATTTTGCGCCAACAATAACAGCTGTTTTGGTTTATTTTGCGCCAGCAATGACAGCTGTTTTGTTTATTTTGCGCCAACAATGACAGCTGTGTTGCTTATTTTGCGCCAACAATGACAGCAGTTTTGTTTATTTTGCGCCAACAATGACAGCTGTTGCGTTTATTTTGCGCCAACAATGACAGCTGTTTTGTTTATTTTGCCCAAACAATGACAGCTGTTTTGTTTATTTTTCGCCAACAATGACAGCTGTTTTGTTTATTTTGCGCCGACAATGACAGCCGTTTTGTTTATTTTGCGCCAACAATGACAGCCGTTTTTTTTATTTTGCGCCAACAATGACAGCTGTTTTGTTTATTTTGCGCCAAAACTGACAGCTGTTTTGTTTATTTTGCGCAAACAATGACAGCTGTTTTGTTTATTTTTCGCCAACAATGACAGCTGTTTTGTTTATTTTGCGCCAACAATGACAGCCGTTTTGTTTATTTTGCGCCAACAATGACAGCTGTTTTGTTTATTTTGCGCCAAAACTGACAGCTGTTTCGTTTATTTTGCGGAAACTAGGACAGCTGTTTTGTTTATTTTGCGCCAACAATGACAGCTGTTGCGTTTATTTTGCGCCAACAATGAAAGCTGTTTTGTTTATTTTGCGCCAACAAATACAGCTGTTTTGTTTATTTTGCGCCAACAATGACAGCTGTTTTTTTATTTTGTGCCAACAATGACAGCTGTTTTGTTTATTTTGCGCCAAGAATGACAGCTGTTTTGTTTATTTCGCGCCAAAACTGACAGCTGTTTTGTTTATTTTGCGCCAACAATGACAGCCGTTTTGTTTATTTTGCGATAACAATGACAGCTGTTTTGTTTATTTTGCGCCAACAATGACAGCTCTTTTGTTTATGTCGCCCAACAATAACACCTGTTTTGTTTATTTTGCGCCAACAATGACAGCTGTTTTGTTTATTTCGCGCCAACAATGACAGCTGTTTTGTTTATTTTGCGTCAACAATGACAGCTGTTTTGTTTATATTGCGCCAACAATGACAGCTGTTTGGTTTATTTTGCGATAACAAAGAGAGCTGTTTCGTTTATTTTGCGCCAACAATGACAGCTGTTTTGTTTCTTTCGCGCCAACAGTGACAGCTCTTTTGTTTATTTTGCGCCAACAATGACAGCTGTTTTGTTTATTTTGCGCCAACAATGACAGCTGTTTTGTTTATTTCGCGCCAACAATGACAGGTGTTTTGTTTATTTTTGGGCAACAATGACATCTTTTTTTTGTTATTTTCCGCCAACAATGACAGCTGTTTTGTTTATTTCGCGCCAAGAATGACAGTTGTTTTGTTTATTTTGCGCCAACAATGACAGCTGTTTTGTTTATTTTGCGCCAACAATGACAGCTGTTTTGTTTATTTTGCGCCAAGAATGACAGCTGTTTTGTTTATTTCGCCCCAACAATGACAGCTGTTTTGTTTATTTTGCGCCAACAATAACAGCTGTTTTGTTTATTTTGCGATAACAAGGAGAGCTGTTTCGTTTATTTTGCGCCAACAATGACAGCTGTTTTGTTTATTTTGCGCCAACAATGACACCTGTTTTGTTTATCTCGCCCCAACAATGACAGCTGTTTTGTTTACTTTGCGCCAACAATGACAGCTGTTTTGTTTATTTTGCGCCAACAATGACAGCTGTTTTGTTTATTTTGCGCCAACAATGACAGCTATTTTGTTTATTTTGCGCCAAAAATGACAGCTGTTTTGTTTATTTCGCGCCAACAATGACAGCTGTTTTGTTTATTTTGCGCCAACAATGACAGCTGTTTTGTTTATTTTGCGCCAACAATGACAGCTGTTTTGTTTATTTTGCGCCAACAATGACAGCTGTTTTGTTTATTTTGCGCCAACAATGACAGCCGTTTTGTTTATTTTGCGCCAACAATGACAGCTGTTTTGTTTATTTTGCGCCAAAACTGACAGCTCTTTTGTTTATTTTGCGCAAACTAGGACAGCTGTTTTGTTTATTTTGCGCCAACAATGACAGCTGTTGCGTTTATTTTGCGCCAACAATGAAAGCTGTTTTGTTTATTTTGCGCCAACAAATACAGCTGTTTTGTTTATTTTGCGCCAACAATGACAGCTGTTTTGTTTATTTTTCGCCAACAATGACAGCTGTTTTGTTTATTTTGCGCAAACAATGACAGGTGTTTTGTTTATTTTGCGCCAACAAACACAGCTGTTTTGTTTATTTTGCGCCAACAATGACAGCTGTTTTGTTTATTTTGCGCCAACAATGACAGCTGTTTTGTTTATTTTGCGCCAACAATGACAACTGTTTTGTTTATTTTGGGCCAACAATCACAGTTGTTTTGTTTATTTTGCGCCAACAATGACAGCTGTTTTGTTTATTTCGCGCCAACAATGACAGCTGTTTTGTTTATTTTTCGCCAACAATGACAGCTGTTTTGTTTATTTTGGGCCAACAATGTAAGCTTTTTTTTGTTATTTTCCGCCAAGAATGACGGCTGTTTTGTTTATTTTGGGCCAACAATGTAAGCTTTTTTTTGTTCTTTTCCGCCAAGAATGACGGCTGTTTTGTTTATTTTGCGCCAAAAATGACAGCTGTTTTGTTTATTTCGCGCCAAGAATGACAGTTGTTTTGTTTATTTTGCGCCAACAATGACAGCTGTTTTGTTTATTTTGCGCCACCAATGACAGCTGTTTTGTTTATTTTGCGCCAACAATGACAGCTGTTTTGTTTATTTTGCGCCAACAATCACAGCTGTTTTGTTTATTTCGCGCCAACAATGACAGCTGTTTTGTTTATTTCGCGCCAACAATGACAGCTCTTTTGTTTATGTCGCACAACAATGACAGCTGTTTTGTTTATTTTGCGCCAACAATAACAGCTGTTTTGTTTATTTTGCGCCAACAATGACAGCTGTTTTGTTTATTTTGCGCCAACAATGACAGCCGTTTTGTTTATTTTGCGCCAACAATGACAGCTGTTTTGTTTATTTTGCGCCAAAACTGACAGCTGTTTCGTTTATTTTGCGGAAACTAGGACAGCTGTTTTGTTTATTTTGCGCCAACAATGACAGCTGTTGCGTTTATTTTGCGCCAACAATGAAAGCTGTTTTGTTTATTTTGCGCCAACAAATACAGCTGTTTTGTTTATTTTGCGCCAACAATGACAGCTGTTTTTTTATTTTGTGCCAACAATGACAGCTGTTTTGTTTATTTTGCGCCAAGAATGACAGCTGTTTTGTTTATTTCGCGCCAAAACTGACAGCTGTTTTGTTTATTTTGCGCCAACAATGACAGCCGTTTTGTTTATTTTGCGATAACAATGACAGCTGTTTTGTTTATTTTGCGCCAACAATGACAGCTCTTTTGTTTATGTCGCCCAACAATAACACCTGTTTTGTTTATTTTGCGCCAACAATGACAGCTGTTTTGTTTATTTCGCGCCAACAATGACAGCTGTTTTGTTTATTTTGCGTCAACAATGACAGCTGTTTTGTTTATATTGCGCCAACAATGACAGCTGTTTGGTTTATTTTGCGATAACAAAGAGAGCTGTTTCGTTTATTTTGCGCCAACAATGACAGCTGTTTTGTTTCTTTCGCGCCAACAGTGACAGCTCTTTTGTTTATTTTGCGCCAACAATGACAGCTGTTTTGTTTATTTTGCGCCAACAATGACAGCTGTTTTGTTTATTTCGCGCCAACAATGACAGGTGTTTTGTTTATTTTTGGGCAACAATGACATCTTTTTTTTGTTATTTTCCGCCAACAATGACAGCTGTTTTGTTTATTTCGCGCCAAGAATGACAGTTGTTTTGTTTATTTTGCGCCAACAATGACAGCTGTTTTGTTTATTTTGCGCCAACAATGACAGCTGTTTTGTTTATTTTGCGCCAAGAATGACAGCTGTTTTGTTTATTTCGCCCCAACAATGACAGCTGTTTTGTTTATTTTGCGCCAACAATAACAGCTGTTTTGTTTATTTTGCGATAACAAGGAGAGCTGTTTCGTTTATTTTGCGCCAACAATGACAGCTGTTTTGTTTATTTTGCGCCAACAATGACACCTGTTTTGTTTATCTCGCCCCAACAATGACAGCTGTTTTGTTTACTTTGCGCCAACAATGACAGCTGTTTTGTTTATTTTGCGCCAACAATGACAGCTGTTTTGTTTATTTTGCGCCAACAATGACAGCTATTTTGTTTATTTTGCGCCAAAAATGACAGCTGTTTTGTTTATTTCGCGCCAACAATGACAGCTGTTTTGTTTATTTTGCGCCAACAATGACAGCTGTTTTGTTTATTTTGCGCCAACAATGACAGCTGTTTTGTTTATTTTGCGCCAACAATGACAGCTGTTTTGTTTATTTTGCGCCAACAATGACAGCCGTTTTGTTTATTTTGCGCCAACAATGACAGCTGTTTTGTTTATTTTGCGCCAAAACTGACAGCTCTTTTGTTTATTTTGCGCAAACTAGGACAGCTGTTTTGTTTATTTTGCGCCAACAATGACAGCTGTTGCGTTTATTTTGCGCCAACAATGAAAGCTGTTTTGTTTATTTTGCGCCAACAAATACAGCTGTTTTGTTTATTTTGCGCCAACAATGACAGCTGTTTTGTTTATTTTTCGCCAACAATGACAGCTGTTTTGTTTATTTTGCGCAAACAATGACAGGTGTTTTGTTTATTTTGCGCCAACAAACACAGCTGTTTTGTTTATTTTGCGCCAACAATGACAGCTGTTTTGTTTATTTTGCGCCAACAATGACAGCTGTTTTGTTTATTTTGCGCCAACAATGACAACTGTTTTGTTTATTTTGGGCCAACAATCACAGTTGTTTTGTTTATTTTGCGCCAACAATGACAGCTGTTTTGTTTATTTCGCGCCAACAATGACAGCTGTTTTGTTTATTTTTCGCCAACAATGACAGCTGTTTTGTTTATTTTGGGCCAACAATGTAAGCTTTTTTTTGTTATTTTCCGCCAAGAATGACGGCTGTTTTGTTTATTTTGGGCCAACAATGTAAGCTTTTTTTTGTTCTTTTCCGCCAAGAATGACGGCTGTTTTGTTTATTTTGCGCCAAAAATGACAGCTGTTTTGTTTATTTCGCGCCAAGAATGACAGTTGTTTTGTTTATTTTGCGCCAACAATGACAGCTGTTTTGTTTATTTTGCGCCACCAATGACAGCTGTTTTGTTTATTTTGCGCCAACAATGACAGCTGTTTTGTTTATTTTGCGCCAACAATCACAGCTGTTTTGTTTATTTCGCGCCAACAATGACAGCTGTTTTGTTTATTTCGCGCCAACAATGACAGCTCTTTTGTTTATGTCGCACAACAATGACAGCTGTTTTGTTTATTTTGCGCCAACAATAACAGCTGTTTTGTTTATTTTGCGCCAACAATGACAGCTGTTTTGTTTATTTTGCGCCAACAATGACAGCTGTGTTGCTTATTTTGCGCAAACAATGACAGCTGTTTTGTTTATTTTGCGCCAACAATGACAGCTGTTGCGTTTATTTTGCGCCAACAATGACAGCTGTTTTGTTTATTTTGCCCAAACAATGACAGCTGTTTTGTTTATTTTTCGCCAACAATGACAGCTGTTTTGTTTATTTTGCGCCAACAATGACAGCCGTTTTGTTTATTTTGCGCCAACAATGACAGCCGTTTTGTTTATTTTGCGCCAACAATGACAGCTGTTTTGTTTATTTTGCGCCAAAACTGACAGCTGTTTTGTTTATTTTGCGCAAACAATGACAGCTGTTTTGTTTATTTTTCGCCAACAATGACAGCTGTTTTGTTTATTTTGCGCCAACAATGACAGCCGTTTTGTTTATTTTGCGCCAACAATGACAGCTGTGTTGTTTATTTTGCGCCAAAACTGACAGCTGTTTTGTTTATTTTGCGCAAACTAGGACAGCTGTTTTGTTTATTTCGCGCCAACAATGACAGCTGTTTTGTTTATTTCGCGCCAACAATGACAGCTGTTTTGTTTATTTTGCGCCAACAATGACAGCCGTTTTGTTTATTTTGCGCCAACAATGACAGCTGTTTTGTTTATTTTGCGCCAACAATCACAGCTGTTTTGTTTATTTTGCGCCAAAAATGACAGCTGTTTTGTTAATTTCGCACCAACAATGACAGCCGTTTTTTTTTTTTTTGCGCCAGCAATTACAGCTGTTTTGTTTATTTTGCGACAACAATGACAGCTGTGTTGTTTATTTTCCGCCAACAATGACAGCTGTTTTGTTTATTTTGCGCCAACAATGACAGCTGTTGCGTTTATTTTGCACCAACAATGACAGATGTTTTGTTTATTTTGCGCCAACAATGACAGCTGTTTTGTTTATTTTTCGCCAACAATGACAGCTGTTTTGTTTATTTTGCGCCAACAATGACAGCCGTTTTGTTTATTTTGCGCCAACAATGACAGCCGTTTTGTTTATTTTGCACCAACAATGACAGCTGTTTTGTTTATTTTGCGCCAAAACTGACAGCTGTGTTGTTTATTTCGTGCAAACAATGACAGCTGTGTTGTTTATTTTGCTCCAACAATCACAGCTGTTTTGTTTATTTTGCTCCAACAATGACAGCTGTTTTGTTTATTTCGCGCCAACAATGACAGCTGTTTTTTTTATTTTGCGATAACAATGACAGCTGTTTTCTTTATTTTGCGCGAACAATGACAGCTTTTTTGTTTATTTTGCGCCAACAATGACAGCTGTTTCGTTTATTTTGCGGCAACAATGACAGCTGTTTTGTTTATTTTGCGCCAACAATGACAGCTGTTTAGTTTATTTTGCGCCAACAATGACAGCTGTTTTGTCTATTTTGCGCCAACAATGACAGCTGTTTTGTTTATTTCACGCCAACAGTGACAGCTGTTTTGTTTATTTTGCCCCAACAATGACAGCTGTTTTGTTTATTTTGCGCCAACAATGACAGCTGTTTTGTTTATTTCACGCCAACAGTGACAGCTGTTTTTTTTATTTTGCCCCAACAATGACAGCTGTTTTGTTTATTTTGCGCCAACAATGACAGCTCTTTTGTTTATGTCGCCCAACAATGACAGCTGTTTTGTTTATTTTGCGCCAACAATGACAGCTGTTTTGTTTATTTTGCGCCAACAATGACAGGTGTTTCGTTTATTTTGCGCCAACAGTCACAGCTGTTTTGTTTATTTCGCGCCAACAATGACAGCTGTTTTGTTTATTTTTCGCCGACCATGACAGCTGTTTTGTTTATTTTGCGCCAACAATGACAGCTGTTTTTTTATTTTGTGCCAACAATGACAGCTGTTTTGTTTATTTTGCGCCAAAAATGACAGCTGTTTTGTTTTTTTCGCGCCAAAACTGACAGCTGTTTTGTTTATTTTGCGCCAACAATGACAGCCGTTTTGTTTATTTTGCGATAACAATGACAGCTGTTTTGTTTATTTTGCGCCAACAATGACAGCTCTTTTGTTTATGTCGCCCAACAATAACACCTGTTTTGTTTATTTTGCGCCAACAATGACAGCTGTTTTGTTTATTTCGCGCCAACAATCACAGCTGTTTTGTTTATTTCGCGCCAACAATGACAGCTGTTTTGTTTATTTCGCGCCAACAATGACAGCTCTTTTGTTTATCTTTTTGCCAACAATGACAGCTGTTTTGTTTATTTTGCGCCAACAATAACAGCTGTTTTGTTTATTTTGCGCCAGCAATGACAGCTGTTTTGTTTATTTTGCGCCAACAATGACAGCTGTGTTGCTTATTTTGCGCAAACAATGACAGCTGTTTTGTTTATTTTGCGCCAACAATGACAGCTGTTGCGTTTATTTTGCGCCAACAATGACAGCTGTTTTGTTTATTTTGCCCAAACAATGACAGCTGTTTTGTTTATTTTTCGCCAACAATGACAGCTGTTTTGTTTATTTTGCGCCAACAATGACAGCCGTTTTGTTTATTTTGCGCCAACAATGACAGCCGTTTTGTTTATTTTGCGCCAACAATGACAGCTGTTTTGTTTATTTTGCGCCAAAACTGACAGCTGTTTTGTTTATTATTTGCGCAAACAATGACAGCTGTTTTGTTTATTTTTCGCCAACAATGACAGCTGTTTTGTTTATTTTGCGCCAACAATGACAGCAGTTTTGTTTATTTTGCGCCAACAATGACAGCTGTTTTGTTTATTTCACGCCAACAGTGACAGCTGTTTTTTTTTATTTTGCCCCAACAATGACAGCTGTTTTGTTTATTTTGCGCCAACAATGACAGCTCTTTTGTTTATGTCGCCCAACAATGACAGCTGTTTTGTTTATTTTGCGCCAACAATGACAGCTGTTTTGTTTATTTTGCGCCAACAATGACAGGTGTTTCGTTTATTTTGCGCCAACAGTCACAGCTGTTTTGTTTATTTCGCGCCAACAATGACAGCTGTTTTGTTTATTTTTCGCCGACCATGACAGCTGTTTTGTTTATTTTGCGCCAACAATGACAGCTGTTTTTTTATTTTGTGCCAACAATGACAGCTGTTTTGTTTATTTTGCGCCAAAAATGACAGCTGTTTTGTTTTTTTCGCGCCAAAACTGACAGCTGTTTTGTTTATTTTGCGCCAACAATGACAGCCGTTTTGTTTATTTTGCGATAACAATGACAGCTGTTTTGTTTATTTTGCGCCAACAATGACAGCTCTTTTGTTTATGTCGCCCAACAATAACACCTGTTTTGTTTATTTTGCGCCAACAATGACAGCTGTTTTGTTTATTTCGCGCCAACAATGACAGCTGTTTTGTTTATTTTGCGTCAACAATGACAGCTGTTTTGTTTATATTGCGCCAACAATGACAGCTGTTTGGTTTATTTTGCGATAACAAAGAGAGCTGTTTCGTTTATTTTGCGCCAACAATGACAGCTGTTTTGTTTCTTTCGCGCCAACAGTGACAGCTCTTTTGTTTATTTTGCACGAACAATGACAGCTGTTTCGTTTATTTTGCGCCAACAATGACAGCTGTTTTGTTTATTTTGCGCCAACAATGACAGCTGTTTTGTTTATTTCGCGCCAACAATCACAGCTGTTTTGTTTATTTTTGGGCAACAATGACATTTTTTTTTTGTTATTTTCCGCCAACAATGACAGCTGTTTTGTTTATTTCGCGCCAAGAATGACAGTTGTTTTGTTTATTTTGCGCCAACAATGACAGCTGTTTTGTTTATTTTGCGCCAACAATGACAGCTGTTTTGTTTATTTTGCGCCAAGAATGACAGCTGTTTTGTTTATTTCGCCCCAACAATGACAGCTGTTTTGTTGATTTTGCGCCAACAATAACAGCTGTTTTGTTTATTTTGCGATAACAAGGAGAGCTGTTTCGTTTATTTTGCGCCAACAATGACAGCTGTTTTGTTTATTTTGCGCCAACAATGACACTTGTTTTGTTTATTTCGCCCCAACAATGACAGCTGTTTTGTTTACTTTGCGCCAACAATGACAGCTGTTTTGTTTATTTTGCGCCAACAATGACAGCTGTTTTGTTTATTTTGCGCCAACAATGACAGCTATTTTGTTTATTTTGCGCCAAAAATGACAGCTGTTTTGTTTATTTCGCGCCAACAATGACAGCTGTTTTTTTTATTTTGCGATAACAATGACAGCTGTTTTCTTTATTTTGCGCGAACAATGACAGCTGTTTTGTTTATTTTGCGGCAACAATGACAGCTGTTTCGTTTATTTTGCGGCAACAATGACAGCTGTTTGGTTTATTTTGCGCCAACAATGACAGCTGTTTAGTTTATTTTGCGCCAACAATGACAGCTGTTTTGTTTATTTTGTGCCAACAATGACAGCTGTTTTGTTTATTTCACGCCAACAGTGACAGCTGTTTTGTTTATTTTGCCCCAACAATGACAGCTGTTTTGTTTATTTTGCGCCAACAATGACAGCTGTTTTGTTTATTTCACGCCAACAGTGACAGCTGTTTTTTTTATTTTGCCCCAACAATGACAGCTGTTTTGTTTATTTTGCACCAACAATGACAGCTCTTTTGTTTATGTCGCCCAACAATGACAGCTGTTTTGTTTATTTTGCGCCAACTATGACAGCTGTTTTGTTTATTTTGCGCCAACAATGACAGGTGTTTCGTTTATTTTGCGCCAACAGTCACAGCTGTTTTGTTTATTTCGCGCCAACAATGACAGCTGTTTTGTTTATTTTTCGCCGACCATGACAGCTGTTTTGTTTATTTTGCGCCAAAACTGACAGCTGTTTTGTTTATTTTGCGCCAACAATGACAGCCGTTTTGTTTATTTTGCGATAACAATGACAGCTGTTTTGTTTATTTTGCGCCAACAATGACAGCTCTTTTGTTTATGTCGCCCAACAATAACACCTGTTTTGTTTATTTTGCGCCAACAATGACAGCTGTTTTGTTTATTTCGCGCCAACAATGACAGCTGTTTTGTTTATTTTGCGTCAACAATGACAGCTGTTTTGTTTATATTGCGCCAACAATGACAACTGTTTGGTTTATTTTGCGATAACAAAGAGAGCTGTTTCGTTTATTTTGCGCCAACAATGACAGCTGTTTTGTTTCTTTCGCGCCAACAGTGACAGCTCTTTTGTTTATTTTGCACGAACAATGACAGCTGTTTCGTTTATTTTGCGCCAACAATGACAGCTGTTTTGTTTATTTTGCGCCAACAATGACAGCTGTTTTGTTTATTTCGCGCCAACAATGACAGGTGTTTTGTTTATTTTTGGGCAACAATGACATCTTTTTTTTGTTATTTTCCGCCAACAATGACAGCTGTTTTGTTTATTTCGCGCCAAGAATGACAGTTGTTTTGTTTATTTTGCGCCAACAATGACAGCTGTTTTGTTTATTTTGCGCCAACAATGACAGCTGTTTTGTTTATTTTGCGCCAAGAATGACAGCTGTTTTGTTTATTTCGCCCCAACAATGACAGCTGTTTTGTTTATTTTGCGCCAACAATAACAGCTGTTTTGTTTATTTTGCGCCAACAATGACACTTGTTTTGTTTATTTCGCCCCAACAATGACAGCTGTTTTGTTTACTTTGCGCCAACAATGACAGCTGTTTTGTTTATTTTGCGCCAACAATGACAGCTGTTTTGTTTATTTTGCGCCAACAATGACAGCTATTTTGTTTATTTTGCGCCAAAAATGACAGCTGTTTTGTTTATTTCGCGCCAACAATGACAGCTGTTTTTTTTATTTTGCGATAACAATGACAGCTGTTTTCTTTATTTTGCGCGAACAATGACAGCTGTTTTGTTTATTTTGCGCCAACAATGACAGCTGTTTCGTTTATTTTGCGGCAACAATGACAGCTGTTTTGTTTATTTTGCGCCAACAATGACAGCTGTTTAGTTTATTTTGCGCCAACAATGACAGCTGTTTTGTTTATTTTGCGCCAACAATGACAGCTGTTTTGTTTATTTCACGCCAACAGTGACAGCTGTTTTGTTTATTTTGCCCCAACAATGACAGCTGTTTTGTTTATTTTGCGCCAACAATGACAGCTGTTTTGTTTATTTCACGCCAACAGTAACAGCTGTTTTTTTATTTTGCCCCAACAATGACAGCTGTTTTGTTTATTTTGCGCCAACAATGACAGCTCTTTTGTTTATGTCGCCCAACAATGACAGCTGTTTTGTTTATTTTGCGCCAACAATGACAGCTGTTTTGTTTATTTTGCGCCAACAATGACAGGTGTTTCGTTTATTTTGCGCCAACAGTCACCGCTATTTTGTTTATTTCGCGCCAACAATGACAGCTGTTTTGTTTATTTTTCGCCGACCATGACAGCTGTTTTGTTTATTTTGCGCCAACAATGACAGCTGTTTTTTTATTTTGTGCCAACAATGACAGCTGTTTTGTTTATTTTGCGCCAAAAATGACAGCTGTTTTGTTTATTTCGCGCCAAAACTGACAGCTGTTTTGTTTATTTTGCGCCAACAATGACAGCCGTTTTGTTTATTTTGCGATAACAATGACAGCTGTTTTGTTTATTTTGTGCCAACAATGACAGCTGTTTTGTTTATGTCGCCCAACAATAACACCTGTTTTGTTTATTTTGCGCCAACAATGACAGCTGTTTTGTTTATTTCGCGCCAACAATGACAGCTGTTTTGTTTATTTTGCGTCAACAATGACAGCTGTTTTGTTTATATTGCGCCAACAATGACAGCTGTTTGGTTTATTTTGCGATAACAAAGAGAGCTGTTTCGTTTATTTTGCGCCAACAATGACAGCTGTTTTGTTTCTTTCGCGCCAACAGTGACAGCTCTTTTGTTTATTTTGCACGAACAATGACAGCTGTTTCGTTTATTTTGCGCCAACAATGACAGCTGTTTTGTTTATTTTGCGCCAACAATGACAGCTGTTTTGTTTATTTCGTGCCAACAATGACAGGTGTTTTGTTTATTTTTGGGCAACAATGACATCTTTTTTTTGTTATTTTCCGCCAACAATGACAGCTGTTTTGTTTATTTCGCGCCAAGAATGACAGTTGTTTTGTTTATTTTGCGCCAACAATGACAGCTGTTTTGTTTATTTTGCGCCAACAATGACAGCTGTTTTGTTTATTTTGCGCCAAGAATGACAGCTGTTTTGTTTATTTCGCCCCAACAATGACAGCTGTTTTGTTTATTTTGCGCCAACAATAACAGCTGTTTTGTTTATTTTGCGATAACAAGGAGAGCTGTTTCGTTTATTTTGCGCCAACAATGACAGCTGTTTTGTTTATTTTGCGCCAACAATGACACTTGTTTTGTTTATTTCGCCCCAACAATGACAGCTGTTTTGTTTACTTTGCGCCAACAATGACAGCTGTTTCTTTTATTTTGCGCCAACAATGACAGCTGTTTTGTTTATTTTGCGCCAACAATGACAGCTATTTTGTTTATTTTGCGCCAAAAATGACAGCTGTTTTGTTTATTTCGCGCCAACAATGACAGCTGTTTTGTTTATTTTGCGCCAACAATGACAGCTGTTTTGTTTATTTTGCGCCAACAATGACAGCTGTTTTGTTTATTTCGCCCCAACAAAGACAGCTGTTTTGTTTATTTTGCGCCAACAATGACAGCTGTTTTGTTTATTTTACGATAACAATGACAGCTTTTTTGTTTATTTCGCCCCGACAAAGACAGCTGTTTTGCTTATTTTGCACCAACAATGACAGCTGTTTGGTTTATTTTGCGATAACAAAGAGAGCTGTTTCGTTTATTTTGCCCCAACAATGACAGCTGTTTTGTTTATTTTGCGCCAACAATGACAGCTGTTTTGTTTATTTCACGCCAACAGTGACAGCTGTTTTTTTTATTTTGCCCCAACAATGACAGCTGTTTTGTTTATTTTGCGCCAACTATGACAGCTGTTTTGTTTATTTTGCGCCAACAATGACAGGTGTTTCGTTTATTTTGCGCCAACAGTCACAGCTGTTTTGTTTATTTCGCGCCAACAATGACAGCTGTTTTGTTTATTTTTCGCCGACCATGACAGCTGTTTTGTTTATTTTGCGATAACAATGACAGCTGTTTTGTTTATTTTGCGCCAACAATGACAGCTCTTTTGTTTATGTCGCCCAACAATAACACCTGTTTTGTTTATTTTGCGCCAACAATGACAGCTGTTTTGTTTATTTCGCGCCAACAATGACAGCTGTTTTGTTTATTTTGCGTCAACAATGACAGCTGTTTTGTTTATATTGCGCCAACAATGACAGCTGTTTGGTTTATTTTGCGATAACAAAGAGAGCCGTTTCGTTTATTTTGCGCCAACAATGACAGCTGTTTTGTTTCTTTCGCGCCAACAGTGACAGCTCTTTTGTTTATTTTGCACGAACAATGACAGCTGTTTCGTTTATTTTGCGCCAACAATGACAGCTGTTTTGTTTATTTTGCGCCAACAATGACAGCTGTTTTGTTTATTTCGCGCCAACAATGACAGGTGTTTTGTTTATTTTTGGGCAACAATGACATCTTTTTTTTGTTATTTTCCGCCAACAATGACAGCTGTTTTGTTTATTTCGCGCCAAGAATGACAGTTGTTTTGTTTATTTTGCGCCAACAATGACAGCTGTTTTGTTTATTTTGCGCCAACAATGACAGCTGTTTTGTTTATTTTGCGCCAAGAATGACAGCTGTTTTGTTTATTTCGCCCCAACAATGACAGCTGTTTTGTTTATTTTGCGCCAACAATAACAGCTGTTTTGTTTATTTTGCGCCAACAATGACACTTGTTTTGTTTATTTCGCCCCAACAATGACAGCTGTTTTGTTTACTTTGCGCCAACAATGACAGCTGTTTTGTTTATTTTGCGCCAACAATGACAGCTGTTTTGTTTATTTTGCGCCAACAATGACAGCTATTTTGTTTATTTTGCGCCAAAAATGACAGCTGTTTTGTTTATTTCGCGCCAACAATGACAGCTGTTTTTTTTATTTTGCGATAACAATGACAGCTGTTTTCTTTATTTTGCGCGAACAATGACAGCTGTTTTGTTTATTTTGCGCCAACAATGACAGCTGTTTCGTTTATTTTGCGGCAACAATTACAGCTGTTTTGTTTATTTTGCGCCAACAATGACAGCTGTTTAGTTTATTTTGCGCCAACAATGACAGCTGTTTTGTTTATTTTGCGCCAACAATGACAGCTGTTTTGTTTATTTCACGCCAACAGTGACAGCTGTTTTGTTTATTTTGCCTCAACAATGACAGCTGTTTTGTTTATTTTGCGCCAACAATGACAGCTGTTTTGTTTATTTCACGCCAACAGTGACAGCTGTTTTTTTTATTTTGCCCCAACAATGACAGCTGTTTTGTTTATTTTGCGCCAACAATGACAGCTCTTTTGTTTATGTCGCCCAACAATGACAGCTGTTTTGTTTATTTTGCGCCAACAATGACAGCTGTTTTGTTTATTTTGCGCCAACAATGACAGGTGTTTCGTTTATTTTGCGCCAACAGTCACCGCTGTTTTGTTTATTTCGCGCCAACAATGACAGCTGTTTTGTTTATTTTTCGCCGACCATGACAGCTGTTTTGTTTATTTTGCGCCAACAATGACAGCTGTTTTTTTATTTTGTGCCAACAATGACAGCTGTTTTGTTTATTTTGCGCCAAAAATGACAGCTGTTTTGTTTATTTCGCGCCAAAACTGACAGCTGTTTTGTTTATTTTGCGCCAACAATGACAGCCGTTTTGTTTATTTTGCGATAACAATGACAGCTGTTTTGTTTATTTTGTGCCAACAATGACAGCTGTTTTGTTTATGTCGCCCAACAATAACACCTGTTTTGTTTATTTTGCGCCAACAATGACAGCTGTTTTGTTTATTTCGCGCCAACAATGACAGCTGTTTTGTTTATTTTGCGTCAACAATGACAGCTGTTTTGTTTATATTGCGCCAACAATGACAGCTGTTTGGTTTATTTTGCGATAACAAAGAGAGCTGTTTCGTTTATTTTGCGCCAACAATGACAGCTGTTTTGTTTCTTTCGCGCCAACAGTGACAGCTCTTTTGTTTATTTTGCACGAACAATGACAGCTGTTTCGTTTATTTTGCGCCAACAATGACAGCTGTTTTGTTTATTTTGCGCCAACAATGACAGCTGTTTTGTTTATTTCGTGCCAACAATGACAGGTGTTTTGTTTATTTTTGGGCAACAATGACATCTTTTTTTTGTTATTTTCCGCCAACAATGACAGCTGTTTTGTTTATTTCGCGCCAAGAATGACAGTTGTTTTGTTTATTTTGCGCCAACAATGACAGCTGTTTTGTTTATTTTGCGCCAACAATGACAGCTGTTTTGTTTATTTTGCGCCAAGAATGACAGCTGTTTTGTTTATTTCGCCCCAACAATGACAGCTGTTTTGTTTATTTTGCGCCAACAATAACAGCTGTTTTGTTTATTTTGCGATAACAAGGAGAGCTGTTTCGTTTATTTTGCGCCAACAATGACAGCTGTTTTGTTTATTTTGCGCCAACAATGACACTTGTTTTGTTTATTTCGCCCCAACAATGACAGCTGTTTTGTTTACTTTGCGCCAACAATGACAGCTGTTTCTTTTATTTTGCGCCAACAATGACAGCTGTTTTGTTTATTTTGCGCCAACAATGACAGCTATTTTGTTTATTTTGCGCCAAAAATGACAGCTGTTTTGTTTATTTCGCGCCAACAATGACAGCTGTTTTGTTTATTTTGCGCCAACAATGACAGCTGTTTTGTTTATTTTGCGCCAACAATGACAGCTGTTTTGTTTATTTCGCCCCAACAAAGACAGCTGTTTTGTTTATTTTGCGCCAACAATGACAGCTGTTTTGTTTATTTCGCCCCGACAAAGACAGCTGTTTTGCTTATTTTGCACCAACAATGACAGCTGTTTGGTTTATTTTGCGATAACAAAGAGAGCTGTTTCGTTTATTTTGCGCCAACAATGACAGCTGTTTTGTTTCTTTTGCGCCAACAGTGACAGCTCTTTTGTTTATTTTGCACGAACAATGACAGCTGTTTCGTTTATTTTGCGCCAACAATGACAGCTGTTTTGTTTATTTTGCGCCAACAATGACAGCTGTTTTGTTTATTTCGCGCCAACAATCACAGCTGTTTTGTTTATTTTTGGGCAACAATGACATCTTTTTTTTGTTATTTTCCGCCAACAATGACAGCTGTTTTGTTTATTTCGCGCCAAGAATGACAGTTGTTTTGTTTATTTTGCGCCAACAATGACAGCTGTTTTGTTTATTTTGCGCCAACAATGACAGCTGTTTTGTTTATTTTGCGCCAAGAATGACAGCTGTTTTGTTTATTTCGCCCCAACAATGACAGCTGTTTTGTTGATTTTGCGCCAACAATAACAGCTGTTTTGTTTATTTTGCGATAACAAGGAGAGCTGTTTCGTTTATTTTGCGCCAACAATGACAGCTGTTTTGTTTATTTTGCGCCAACAATGACACTTGTTTTGTTTATTTCGCCCCAACAATGACAGCTGTTTTGTTTACTTTGCGCCAACAATGACAGCTGTTTTGTTTATTTTGCGCCAACAATGACAGCTGTTTTGTTTATTTTGCGCCAACAATGACAGCTATTTTGTTTATTTTGCGCCAAAAATGACAGCTGTTTTGTTTATTTCGCGCCAACAATGACAGCTGTTTTTTTTATTTTGCGATAACAATGACAGCTGTTTTCTTTATTTTGCGCGAACAATGACAGCTGTTTTGTTTATTTTGCGGCAACAATGACAGCTGTTTGGTTTATTTTGCGCCAACAATGACAGCTGTTTAGTTTATTTTGCGCCAACAATGACAGCTGTTTTGTTTATTTTGTGCCAACAATGACAGCTGTTTTGTTTATTTCACGCCAACAGTGACAGCTGTTTTGTTTATTTTGCCCCAACAATGACAGCTGTTTTGTTTATTTTGCGCCAACAATGACAGCTGTTTTGTTTATTTCATGCCAACAGTGACAGCTGTTTTTTTTATTTTGCCCCAACAATGACAGCTGTTTTGTTTATTTTGCACCAACAATGACAGCTCTTTTGTTTATGTCGCCCAACAATGACAGCTGTTTTGTTTATTTTGCGCCAACTATGACAGCTGTTTTGTTTATTTTGCGCCAACAATGACAGGTGTTTCGTTTATTTTGCGCCAACAGTCACAGCTGTTTTGTTTATTTCGCGCCAACAATGACAGCTGTTTTGTTTATTTTTCGCCGACCATGACAGCTGTTTTGTTTATTTTGCGCCAAAACTGACAGCTGTTTTGTTTATTTTGCGCCAACAATGACAGCCGTTTTGTTTATTTTGCGATAACAATGACAGCTGTTTTGTTTATTTTGCGCCAACAATGACAGCTCTTTTGTTTATGTCGCCCAACAATAACACCTGTTTTGTTTATTTTGCGCCAACAATGACAGCTGTTTTGTTTATTTCGCGCCAACAATGACAGCTGTTTTGTTTATTTTGCGTCAACAATGACAGCTGTTTTGTTTATATTGCGCCAACAATGACAGCTGTTTGGTTTATTTTGCGATAACAAAGAGGGCTGTTTCGTTTATTTTGCGCCAACAATGACAGCTGTTTTGTTTCTTTCGCGCCAACAGTGACAGCTCTTTTGTTTATTTTGCACGAACAATGACAGCTGTTTCGTTTATTTTGCGCCAACAATGACAGCTGTTTTGTTTATTTTGCGCCAACAATGACAGCTGTTTTGTTTATTTCGCGCCAACAATGACAGGTGTTTTGTTTATTTTTGGGCAACAATGACATCTTTTTTTTGTTATTTTCCGCCAACAATGACAGCTGTTTTGTTTATTTCGCGCCAAGAATGACAGTTGTTTTGTTTATTTTGCGCCAACAATGACAGCTGTTTTGTTTATTTTGCGCCAACAATGACAGCTGTTTTGTTTATTTTGCGCCAAGAATGACAGCTGTTTTGTTTATTTCGCCCCAACAATGACAGCTGTTTTGTTTATTTTGCGCCAACAATAACAGCTGTTTTGTTTATTTTGCGCCAACAATGACACTTGTTTTGTTTATTTCGCCCCAACAATGACAGCTGTTTTGTTTACTTTGCGCCAACAATGACAGCTGTTTTGTTTATTTTGCGCCAACAATGACAGCTGTTTTGTTTATTTTGCGCCAACAATGACAGCTATTTTGTTTATTTTGCGCCAAAAATGACAGCTGTTTTGTTTATTTCGCGCCAACAATGACAGCTGTTTTTTTTATTTTGCGATAACAATGACAGCTGTTTTCTTTATTTTGCGCGAACAATGACAGCTGTTTTGTTTATTTTGCGCCAACAATGACAGCTGTTTCGTTTATTTTGCGGCAACAATGACAGCTGTTTTGTTTATTTTGCGCCAACAATGACAGCTGTTTTGTTTATTTTGCGCCAACAATGACAGCTGTTTTGTTTATTTTGCGCCAACAATGACAGCTGTTTTGTTTATTTCACGCCAACAGTGACAGCTGTTTTGTTTATTTTGCCCCAACAATGACAGCTGTTTTGTTTATTTTGCGCCAACAATGACAGCTGTTTTGTTTATTTCACGCCAACAGTGACAGCTGTTTTTTTTATTTTGCCCCAACAATGACAGCTGTTTTGTTTATTTTGCGCCAACAATGACAGCTCTTTTGTTTATGTCGCCCAACAATGACAGCTGTTTTGTTTATTTTGCGCCAACAATGACAGCTGTTTTGTTTATTTTGCGCCAACAATGACAGGTGTTTCGTTTATTTTGCGCCAACAGTCACCGCTGTTTTGTTTATTTCGCGCCAACAATGACAGCTGTTTTGTTTATTTTTCGCCGACCATGACAGCTGTTTTGTTTATTTTGCGCCAACAATGACAGCTGTTTTTTTATTTTGTGCCAACAATGACAGCTGTTTTGTTTATTTTGCGCCAAAAATGACAGCTGTTTTGTTTATTTCGCGCCAAAACTGACAGCTGTTTTGTTTATTTTGCGCCAACAATGACAGCCGTTTTGTTTATTTTGCGATAACAATGACAGCTGTTTTGTTTATTTTGCGCCAACAATGACAGCTGTTTTGTTTATGTCGCCCAACAATAACACCTGTTTTGTTTATTTTGCGCCAACAATGACAGCTGTTTTGTTTATTTCGCGCCAACAATGACAGCTGTTTTGTTTATTTTGCGTCAACAATGACAGCTGTTTTGTTTATATTGCGCCAACAATGACAGCTGTTTGGTTTATTTTGCGATAACAAAGAGAGCTGTTTCGTTTATTTTGCGCCAACAATGACAGCTGTTTTGTTTCTTTCGCGCCAACAGTGACAGCTCTTTTGTTTATTTTGCACGAACAATGACAGCTGTTTCGTTTATTTTGCGCCAACAATGACAGCTGTTTTGTTTATTTTGCGCCAACAATGACAGCTGTTTTGTTTATTTCGTGCCAACAATGACAGGTGTTTTGTTTATTTTTGGGCAACAATGACATCTTTTTTTTGTTATTTTCCGCCAACAATGACAGCTGTTTTGTTTATTTCGCGCCAAGAATGACAGTTGTTTTGTTTATTTTGCGCCAACAATTACAGCTGTTTTGTTTATTTTGCGCCAACAATGACAGCTGTTTTGTTTATTTTGCGCCAAGAATGACAGCTGTTTTGTTTATTTCGCCCCAACAATGACAGCTGTTTTGTTTATTTTGCGCCAACAATAACAGCTGTTTTGTTTATTTTGCGCCAACAATGACACTTGTTTTGTTTATTTCGCCCCAACAATGACAGCTGTTTTGTTTACTTTGCGCCAACAATGACAGCTGTTTTGTTTATTTTGCGCCAACAATGACAGCTGTTTTGTTTATTTTGCGCCAACAATGACAGCTATTTTGTTTATTTTGCGCCAAAAATGACAGCTGTTTTGTTTATTTCGCGCCAACAATGACAGCTGTTTTTTTTATTTTGCGATAACAATGACAGCTGTTTTCTTTATTTTGCGCGAACAATGACAGCTGTTTTGTTTATTTTGCGCCAACAATGACAGCTGTTTCGTTTATTTTGCGGCAACAATGACAGCTGTTTTGTTTATTTTGCGCCAACAATGACAGCTGTTTAGTTTATTTTGCGCCAACAATGACAGCTGTTTTGTTTATTTTGCGCCAACAATGACAGCTGTTTTGTTTATTTCACGCCAACAGTGACAGCTGTTTTGTTTATTTTGCCCCAACAATGACAGCTGTTTTGTTTATTTTGCGCCAACAATGACAGCTGTTTTGTTTATTTCACGCCAACAGTGACAGCTGTTTTTTTTATTTTGCCCCAACAATGACAGCTGTTTTGTTTATTTTGCGCCAACAATGACAGCTCTTTTGTTTATGTCGCCCAACAATGACAGCTGTTTTGTTTATTTTGCGCCAACAATGACACTTGTTTTGTTTATTTCGCCCCAACAATGACAGCTGTTTTGTTTACTTTGCGCCAACAATGACAGCTGTTTTGTTTATTTTGCGCCAACAATGACAGCTGTTTTGTTTATTTTGCGCCAACAATGACAGCTATTTTGTTTATTTTGCGCCAAAAATGACAGCTGTTTTGTTTATTTCGCGCCAACAATGACAGCTGTTTTTTTTATTTTGCGATAACAATGACAGCTGTTTTCTTTATTTTGCGCGAACAATGACAGCTGTTTTGTTTATTTTGCGGCAACAATGACAGCTGTTTCGTTTATTTTGCGGCAACAATGACAGCTGTTTGGTTTATTTTGCGCCAACAATGACAGCTGTTTAGTTTATTTTGCGCCAACAATGACAGCTGTTTTGTTTATTTTGCGCCAACAATGACAGCTGTTTTGTTTATTTCACGCCAACAGTGACAGCTGTTTTGTTTATTTTGCCCCAACAATGACAGCTGTTTTGTTTATTTTGCGCCAACAATGACAGCTGTTTTGTTTATTTCACGCCAACAGTGACAGCTGTTTTTTTTATTTTGCCCCAACAATGACAGCTGTTTTGTTTATTTTGCGCCAACAATGACAGCTCTTTTGTTTATGTCGCCCAACAATGACAGCTGTTTTGTTTATTTTGCGCCAACAATGACACTTGTTTTGTTTATTTCGCCCCAACAATGACAGCTGTTTTGTTTACTTTGCGCCAACAATGACAGCTGTTTTGTTTATTTTGCGCCAACAATGACAGCTGTTTTGTTTATTTTGCGCCAACAATGACAGCTATTTTGTTTATTTTGCGCCAAAAATGACAGCTGTTTTGTTTATTTCGCGCCAACAATGACAGCTGTTTTTTTTATTTTGCGATAACAATGACAGCTGTTTTCTTTATTTTGCGCGAACAATGACAGCTGTTTTGTTTATTTTGCGGCAACAATGACAGCTGTTTCGTTTATTTTGCGGCAACAATGACAGCTGTTTGGTTTATTTTGCGCCAACAATGACAGCTGTTTAGTTTATTTTGCGCCAACAATGACAGCTGTTTTGTTTATTTTGTGCCAACAATGACAGCTGTTTTGTTTATTTCACGCCAACAGTGACAGCTGTTTTGTTTATTTTGCCCCAACAATGACAGCTGTTTTGTTTATTTTGCGCCAACAATAACAGCTGTTTTGTTTATTTCACGCCAACAGTGACAGCTGTTTTTTTTATTTTGCCCCAACAATGACAGCTGTTTTGTTTATTTTGCACCAACAATGACAGCTCTTTTGTTTATGTCGCCCAACAATGACAGCTGTTTTGTTTATTTTGCGCCAACTATGACAGCTGTTTTGTTTATTTTGCGCCAACAATGACAGGTGTTTCGTTTATTTTGCGCCAACAGTCACAGCTGTTTTGTTTATTTCGCGCCAACAATGACAGCTGTTTTGTTTATTTTTCGCCGACCATGACAGCTGTTTTGTTTATTTTGCGCCAAAACTGACAGCTGTTTTGTTTATTTTGCGCCAACAATGACAGCCGTTTTGTTTATTTTGCGATAACAATGACAGCTGTTTTGTTTATTTTGCGCCAACAATGACAGCTCTTTTGTTTATGTCGCCCAACAATAACACCTGTTTTGTTTATTTTGCGCCAACAATGACAGCTGTTTTGTTTATTTCGCGCCAACAATGACAGCTGTTTTGTTTATTTTGCGTCAACAATGACAGCTGTTTTGTTTATATTGCGCCAACAATGACAGCTGTTTGGTTTATTTTGCGATAACAAAGAGAGCTGTTTCGTTTATTTTGCGCCAACAATGACAGCTGTTTTGTTTCTTTCGCGCCAACAGTGACAGCTCTTTTGTTTATTTTGCACGAACAATGACAGCTGTTTCGTTTATTTTGCGCCAACAATGACAGCTGTTTTGTTTATTTTGCGCCAACAATGACAGCTGTTTTGTTTATTTCGTGCCAACAATGACAGGTGTTTTGTTTATTTTTGGGCAACAATGACATCTTTTTTTTGTTATTTTCCGCCAACAATGACAGCTGTTTTGTTTATTTCGCGCCAAGAATGACAGTTGTTTTGTTTATTTTGCGCCAACAATGACAGCTGTTTTGTTTATTTTGCGCCAACAATGACAGCTGTTTTGTTTATTTTGCGCCAAGAATGACAGCTGTTTTGTTTATTTCGCCCCAACAATGACAGCTGTTTTGTTTATTTTGCGCCAACAATAACAGCTGTTTTGTTTATTTTGCGATAACAAGGAGAGCTGTTTCGTTTATTTTGCGCCAACAATGACAGCTGTTTTGTTTATTTTGCGCCAACAATGACACTTGTTTTGTTTATTTCGCCCCAACAATGACAGCTGTTTTGTTTACTTTGCGCCAACAATGACAGCTGTTTCTTTTATTTTGCGCCAACAATGACAGCTGTTTTGTTTATTTTGCGCCAACAATGACAGCTATTTTGTTTATTTTGCGCCAAAAATGACAGCTGTTTTGTTTATTTCGCGCCAACAATGACAGCTGTTTTGTTTATTTTGCGCCAACAATGACAGCTGTTTTGTTTATTTTGCGCCAACAATGACAGCTGTTTTGTTTATTTCGCCCCAACAAAGACAGCTGTTTTGTTTATTTTGCGCCAACAATGACAGCTGTTTTGTTTATTTTACGATAACAATGACAGCTGTTTTGTTTATTTCGCCCCGACAAAGACAGCTGTTTTGCTTATTTTGCACAAACAATGACAGCTGTTTGGTTTATTTTGCGATAACAAAGAGAGCTGTTTCGTTTATTTTGCGCCAACAATGACAGCTGTTTTGTTTCTTTTGCGCCAACAGTGACAGCTCTTTTGTTTATTTTGCACGAACAATGACAGCTGTTTCGTTTATTTTGCGCCAACAATGACAGCTGTTTTGTTTATTTTGCGCCAACAATGACAGCTGTTTTGTTTATTTCGCGCCAACAATCACAGCTGTTTTGTTTATTTTTGGGCAACAATTACATCTTTTTTTTGTTATTTTCCGCCAACAATGACAGCTGTTTTGTTTATTTCGCGCCAAGAATGACAGTTGTTTTGTTTATTTTGCGCCAACAATGACAGCTGTTTTGTTTATTTTGCGCCAACAATGACAGCTGTTTTGTTTATTTTGCGCCAAGAATGACAGCTGTTTTGTTTATTTCGCCCCAACAATGACAGCTGTTTTGTTGATTTTGCGCCAACAATAACAGCTGTTTTGTTTATTTTGCGATAACAAGGAGAGCTGTTTCGTTTATTTTGCGCCAACAATGACAGCTGTTTTGTTTATTTTGCGCCAACAATGACACTTGTTTTGTTTATTTCGCCCCAACAATGACAGCTGTTTTGTTTACTTTGCGCCAACAATGACAGCTGTTTTGTTTATTTTGCGCCAACAATGACAGCTGTTTTGTTTATTTTGCGCCAACAATGACAGCTATTTTGTTTATTTTGCGCCAAAAATGACAGCTGTTTTGTTTATTTCGCGCCAACAATGACAGCTGTTTTTTTTATTTTGCGATAACAATGACAGCTGTTTTCTTTATTTTGCGCGAACAATGACAGCTGTTTTGTTTATTTTGCGGCAACAATGACAGCTGTTTCGTTTATTTTGCGGCAACAATGACAGCTGTTTGGTTTATTTTGCGCCAACAATGACAGCTGTTTAGTTTATTTTGCGCCAACAATGACAGCTGTTTTGTTTATTTTGTGCCAACAATGACAGCTGTTTTGTTTATTTCACGCCAACAGTGACAGCTGTTTTGTTTATTTTGCCCCAACAATGACAGCTGTTTTGTTTATTTTGCGCCAACAATAACAGCTGTTTTGTTTATTTCACGCCAACAGTGACAGCTGTTTTTTTTATTTTGCCCCAACAATGACAGCTGTTTTGTTTATTTTGCACCAACAATGACAGCTCTTTTGTTTATGTCGCCCAACAATGACAGCTGTTTTGTTTATTTTGCGCCAACTATGACAGCTGTTTTGTTTATTTTGCGCCAACAATGACAGGTGTTTCGTTTATTTTGCGCCAACAGTCACAGCTGTTTTGTTTATTTCGCGCCAACAATGACAGCTGTTTTGTTTATTTTTCGCCGACCATGACAGCTGTTTTGTTTATTTTGCGCCAAAACTGACAGCTGTTTTGTTTATTTTGCGCCAACAATGACAGCCGTTTTGTTTATTTTGCGATAACAATGACAGCTGTTTTGTTTATTTTGCGCCAACAATGACAGCTCTTTTGTTTATGTCGCCCAACAATAACACCTGTTTTGTTTATTTTGCGCCAACAATGACAGCTGTTTTGTTTATTTCGCGCCAACAATGACAGCTGTTTTGTTTATTTTGCGTCAACAATGACAGCTGTTTTGTTTATATTGCGCCAACAATGACAGCTGTTTGGTTTATTTTGCGATAACAAAGAGAGCTGTTTCGTTTATTTTGCGCCAACAATGACAGCTGTTTTGTTTCTTTCGCGCCAACAGTGACAGCTCTTTTGTTTATTTTGCACGAACAATGACAGCTGTTTCGTTTATTTTGCGCCAACAATGACAGCTGTTTTGTTTATTTTGCGCCAACAATGACAGCTGTTTTGTTTATTTCGTGCCAACAATGACAGGTGTTTTGTTTATTTTTGGGCAACAATGACATCTTTTTTTTGTTATTTTCCGCCAACAATGACAGCTGTTTTGTTTATTTCGCGCCAAGAATGACAGTTGTTTTGTTTATTTTGCGCCAACAATGACAGCTGTTTTGTTTATTTTGCGCCAACAATGACAGCTGTTTTGTTTATTTTGCGCCAAGAATGACAGCTGTTTTGTTTATTTCGCCCCAACAATGACAGCTGTTTTGTTTATTTTGCGCCAACAATAACAGCTGTTTTGTTTATTTTGCGATAACAAGGAGAGCTGTTTCGTTTATTTTGCGCCAACAATGACAGCTGTTTTGTTTATTTTGCGCCAACAATGACACTTGTTTTGTTTATTTCGCCCCAACAATGACAGCTGTTTTGTTTACTTTGCGCCAACAATGACAGCTGTTTCTTTTATTTTGCGCCAACAATGACAGCTGTTTTGTTTATTTTGCGCCAACAATGACAGCTATTTTGTTTATTTTGCGCCAAAAATGACAGCTGTTTTGTTTATTTCGCGCCAACAATGACAGCTGTTTTGTTTATTTTGCGCCAACAATGACAGCTGTTTTGTTTATTTTGCGCCAACAATGACAGCTGTTTTGTTTATTTCGCCCCAACAAAGACAGCTGTTTTGTTTATTTTGCGCCAACAATGACAGCTGTTTTGTTTATTTTACGATAACAATGACAGCTGTTTTGTTTATTTCGCCCCGACAAAGACAGCTGTTTTGCTTATTTTGCACAAACAATGACAGCTGTTTGGTTTATTTTGCGATAACAAAGAGAGCTGTTTCGTTTATTTTGCGCCAACAATGACAGCTGTTTTGTTTCTTTTGCGCCAACAGTGACAGCTCTTTTGTTTATTTTGCACGAACAATGACAGCTGTTTCGTTTATTTTGCGCCAACAATGACAGCTGTTTTGTTTATTTTGCGCCAACAATGACAGCTGTTTTGTTTATTTCGCGCCAACAATCACAGCTGTTTTGTTTATTTTTGGGCAACAATTACATCTTTTTTTTGTTATTTTCCGCCAACAATGACAGCTGTTTTGTTTATTTCGCGCCAAGAATGACAGTTGTTTTGTTTATTTTGCGCCAACAATGACAGCTGTTTTGTTTATTTTGCGCCAACAATGACAGCTGTTTTGTTTATTTTGCGCCAAGAATGACAGCTGTTTTGTTTATTTCGCCCCAACAATGACAGCTGTTTTGTTGATTTTGCGCCAACAATAACAGCTGTTTTGTTTATTTTGCGATAACAAGGAGAGCTGTTTCGTTTATTTTGCGCCAACAATGACAGCTGTTTTGTTTATTTTGCGCCAACAATGACACTTGTTTTGTTTATTTCGCCCCAACAATGACAGCTGTTTTGTTTACTTTGCGCCAACAATGACAGCTGTTTTGTTTATTTTGCGCCAACAATGACAGCTGTTTTGTTTATTTTGCGCCAACAATGACAGCTATTTTGTTTATTTTGCGCCAAAAATGACAGCTGTTTTGTTTATTTCGCGCCAACAATGACAGCTGTTTTTTTTATTTTGCGATAACAATGACAGCTGTTTTCTTTATTTTGCGCGAACAATGACAGCTGTTTTGTTTATTTTGCGGCAACAATGACAGCTGTTTCGTTTATTTTGCGGCAACAATGACAGCTGTTTGGTTTATTTTGCGCCAACAATGACAGCTGTTTAGTTTATTTTGCGCCAACAATGACAGCTGTTTTGTTTATTTTGTGCCAACAATGACAGCTGTTTTGTTTATTTCACGCCAACAGTGACAGCTGTTTTGTTTATTTTGCCCCAACAATGACAGCTGTTTTGTTTATTTTGCGCCAACAATGACAGCTGTTTTGTTTATTTCACGCCAACAGTGACAGCTGTTTTTTTTATTTTGCCCCAACAATGACAGCTGTTTTGTTTATTTTGCACCAACAATGACAGCTCTTTTGTTTATGTCGCCCAACAATGACAGCTGTTTTGTTTATTTTGCGCCAACTATGACAGCTGTTTTGTTTATTTTGCGCCAACAATGACAGGTGTTTCGTTTATTTTGCGCCAACAGTCACAGCTGTTTTGTTTATTTCGCGCCAACAATGACAGCTGTTTTGTTTATTTTTCGCCGACCATGACAGCTGTTTTGTTTATTTTGCGCCAAAACTGACAGCTGTTTTGTTTATTTTGCGCCAACAATGACAGCCGTTTTGTTTATTTTGCGATAACAATGACAGCTGTTTTGTTTATTTTGCGCCAACAATGACAGCTCTTTTGTTTATGTCGCCCAACAATAACACCTGTTTTGTTTATTTTGCCCCAACAATGACAGCTGTTTTGTTTATTTCGCGCCAACAATGACAGCTGTTTTGTTTATTTTGCGTCAACAATGACAGCTGTTTTGTTTATATTGCGCCAACAATGACAGCTGTTTGGTTTATTTTGCGATAACAAAGAGAGCTGTTTCGTTTATTTTGCGCCAACAATGACAGCTGTTTTGTTTCTTTCGCGCCAACAGTGACAGCTCTTTTGTTTATTTTGCACGAACAATGACAGCTGTTTCGTTTATTTTGCGCCAACAATGACAGCTGTTTTGTTTATTTTGCGCCAACAATGACAGCTGTTTTGTTTATTTCGCGCCAACAATGACAGGTGTTTTGTTTATTTTTGGGCAACAATGACATCTTTTTTTTGTTATTTTCCGCCAACAATGACAGCTGTTTTGTTTATTTCGCGCCAAGAATGACAGTTGTTTTGTTTATTTTGCGCCAACAATGACAGCTGTTTTGTTTATTTTGCGCCAACAATGACAGCTGTTTTGTTTATTTTGCGCCAAGAATGACAGCTGTTTTGTTTATTTCGCCCCAACAATGACAGCTGTTTTGTTTATTTTGCGCCAACAATAACAGCTGTTTTGTTTATTTTGCGCCAACAATGACACTTGTTTTGTTTATTTCGCCCCAACAATGACAGCTGTTTTGTTTACTTTGCGCCAACAATGACAGCTGTTTTGTTTATTTTGCGCCAACAATGACAGCTGTTTTGTTTATTTTGCGCCAACAATGACAGCTATTTTGTTTATTTTGCGCCAAAAATGACAGCTGTTTTGTTTATTTCGCGCCAACAATGACAGCTGTTTTTTTTATTTTGCGATAACAATGACAGCTGTTTTCTTTATTTTGCGCGAACAATGACAGCTGTTTTGTTTATTTTGCGCCAACAATGACAGCTGTTTCGTTTATTTTGCGGCAACAATGACAGCTGTTTTGTTTATTTTGCGCCAACAATGACAGCTGTTTAGTTTATTTTGCGCCAACAATGACAGCTGTTTTGTTTATTTTGCGCCAACAATGACAGCTGTTTTGTTTATTTCACGCCAACAGTGACAGCTGTTTTGTTTATTTTGCCCCAACAATGACAGCTGTTTTGTTTATTTTGCGCCAACAATGACAGCTGTTTTGTTTATTTCACGCCAACAGTGACAGCTGTTTTTTTTATTTTGCCCCAACAATGACAGCTGTTTTGTTTATTTTGCGCCAACAATGACAGCTCTTTTGTTTATGTCGCCCAACAATGACAGCTGTTTTGTTTATTTTGCGCCAACAATGACAGCTGTTTTGTTTATTTTGCGCCAACAATGACAGGTGTTTCGTTTATTTTGCGCCAACAGTCACCGCTGTTTTGTTTATTTCGCGCCAACAATGACAGCTGTTTTGTTTATTTTTCGCCGACCATGACAGCTGTTTTGTTTATTTTGCGCCAACAATGACAGCTGTTTTTTTATTTTGTGCCAACAATGACAGCTGTTTTGTTTATTTTGCGCCAAAAATGACAGCTGTTTTGTTTATTTCGCGCCAAAACTGACAGCTGTTTTGTTTATTTTGCGCCAACAATGACAGCCGTTTTGTTTATTTTGCGATAACAATGACAGCTGTTTTGTTTATTTTGCGCCAACAATGACAGCTGTTTTGTTTATGTCGCCCAACAATAACACCTGTTTTGTTTATTTTGCGCCAACAATGACAGCTGTTTTGTTTATTTCGCGCCAACAATGACAGCTGTTTTGTTTATTTTGCGTCAACAATGACAGCTGTTTTGTTTATATTGCGCCAACAATGACAGCTGTTTGGTTTATTTTGCGATAACAAAGAGAGCTGTTTCGTTTATTTTGCGCCAACAATGACAGCTGTTTTGTTTCTTTCGCGCCAACAGTGACAGCTCTTTTGTTTATTTTGCACGAACAATGACAGCTGTTTCGTTTATTTTGCGCCAACAATGACAGCTGTTTTGTTTATTTTGCGCCAACAATGACAGCTGTTTTGTTTATTTCGTGCCAACAATGACAGGTGTTTTGTTTATTTTTGGGCAACAATGACATCTTTTTTTTGTTATTTTCCGCCAACAATGACAGCTGTTTTGTTTATTTCGCGCCAAGAATGACAGTTGTTTTGTTTATTTTGCGCCAACAATGACAGCTGTTTTGTTTATTTTGCGCCAACAATGACAGCTGTTTTGTTTATTTTGCGCCAAGAATGACAGCTGTTTTGTTTATTTCGCCCCAACAATGACAGCTGTTTTGTTTATTTTGCGCCAACAATAACAGCTGTTTTGTTTATTTTGCGATAACAAGGAGAGCTGTTTCGTTTATTTTGCGCCAACAATGACAGCTGTTTTGTTTATTTTGCGCCAACAATGACACTTGTTTTGTTTATTTCGCCCCAACAATGACAGCTGTTTTGTTTACTTTGCGCCAACAATGACAGCTGTTTCTTTTATTTTGCGCCAACAATGACAGCTGTTTTGTTTATTTTGCGCCAACAATGACAGCTATTTTGTTTATTTTGCGCCAAAAATGACAGCTGTTTTGTTTATTTCGCGCCAACAATGACAGCTGTTTTGTTTATTTTGCGCCAACAATGACAGCTGTTTTGTTTATTTTGCGCCAACAATGACAGCTGTTTTGTTTATTTCGCCCCAACAAAGACAGCTGTTTTGTTTATTTTGCGCCAACAATGACAGCTGTTTTGTTTATTTTACGATAACAATGACAGCTGTTTTGTTTATTTCGCCCCGACAAAGACAGCTGTTTTGCTTATTTTGCACCAACAATGACAGCTGTTTGGTTTATTTTGCGATAACAAAGAGAGCTGTTTCGTTTATTTTGCGCCAACAATGACAGCTGTTTTGTTTCTTTTGCGCCAACAGTGACAGCTCTTTTGTTTATTTTGCACGAACAATGACAGCTGTTTCGTTTATTTTGCGCCAACAATCACAGCTGTTTTGTTTATTTTGCGCCAACAATGACAGCAGTTTTGTTTATTTCGCGCCAACAATGACAGGTGTTTTGTTTATTTTTGGGCACCAATGACATCTTTTTTTGTTATTTTCCGCCAACAATGACAGCTGTTTTGTTTATTTCGCGCCAAGAATGACAGTTGTTTTGTTTATTTTGTGCCAACAATGACGGCTGTTTTGTTTATTTTGCGATAACAATGACAGCTGTTTTGTTTATTTTGCGCCAACAATGACAGCTGTTTTGTTTATTTTGCGCCAACAATGACAGCTGTTTCGTTTATTTTGCACCAACAATCACAGCTGTTTTGTTTATTTCGCGCCAACAATGACAGCTGTTTTGTTTATTTCGCGCCAACAATGACAGCTCTTTTGTTTATTTTTCGCCAACAATGACAGTTGTTTTGTTTATTTTGCGCCAACAATGACAGCTGTTTTGTTTATTTTGCGCCAACAATCACAGCTGTTTTGTTTATTTTGCGCCAAAAATGACAACTGTTTTGTTAGTTTCGCGCCAACAATGACAGCTGTTTTTTTTTTTTTTTTGCGCCAGCAATTACAGCTGTTTTGTTTATTTTGCGACAACAATGACAGCTGTGTTGTTTATTTTGCGCCAACAATGACAGCTGTTTTGTTTATTTTGCGCCAACAATGACAGCTGTTGCGTTTATTTTGCACCAACAATGACAGCTGTTTTGTTTATTTTGCGCCAACAATGACAGCCGTTTTGTTTATTTTGCGATAACAATGACAGCTGTTTTGTTTATTTTGCGCCAACAATGACAGCTCTTTTGTTTATGTCGCCCAACAATAACACCTGTTTTGTTTATTTTGCGCCAACAATGACAGCTGTTTTGTTTATTTCGCGCCAACAATGACAGCTGTTTTGTTTATTTTGCGTCAACAATGACAGCTGTTTTGTTTATATTGCGCCAACAATGACAGCTGTTTGGTTTATTTTGCGATAACAAAGAGAGCTGTTTCGTTTATTTTGCGCCAACAATGACAGCTGTTTTGTTTCTTTCGCGCCAACAGTGACAGCTCTTTTGTTTATTTTGCACGAACAATGACAGCTGTTTCGTTTATTTTGCGCCAACAATGACAGCTGTTTTGTTTATTTTGCGCCAACAATGACAGCTGTTTTGTTTATTTCGCGCCAACAATCACAGCTGTTTTGTTTATTTTTGGGCAACAATGACATCTTTTTTTTGTTATTTTCCGCCAACAATGACAGCTGTTTTGTTTATTTCGCGCCAAGAATGACAGTTGTTTTGTTTATTTTGCGCCAACAATGACAGCTGTTTTGTTTATTTTGCGCCAACAATGACAGCTGTTTTGTTTATTTTGCGCCAAGAATGACAGCTGTTTTGTTTATTTCGCCCCAACAATGACAGCTGTTTTGTTGATTTTGCGCCAACAATAACAGCTGTTTTGTTTATTTTGCGATAACAAGGAGAGCTGTTTCGTTTATTTTGCGCCAACAATGACAGCTGTTTTGTTTATTTTGCGCCAACAATGACACTTGTTTTGTTTATTTCGCCCCAACAATGACAGCTGTTTTGTTTACTTTGCGCCAACAATGACAGCTGTTTTGTTTATTTTGCGCCAACAATGACAGCTGTTTTGTTTATTTTGCGCCAACAATGACAGCTATTTTGTTTATTTTGCGCCAAAAATGACAGCTGTTTTGTTTATTTCGCGCCAACAATGACAGCTGTTTTTTTTATTTTGCGATAACAATGACAGCTGTTTTCTTTATTTTGCGCGAACAATGACAGCTGTTTTGTTTATTTTGCGGCAACAATGACAGCTGTTTCGTTTATTTTGCGGCAACAATGACAGCTGTTTGGTTTATTTTGCGCCAACAATGACAGCTGTTTAGTTTATTTTGCGCCAACAATGACAGCTGTTTTGTTTATTTTGTGCCAACAATGACAGCTGTTTTGTTTATTTCACGCCAACAGTGACAGCTGTTTTGTTTATTTTGCCCCAACAATGACAGCTGTTTTGTTTATTTTGCGCCAACAATGACAGCTGTTTTGTTTATTTCACGCCAACAGTGACAGCTGTTTTTTTTATTTTGCCCCAACAATGACAGCTGTTTTGTTTATTTTGCACCAACAATGACAGCTCTTTTGTTTATGTCGCCCAACAATGACAGCTGTTTTGTTTATTTTGCGCCAACTATGACAGCTGTTTTGTTTATTTTGCGCCAACAATGACAGGTGTTTCGTTTATTTTGCGCCAACAGTCACAGCTGTTTTGTTTATTTCGCGCCAACAATGACAGCTGTTTTGTTTATTTTTCGCCGACCATGACAGCTGTTTTGTTTATTTTGCGCCAAAACTGACAGCTGTTTTGTTTATTTTGCGCCAACAATGACAGCCGTTTTGTTTATTTTGCGATAACAATGACAGCTGTTTTGTTTATTTTGCGCCAACAATGACAGCTCTTTTGTTTATGTCGCCCAACAATAACACCTGTTTTGTTTATTTTGCGCCAACAATGACAGCTGTTTTGTTTATTTCGCGCCAACAATGACAGCTGTTTTGTTTATTTTGCGTCAACAATGACAGCTGTTTTGTTTATATTGCGCCAACAATGACAGCTGTTTGGTTTATTTTGCGACAACAAAGAGAGCTGTTTCGTTTATTTTGCGCCAACAATGACAGCTGTTTTGTTTCTTTCGCGCCAACAGTGACAGCTCTTTTGTTTATTTTGCACGAACAATGACAGCTGTTTCGTTTATTTTGCGCCAACAATGACAGCTGTTTTGTTTATTTTGCGCCAACAATGACAGCTGTTTTGTTTATTTCGCGCCAACAATGACAGGTGTTTTGTTTATTTTTGGGCAACAATGACATCTTTTTTTTGTTATTTTCCGCCAACAATGACAGCTGTTTTGTTTATTTCGCGCCAAGAATGACAGTTGTTTTGTTTATTTTGCGCCAACAATGACAGCTGTTTTGTTTATTTTGCGCCAACAATGACAGCTGTTTTGTTTATTTTGCGCCAAGAATGACAGCTGTTTTGTTTATTTCGCCCCAACAATGACAGCTGTTTTGTTTATTTTGCGCCAACAATAACAGCTGTTTTGTTTATTTTGCGCCAACAATGACACTTGTTTTGTTTATTTCGCCCCAACAATGACAGCTGTTTTGTTTACTTTGCGCCAACAATGACAGCTGTTTTGTTTATTTTGCGCCAACAATGACAGCTGTTTTGTTTATTTTGCGCCAACAATGACAGCTATTTTGTTTATTTTGCGCCAAAAATGACAGCTGTTTTGTTTATTTCGCGCCAACAATGACAGCTGTTTTTTTTATTTTGCGATAACAATGACAGCTGTTTTCTTTATTTTGCGCGAACAATGACAGCTGTTTTGTTTATTTTGCGCCAACAATGACAGCTGTTTCGTTTATTTTGCGGCAACAATGACAGCTGTTTTGTTTATTTTGCGCCAACAATGACAGCTGTTTAGTTTATTTTGCGCCAACAATGACAGCTGTTTTGTTTATTTTGCGCCAACAATGACAGCTGTTTTGTTTATTTCACGCCAACAGTGACAGCTGTTTTGTTTATTTTGCCCCAACAATGACAGCTGTTTTGTTTATTTTGCGCCAACAATGACAGCTGTTTTGTTTATTTCACGCCAACAGTGACAGCTGTTTTTTTATTTTGCCCCAACAATGACAGCTGTTTTGTTTATTTTGCGCCAACAATGACAGCTCTTTTGTTTATGTCGCCCAACAATGACAGCTGTTTTGTTTATTTTGCGCCAACAATGACAGCTGTTTTGTTTATTTTGCGCCAACAATGACAGGTGTTTCGTTTATTTTGCGCCAACAGTCACCGCTATTTTGTTTATTTCGCGCCAACAATGACAGCTGTTTTGTTTATTTTTCGCCGACCATGACAGCTGTTTTGTTTATTTTGCGCCAACAATGACAGCTGTTTTTTTATTTTGTGCCAACAATGACAGCTGTTTTGTTTATTTTGCGCCAAAAATGACAGCTGTTTTGTTTATTTCGCGCCAAAACTGACAGCTGTTTTGTTTATTTTGCGCCAACAATGACAGCCGTTTTGTTTATTTTGCGATAACAATGACAGCTGTTTTGTTTATTTTGTGCCAACAATGACAGCTGTTTTGTTTATGTCGCCCAACAATAACACCTGTTTTGTTTATTTTGCGCCAACAATGACAGCTGTTTTGTTTATTTCGCGCCAACAATGACAGCTGTTTTGTTTATTTTGCGTCAACAATGACAGCTGTTTTGTTTATATTGCGCCAACAATGACAGCTGTTTGGTTTATTTTGCGATAACAAAGAGAGCTGTTTCGTTTATTTTGCGCCAACAATGACAGCTGTTTTGTTTCTTTCGCGCCAACAGTCACAGCTCTTTTGTTTATTTTGCACGAACAATGACAGCTGTTTCGTTTATTTTGCGCCAACAATGACAGCTGTTTTGTTTATTTTGCGCCAACAATGACAGCTGTTTTGTTTATTTCGTGCCAACAATGACAGGTGTTTTGTTTATTTTTGGGCAACAATGACATCTTTTTTTTGTTATTTTCCGCCAACAATGACAGCTGTTTTGTTTATTTCGCGCCAAGAATGACAGTTGTTTTGTTCATTTTGCGCCAACAATGACAGCTGTTTTGTTTATTTTGCGCCAACAATGACAGCTGTTTTGTTTATTTTGCGCCAAGAATGACAGCTGTTTTGTTTATTTCGCCCCAACAATGACAGCTGTTTTGTTTATTTTGCGCCAACAATAACAGCTGTTTTGTTTATTTTGCGATAACAAGGAGAGCTGTTTCGTTTATTTTGCGCCAACAATGACAGCTGTTTTGTTTATTTTGCGCCAACAATGACACTTGTTTTGTTTATTTCGCCCCAACAATGACAGCTGTTTTGTTTACTTTGCGCCAACAATGACAGCTGTTTCTTTTATTTTGCGCCAACAATGACAGCTGTTTTGTTTATTTTGCGCCAACAATGACAGCTATTTTGTTTATTTTGCGCCAAAAATGACAGCTGTTTTGTTTATTTCGCGCCAACAATGACAGCTGTTTTGTTTATTTTGCGCCAACAATGACAGCTGTTTTGTTTATTTTGCGCCAACAATGACAGCTGTTTTGTTTATTTCGCCCCAACAAAGACAGCTGTTTTGTTTATTTTGCGCCAACAATGACAGCTGTTTTGTTTATTTTACGATAACAATGACAGCTTTTTTGTTTATTTCGCCCCGACAAAGACAGCTGTTTTGCTTATTTTGCACCAACAATGACAGCTGTTTGGTTTATTTTGCGATAACAAAGAGAGCTGTTTCGTTTATTTTGCCCCAACAATGACAGCTGTTTTGTTTATTTTGCGCCAACAATGACAGCTGTTTTGTTTATTTCACGCCAACAGTGACAGCTGTTTTTTTTATTTTGCCCCAACAATGACAGCTGTTTTGTTTATTTTGCGCCAACTATGACAGCTGTTTTGTTTATTTTGCGCCAACAATGACAGGTGTTTCGTTTATTTTGCGCCAACAGTCACAGCTGTTTTGTTTATTTCGCGCCAACAATGACAGCTGTTTTGTTTATTTTTCGCCGACCATGACAGCTGTTTTGTTTATTTTGCGCCAAAACTGACAGCTGTTTTGTTTATTTTGCGCCAACAATGACAGCCGTTTTGTTTATTTTGCGATAACAATGACAGCTGTTTTGTTTATTTTGCGCCAACAATGACAGCTCTTTTGTTTATGTCGCCCAACAATAACACCTGTTTTGTTTATTTTGCGCCAACAATGACAGCTGTTTTGTTTATTTCGCGCCAACAATGACAGCTGTTTTGTTTATTTTGCGTCAACAATGACAGCTGTTTTGTTTATATTGCGCCAACAATGACAGCTGTTTGGTTTATTTTGCGATAACAAAGAGAGCTGTTTCGTTTATTTTGCGCCAACAATGACAGCTGTTTTGTTTCTTTCGCGCCAACAGTGACAGCTCTTTTGTTTATTTTGCACGAACAATGACAGCTGTTTCGTTTATTTTGCGCCAACAATGACAGCTGTTTTGTTTATTTTGCGCCAACAATGACAGCTGTTTTGTTTATTTCGCGCCAACAATGACAGGTGTTTTGTTTATTTTTGGGCAACAATGACATCTTTTTTTTGTTATTTTCCGCCAACAATGACAGCTGTTTTGTTTATTTCGCGCCAAGAATGACAGTTGTTTTGTTTATTTTGCGCCAACAATGACAGCTGTTTTGTTTATTTTGCGCCAACAATGACAGCTGTTTTGTTTATTTTGCGCCAAGAATGACAGCTGTTTTGTTTATTTCGCCCCAACAATGACAGCTGTTTTGTTTATTTTGCGCCAACAATAACAGCTGTTTTGTTTATTTTGCGCCAACAATGACACTTGTTTTGTTTATTTCGCCCCAACAATGACAGCTGTTTTGTTTACTTTGCGCCAACAATGACAGCTGTTTTGTTTATTTTGCGCCAACAATGACAGCTGTTTTGTTTATTTTGCGCCAACAATGACAGCTATTTTGTTTATTTTGCGCCAAAAATGACAGCTGTTTTGTTTATTTCGCGCCAACAATGACAGCTGTTTTTTTTATTTTGCGATAACAATGACAGCTGTTTTCTTTATTTTGCGCGAACAATGACAGCTGTTTTGTTTATTTTGCGCCAACAATGACAGCTGTTTCGTTTATTTTGCGGCAACAATTACAGCTGTTTTGTTTATTTTGCGCCAACAATGACAGCTGTTTAGTTTATTTTGCGCCAACAATGACAGCTGTTTTGTTTATTTTGCGCCAACAATGACAGCTGTTTTGTTTATTTCACGCCAACAGTGACAGCTGTTTTGTTTATTTTGCCCCAACAATGACAGCTGTTTTGTTTATTTTGCGCCAACAATGACAGCTGTTTTGTTTATTTCACGCCAACAGTGACAGCTGTTTTTTTTATTTTGCCCCAACAATGACAGCTGTTTTGTTTATTTTGCGCCAACAATGACAGCTCTTTTGTTTATGTCGCCCAACAATGACAGCTGTTTTGTTTATTTTGCGCCAACAATGACAGCTGTTTTGTTTATTTTGCGCCAACAATGACAGGTGTTTCGTTTATTTTGCGCCAACAGTCACCGCTGTTTTGTTTATTTCGCGCCAACAATGACAGCTGTTTTGTTTATTTTTCGCCGACCATGACAGCTGTTTTGTTTATTTTGCGCCAACAATGACAGCTGTTTTTTTATTTTGTGCCAACAATGACAGCTGTTTTGTTTATTTTGCGCCAAAAATGACAGCTGTTTTGTTTATTTCGCGCCAAAACTGACAGCTGTTTTGTTTATTTTGCGCCAACAATGACAGCCGTTTTGTTTATTTTGCGATAACAATGACAGCTGTTTTGTTTATTTTGTGCCAACAATGACAGCTGTTTTGTTTATGTCGCCCAACAATAACACCTGTTTTGTTTATTTTGCGCAAACAATGACAGCTGTTTTGTTTATTTCGCGCCAACAATGACAGCTGTTTTGTTTATTTTGCGTCAACAATGACAGCTGTTTTGTTTATATTGCGCCAACAATGACAGCTGTTTGGTTTATTTTGCGATAACAAAGAGAGCTGTTTCGTTTATTTTGCGCCAACAATGACAGCTGTTTTGTTTCTTTCGCGCCAACAGTGACAGCTCTTTTGTTTATTTTGCACGAACAATGACAGCTGTTTCGTTTATTTTGCGCCAACAATGACAGCTGTTTTGTTTATTTTGCGCCAACAATGACAGCTGTTTTGTTTATTTCGTGCCAACAATGACAGGTGTTTTGTTTATTTTTGGGCAACAATGACATCTTTTTTTTGTTATTTTCCGCCAACAATGACAGCTGTTTTGTTTATTTCGCGCCAAGAATGACAGTTGTTTTGTTTATTTTGCGCCAACAATGACAGCTGTTTTGTTTATTTTGCGCCAACAATGACAGCTGTTTTGTTTATTTTGCGCCAAGAATGACAGCTGTTTTGTTTATTTCGCCCCAACAATGACAGCTGTTTTGTTTATTTTGCGCCAACAATAACAGCTGTTTTGTTTATTTTGCGATAACAAGGAGAGCTGTTTCGTTTATTTTGCGCCAACAATGACAGCTGTTTTGTTTATTTTGCGCCAACAATGACACTTGTTTTGTTTATTTCGCCCCAACAATGACAGCTGTTTTGTTTACTTTGCGCCAACAATGACAGCTGTTTCTTTTATTTTGCGCCAACAATGACAGCTGTTTTGTTTATTTTGCGCCAACAATGACAGCTATTTTGTTTATTTTGCGCCAAAAATGACAGCTGTTTTGTTTATTTCGCGCCAACAATGACAGCTGTTTTGTTTATTTTGCGCCAACAATGACAGCTGTTTTGTTTATTTTGCGCCAACAATGACAGCTGTTTTGTTTATTTCGCCCCAACAAAGACAGCTGTTTTGTTTATTTTGCGCCAACAATGACAGCTGTTTTGTTTATTTTACGATAACAATGACAGCTGTTTTGTTTATTTCGCCCCGACAAAGACAGCTGTTTTGCTTATTTTGCACCAACAATGACAGCTGTTTGGTTTATTTTGCGATAACAAAGAGAGCTGTTTCGTTTATTTTGCGCCAACAATGACAGCTGTTTTGTTTCTTTTGCGCCAACAGTGACAGCTCTTTTGTTTATTTTGCACGAACAATGACAGCTGTTTCGTTTATTTTGCGCCAACAATGACAGCTGTTTTGTTTATTTTGCGCCAACAATGACAGCTGTTTTGTTTATTTCGCGCCAACAATCACAGCTGTTTTGTTTATTTTTGGGCAACAATGACATCTTTTTTTTGTTATTTTCCGCCAACAATGACAGCTGTTTTGTTTATTTCGCGCCAAGAATGACAGTTGTTTTGTTTATTTTGCGCCAACAATGACAGCTGTTTTGTTTATTTTGCGCCAACAATGACAGCTGTTTTGTTTATTTTGCGCCAAGAATGACAGCTGTTTTGTTTATTTCGCCCCAACAATGACAGCTGTTTTGTTGATTTTGCGCCAACAATAACAGCTGTTTTGTTTATTTTGCGATAACAAGGAGAGCTGTTTCGTTTATTTTGCGCCAACAATGACAGCTGTTTTGTTTATTTTGCGCCAACAATGACACTTGTTTTGTTTATTTCGCCCCAACAATGACAGCTGTTTTGTTTACTTTGCGCCAACAATGACAGCTGTTTTGTTTATTTTGCGCCAACAATGACAGCTGTTTTGTTTATTTTGCGCCAACAATGACAGCTATTTTGTTTATTTTGCGCCAAAAATGACAGCTGTTTTGTTTATTTCGCGCCAACAATGACAGCTGTTTTTTTTATTTTGCGATAACAATGACAGCTGTTTTCTTTATTTTGCGCGAACAATGACAGCTGTTTTGTTTATTTTGCGGCAACAATGACAGCTGTTTCGTTTATTTTGCGGCAACAATGACAGCTGTTTGGTTTATTTTGCGCCAACAATGACAGCTGTTTAGTTTATTTTGCGCCAACAATGACAGCTGTTTTGTTTATTTTGTGCCAACAATGACAGCTGTTTTGTTTATTTCACGCCAACAGTGACAGCTGTTTTGTTTATTTTGCCCCAACAATGACAGCTGTTTTGTTTATTTTGCGCCAACAATGACAGCTGTTTTGTTTATTTCACGCCAACAGTGACAGCTGTTTTTTTTATTTTGCCCCAACAATGACAGCTGTTTTGTTTATTTTGCACCAACAATGACAGCTCTTTTGTTTATGTCGCCCAACAATGACAGCTGTTTAATTTATTTTGAGCCAACTATGACAGCTGTTTTGTTTATTTTGCGCCAACAATGACAGGTGTTTCGTTTATTTTGCGCCAACAGTCACAGCTGTTTTGTTTATTTCGCGCCAACAATGACAGCTGTTTTGTTTATTTTTCGCCGACCATGACAGCTGTTTTGTTTATTTTGCGCCAAAACTGACAGCTGTTTTGTTTATTTTGCGCCAACAATGACAGCCGTTTTGTTTATTTTGCGATAACAATGACAGCTGTTTTGTTTATTTTGCGCCAACAATGACAGCTCTTTTGTTTATGTCGCCCAACAATAACACCTGTTTTGTTTATTTTGCGCCAACAATGACAGCTGTTTTGTTTATTTCGCGCCAACAATGACAGCTGTTTTGTTTATTTTGCGTCAACAATGACAGCTGTTTTGTTTATATTGCGCCAACAATGACAGCTGTTTGGTTTATTTTGCGATAACAAAGAGAGCTGTTTCGTTTATTTTGCGCCAACAATGACAGCTGTTTTGTTTCTTTCGCGCCAACAGTGACAGCTCTTTTGTTTATTTTGCACGAACAATGACAGCTGTTTCGTTTATTTTGCGCCAACAATGACAGCTGTTTTGTTTATTTTGCGCCAACAATGACAGCTGTTTTGTTTATTTTGCGCCAACAATGACAGGTGTTTTGTTTATTTTTGGGCAACAATGACATCTTTTTTTTGTTATTTTCCGCCAACAATGACAGCTGTTTTGTTTATTTCGCGCCAAGAATGACAGTTGTTTTGTTTATTTTGCGCCAACAATGACAGCTGTTTTGTTTATTTTGCGCCAACAATGACAGCTGTTTTGTTTATTTTGCGCCAAGAATGACAGCTGTTTTGTTTATTTCGCCCCAACAATGACAGCTGTTTTGTTTATTTTGCGCCAACAATAACAGCTGTTTTGTTTATTTTGCGCCAACAATGACACTTGTTTTGTTTATTTCGCCCCAACAATGACAGCTGTTTTGTTTACTTTGCGCCAACAATGACAGCTGTTTTGTTTATTTTGCGCCAACAATGACAGCTGTTTTGTTTATTTTGCGCCAACAATGACAGCTATTTTGTTTATTTTGCGCCAAAAATGACAGCTGTTTTGTTTATTTCGCGCCAACAATGACAGCTGTTTTTTTTATTTTGCGATAACAATGACAGCTGTTTTCTTTATTTTGCGCGAACAATGACAGCTGTTTTGTTTATTTTGCGCCAACAATGACAGCTGTTTCGTTTATTTTGCGGCAACAATGACAGCTGTTTTGTTTATTTTGCGCCAACAATGACAGCTGTTTAGTTTATTTTGCGCCAACAATGACAGCTGTTTTGTTTATTTTGCGCCAACAATGACAGCTGTTTTGTTTATTTCACGCCAACAGTGACAGCTGTTTTGTTTATTTTGCCCCAACAATGACAGCTGTTTTGTTTATTTTGCGCCAACAATGACAGCTGTTTTGTTTATTTCACGCCAACAGTGACAGCTGTTTTTTTTATTTTGCCCCAACAATGACAGCTGTTTTGTTTATTTTGCGCCAACAATGACAGCTCTTTTGTTTATGTCGCCCAACAATGACAGCTGTTTTGTTTATTTTGCGCCAACAATGACAGCTGTTTTGTTTATTTTGCGCCAACAATGACAGGTGTTTCGTTTATTTTGCGCCAACAGTCACCGCTGTTTTGTTTATTTCGCGCCAACAATGACAGCTGTTTTGTTTATTTTTTGCCGACCATGACAGCTGTTTTGTTTATTTTGCGCCAACAATGACAGCTGTTTTTTTATTTTGTGCCAACAATGACAGCTGTTTTGTTTATTTTGCGCCAAAAATGACAGCTGTTTTGTTTATTTCGCGCCAAAACTGACAGCTGTTTTGTTTATTTTGCGCCAACAATGACAGCCGTTTTGTTTATTTTGCGATAACAATGACAGCTGTTTTGTTTATTTTGCGCCAACAATGACAGCTGTTTTGTTTATGTCGCCCAACAATAACACCTGTTTTGTTTATTTTGCGCCAACAATGACAGCTGTTTTGTTTATTTCGCGCCAACAATGACAGCTGTTTTGTTTATTTTGCGTCAACAATGACAGCTGTTTTGTTTATATTGCGCCAACAATGACAGCTGTTCGGTTTATTTTGCGATAACAAAGAGAGCTGTTTCGTTTATTTTGCGCCAACAATGACAGCTGTTTTGTTTCTTTCGCGCCAACAGTGACAGCTCTTTTGTTTATTTTGCACGAACAATGACAGCTGTTTCGTTTATTTTGCGCCAACAATGACAGCTGTTTTGTTTATTTTGCGCCAACAATGACAGCTGTTTTGTTTATTTCGTGCCAACAATGACAGGTGTTTTGTTTATTTTTGGGCAACAATGACATCTTTTTTTTGTTATTTTCCGCCAACAATGACAGCTGTTTTGTTTATTTCGCGCCAAGAATGACAGTTGTTTTGTTTATTTTGCGCCAACAATGACAGCTGTTTTGTTTATTTTGCGCCAACAATGACAGCTGTTTTGTTTATTTTGCGCCAACAATGACAGCTGTTTTGTTTATTTCACGCCAACAGTGACAGCTGTTTTGTTTATTTTGCCCCAACAATGACAGCTGTTTTGTTTATTTTGCGCCAACAATGACAGCTGTTTTGTTTATTTCACGCCAACAGTGACAGCTGTTTTTTTTATTTTGCCCCAACAATGACAGCTGTTTTGTTTATTTTGCGCCAACAATGACAGCTCTTTTGTTTATGTCGCCCAACAATGACAGCTGTTTTGTTTATTTTGCGCCAACAATGACACTTGTTTTGTTTATTTCGCCCCAACAATGACAGCTGTTTTGTTTACTTTGCGCCAACAATGACAGCTGTTTTGTTTATTTTGCGCCAACAATGACAGCTGTTTTGTTTATTTTGCGCCAACAATGACAGCTATTTTGTTTATTTTGCGCCAAAAATGACAGCTGTTTTGTTTATTTCGCGCCAACAATGACAGCTGTTTTTTTTATTTTGCGATAACAATGACAGCTGTTTTCTTTATTTTGCGCCACCAATGACAGCTGTTTTGTTTATTTTGCGGCAACAATGACAGCTGTTTCGTTTATTTTGCGGCAACAATGACAGCTGTTTGGTTTATTTTGCGCCAACAATGACAGCTGTTTAGTTTATTTTGCGCCAACAATGACAGCTGTTTTGTTTATTTTGCGCCAACAATGACAGCTGTTTTGTTTATTTCACGCCAACAGTGACAGCTGTTTTGTTTATTTTGCCCCAACAATGACAGCTGTTTTGTTTATTTTGCGCCAACAATGACAGCTGTTTTGTTTATTTCACGCCAACAGTGACAGCTGTTTTTTTTATTTTGCCCCAACAATGACAGCTGTTTTGTTTATTTTGCGCCAACAATGACAGCTCTTTTGTTTATGTCGCCCAACAATGACAGCTGTTTTGTTTATTTTGCGCCAACAATGACACTTGTTTTGTTTATTTCGCCCCAACAATGACAGCTGTTTTGTTTACTTTGCGCCAACAATGACAGCTGTTTTGTTTATTTTGCGCCAACAATGACAGCTGTTTTGTTTATTTTGCGCCAACAATGACAGCTATTTTGTTTATTTTGCGCCAAAAATGACAGCTGTTTTGTTTATTTCGCGCCAACAATGACAGCTGTTTTTTTTATTTTGCGATAACAATGACAGCTGTTTTCTTTATTTTGCGCGAACAATGACAGCTGTTTTGTTTATTTTGCGGCAACAATGACAGCTGTTTCGTTTATTTTGCGGCAACAATGACAGCTGTTTGGTTTATTTTGCGCCAACAATGACAGCTGTTTAGTTTATTTTGCGCCAACAATGACAGCTGTTTTGTTTATTTTGTGCCAACAATGACAGCTGTTTTGTTTATTTCACGCCAACAGTGACAGCTGTTTTGTTTATTTTGCCCCAACAATGACAGCTGTTTTGTTTATTTTGCGCCAACAATGACAGCTGTTTTGTTTATTTCACGCCAACAGTGACAGGTGTTTTTTTTATTTTGCCCCAACAATGACAGCTGTTTTGTTTATTTTGCACCAACAATGACAGCTCTTTTGTTTATGTCGCCCAACAATGACAGCTGTTTTGTTTATTTTGCGCCAACTATGACAGCTGTTTTGTTTATTTTGCGCCAACAATGACAGGTGTTTCGTTTATTTTGCGCCAACAGTCACAGCTGTTTTGTTTATTTCGCGCCAACAATGACAGCTGTTTTGTTTATTTTTCGCCGACCATGACAGCTGTTTTGTTTATTTTGCGCCAAAACTGACAGCTGTTTTGTTTATTTTGCGCCAACAATGACAGCCGTTTTGTTTATTTTGCGATAACAATGACAGCTGTTTTGTTTATTTTGCGCCAACAATGACAGCTCTTTTGTTTATGTCGCCCAACAATAACACCTGTTTTGTTTATTTTGCGCCAACAATGACAGCTGTTTTGTTTATTTCGCGCCAACAATGACAGCTGTTTTGTTTATTTTGCGTCAACAATGACAGCTGTTTTGTTTATATTGCGCCAACAATGACAGCTGTTTGGTTTATTTTGCGATAACAAAGAGAGCTGTTTCGTTTATTTTGCGCCAACAATGACAGCTGTTTTGTTTCTTTCGCGCCAACAGTGACAGCTCTTTTGTTTATTTTGCACGAACAATGACAGCTGTTTCGTTTATTTTGCGCCAACAATGACAGCTGTTTTGTTTATTTTGCGCCAACAATGACAGCTGTTTTGTTTATTTCGTGCCAACAATGACAGGTGTTTTGTTTATTTTTGGGCAACAATGACATCTTTTTTTTGTTATTTTCCGCCAACAATGACAGCTGTTTTGTTTATTTCGCGCCAAGAATGACAGTTGTTTTGTTTATTTTGCGCCAACAATGACAGCTGTTTTGTTTATTTTGCGCCAACAATGACAGCTGTTTTGTTTATTTTGCGCCAAGAATGACAGCTGTTTTGTTTATTTCGCCCCAACAATGACAGCTGTTTTGTTTATTTTGCGCCAACAATAACAGCTGTTTTGTTTATTTTGCGATAACAAGGAGAGCTGTTTCGTTTATTTTGCGCCAACAATGACAGCTGTTTTGTTTATTTTGCGCCAACAATGACACTTGTTTTGTTTATTTCGCCCCAACAATGACAGCTGTTTTGTTTACTTTGCGCCAACAATGACAGCTGTTTCTTTTATTTTGCGCCAACAATGACAGCTGTTTTGTTTATTTTGCGCCAACAATGACAGCTATTTTGTTTATTTTGCGCCAAAAATGACAGCTGTTTTGTTTATTTCGCGCCAACAATGACAGCTGTTTTGTTTATTTTGCGCCAACAATGACAGCTGTTTTGTTTATTTTGCGCCAACAATGACAGCTGTTTTGTTTATTTCGCCCCAACAAAGACAGCTGTTTTGTTTATTTTGCGCCAACAATGACAGCTGTTTTGTTTATTTTACGATAACAATGACAGCTGTTTTGTTTATTTCGCCCCGACAAAGACAGCTGTTTTGCTTATTTTGCACCAACAATGACAGCTGTTTGGTTTATTTTGCGATAACAAAGAGAGCTGTTTCGTTTATTTTGCGCCAACAATGACAGCTGTTTTGTTTCTTTTGCGCCAACAGTGACAGCTCTTTTGTTTATTTTGCACGAACAATGACAGCTGTTTCGTTTATTTTGCGCCAACAATGACAGCTGTTTTGTTTATTTTGCGCCAACAATGACAGCTGTTTTGTTTATTTCGCGCCAACAATCACAGCTGTTTTGTTTATTTTTGGGCAACAATGACATCTTTTTTTTGTTATTTTCCGCCAACAATGACAGCTGTTTTGTTTATTTCGCGCCAAGAATGACAGTTGTTTTGTTTATTTTGCGCCAACAATGACAGCTGTTTTGTTTATTTTGCGCCAACAATGACAGCTGTTTTGTTTATTTTGCGCCAAGAATGACAGCTGTTTTGTTTATTTCGCCCCAACAATGACAGCTGTTTTGTTGATTTTGCGCCAACAATAACAGCTGTTTTGTTTATTTTGCGATAACAAGGAGAGCTGTTTCGTTTATTTTGCGCCAACAATGACAGCTGTTTTGTTTATTTTGCGCCAACAATGACACTTGTTTTGTTTATTTCGCCCCAACAATGACAGCTGTTTTGTTTACTTTGCGCCAACAATGACAGCTGTTTTGTTTATTTTGCGCCAACAATGACAGCTGTTTTGTTTATTTTGCGCCAACAATGACAGCTATTTTGTTTATTTTGCGCCAAAAATGACAGCTGTTTTGTTTATTTCGCGCCAACAATGACAGCTGTTTTTTTTATTTTGCGATAACAATGACAGCTGTTTTCTTTATTTTGCGCGAACAATGACAGCTGTTTTGTTTATTTTGCGGCAACAATGACAGCTGTTTCGTTTATTTTGCGGCAACAATGACAGCTGTTTGGTTTATTTTGCGCCAACAATGACAGCTGTTTAGTTTATTTTGCGCCAACAATGACAGCTGTTTTGTTTATTTTGTGCCAACAATGACAGCTGTTTTGTTTATTTCACGCCAACAGTGACAGCTGTTTTGTTTATTTTGCCCCAACAATGACAGCTGTTTTGTTTATTTTGCGCCAACAATGACAGCTGTTTTGTTTATTTCACGCCAACAGTGACAGCTGTTTTTTTTATTTTGCCCCAACAATGACAGCTGTTTTGTTTATTTTGCACCAACAATGACAGCTCTTTTGTTTATGTCGCCCAACAATGACAGCTGTTTTGTTTATTTTGCGCCAACTATGACAGCTGTTTTGTTTATTTTGCGCCAACAATGACAGGTGTTTCGTTTATTTTGCGCCAACAGTCACAGCTGTTTTGTTTATTTCGCGCCAACAATGACAGCTGTTTTGTTTATTTTTCGCCGACCATGACAGCTGTTTTGTTTATTTTGCGCCAAAACTGACAGCTGTTTTGTTTATTTTGCGCCAACAATGACAGCCGTTTTGTTTATTTTGCGATAACAATGACAGCTGTTTTGTTTATTTTGCGCCAACAATGACAGCTCTTTTGTTTATGTCGCCCAACAATAACACCTGTTTTGTTTATTTTGCGCCAACAATGACAGCTGTTTTGTTTATTTCGCGCCAACAATGACAGCTGTTTTGTTTATTTTGCGTCAACAATGACAGCTGTTTTGTTTATATTGCGCCAACAATGACAGCTGTTTGGTTTATTTTGCGATAACAAAGAGAGCTGTTTCGTTTATTTTGCGCCAACAATGACAGCTGTTTTGTTTCTTTCGCGCCAACAGTGACAGCTCTTTTGTTTATTTTGCACGAACAATGACAGCTGTTTCGTTTATTTTGCGCCAACAATGACAGCTGTTTTGTTTATTTTGCGCCAACAATGACAGCTGTTTTGTTTATTTCGCGCCAACAATGACAGGTGTTTTGTTTATTTTTGGGCAACAATGACATCTTTTTTTTGTTATTTTCCGCCAACAATGACAGCTGTTTTGTTTATTTCGCGCCAAGAATGACAGTTGTTTTGTTTATTTTGCGCCAACAATGACAGCTGTTTTGTTTATTTTGCGCCAACAATGACAGCTGTTTTGTTTATTTTGCGCCAAGAATGACAGCTGTTTTGTTTATTTCGCCCCAACAATGACAGCTGTTTTGTTTATTTTGCGCCAACAATAACAGCTGTTTTGTTTATTTTGCGCCAACAATGACACTTGTTTTGTTTATTTCGCCCCAACAATGACAGCTGTTTTGTTTACTTTGCGCCAACAATGACAGCTGTTTTGTTTATTTTGCGCCAACAATGACAGCTGTTTTGTTTATTTTGCGCCAACAATGACAGCTATTTTGTTTATTTTGCGCCAAAAATGACAGCTGTTTTGTTTATTTCGCGCCAACAATGACAGCTGTTTTTTTTATTTTGCGATAACAATGACAGCTGTTTTCTTTATTTTGCGCGAACAATGACAGCTGTTTTGTTTATTTTGCGCCAACAATGACAGCTGTTTCGTTTATTTTGCGGCAACAATGACAGCTGTTTTGTTTATTTTGCGCCAACAATGACAGCTGTTTAGTTTATTTTGCGCCAACAATGACAGCTGTTTTGTTTATTTTGCGCCAACAATGACAGCTGTTTTGTTTATTTCACGCCAACAGTGACAGCTGTTTTGTTTATTTTGCCCCAACAATGACAGCTGTTTTGTTTATTTTGCGCCAACAATGACAGCTGTTTTGTTTATTTCACGCCAACAGTGACAGCTGTTTTTTTTATTTTGCCCCAACAATGACAGCTGTTTTGTTTATTTTGCGCCAACAATGACAGCTCTTTTGTTTATGTCGCCCAACAATGACAGCTGTTTTGTTTATTTTGCGCCAACAATGACAGCTGTTTTGTTTATTTTGCGCCAACAATGACAGGTGTTTCGTTTATTTTGCGCCAACAGTCACCGCTGTTTTGTTTATTTCGCGCCAACAATGACAGCTGTTTTGTTTATTTTTCGCCGACCATGACAGCTGTTTTGTTTATTTTGCGCCAACAATGACAGCTGTTTTTTTATTTTGTGCCAACAATGACAGCTGTTTTGTTTATTTTGCGCCAAAAATGACAGCTGTTTTGTTTATTTCGCGCCAAAACTGACAGCTGTTTTGTTTATTTTGCGCCAACAATGACAGCCGTTTTGTTTATTTTGCGATAACAATGACAGCTGTTTTGTTTATTTTGCGCCAACAATGACAGCTGTTTTGTTTATGTCGCCCAACAATAACACCTGTTTTGTTTATTTTGCGCCAACAATGACAGCTGTTTTGTTTATTTCGCGCCAACAATGACAGCTGTTTTGTTTATTTTGCGTCAACAATGACAGCTGTTTTGTTTATATTGCGCCAACAATGACAGCTGTTTGGTTTATTTTGCGATAACAAAGAGAGCTGTTTCGTTTATTTTGCGCCAACAATGACAGCTGTTTTGTTTCTTTCGCGCCAACAGTGACAGCTCTTTTGTTTATTTTGCACGAACAATGACAGCTGTTTCGTTTATTTTGCGCCAACAATGACAGCTGTTTTGTTTATTTTGCGCCAACAATGACAGCTGTTTTGTTTATTTCGTGCCAACAATGACAGGTGTTTTGTTTATTTTTGGGCAACAATGACATCTTTTTTTTGTTATTTTCCGCCAACAATGACAGCTGTTTTGTTTATTTCGCGCCAAGAATGACAGTTGTTTTGTTTATTTTGCGCCAACAATGACAGCTGTTTTGTTTATTTTGCGCCAACAATGACAGCTGTTTTGTTTATTTTGCGCCAAGAATGACAGCTGTTTTGTTTATTTCGCCCCAACAATGACAGCTGTTTTGTTTATTTTGCGCCAACAATAACAGCTGTTTTGTTTATTTTGCGATAACAAGGAGAGCTGTTTCGTTTATTTTGCGCCAACAATGACAGCTGTTTTGTTTATTTTGCGCCAACAATGACACTTGTTTTGTTTATTTCGCCCCAACAATGACAGCTGTTTTGTTTACTTTGCGCCAACAATGACAGCTGTTTCTTTTATTTTGCGCCAACAATGACAGCTGTTTTGTTTATTTTGCGCCAACAATGACAGCTATTTTGTTTATTTTGCGCCAAAAATGACAGCTGTTTTGTTTATTTCGCGCCAACAATGACAGCTGTTTTGTTTATTTTGCGCCAACAATGACAGCTGTTTTGTTTATTTTGCGCCAACAATGACAGCTGTTTTGTTTATTTCGCCCCAACAAAGACAGCTGTTTTGTTTATTTTGCGCCAACAATGACAGCTGTTTTGTTTATTTTACGATAACAATGACAGCTGTTTTGTTTATTTCGCCCCGACAAAGACAGCTGTTTTGCTTATTTTGCACCAACAATGACAGCTGTTTGGTTTATTTTGCGATAACAAAGAGAGCTGTTTCGTTTATTTTGCGCCAACAATGACAGCTGTTTTGTTTCTTTTGCGCCAACAGTGACAGCTCTTTTGTTTATTTTGCACGAACAATGACAGCTGTTTCGTTTATTTTGCGCCAACAATCACAGCTGTTTTGTTTATTTTGCGCCAACAATGACAGCAGTTTTGTTTATTTCGCGCCAACAATGACAGGTGTTTTGTTTATTTTTGGGCACCAATGACATCTTTTTTTGTTATTTTCCGCCAACAATGACAGCTGTTTTGTTTATTTCGCGCCAAGAATGACAGTTGTTTTGTTTATTTTGTGCCAACAATGACGGCTGTTTTGTTTATTTTGCGATAACAATGACAGCTGTTTTGTTTATTTTGCGCCAACAATGACAGCTGTTTTGTTTATTTTGCGCCAACAATGACAGCTGTTTCGTTTATTTTGCACCAACAATCACAGCTGTTTTGTTTATTTCGCGCCAACAATGACAGCTGTTTTGTTTATTTCGCGCCAACAATGACAGCTCTTTTGTTTATTTTTCGCCAACAATGACAGTTGTTTTGTTTATTTTGCGCCAACAATGACAGCTGTTTTGTTTATTTTGCGCCAACAATCACAGCTGTTTTGTTTATTTTGCGCCAAAAATGACAGCTGTTTTGTTAGTTTCGCGCCAACAATGACAGCTGTTTTTTTTTTTTTTTTGCGCCAGCAATTACAGCTGTTTTGTTTATTTTGCGACAACAATGACAGCTGTGTTGTTTATTTTGCGCCAACAATGACAGCTGTTTTGTTTATTTTGCGCCAACAATGACAGCTGTTGCGTTTATTTTGCACCAACAATGACAGATGTTTTGTTTATTTTGCGCCAACAATGACAGCTGTTTTGTTTATTTTTCGCCAACAATGACAGCTGTTTTGTTTATGTTGCGCCAACAATGACAGCCGTTTTGTTTATTTTGCGCCAACAATGACAGCCGTTTTGTTTATTTTGCGCCAACAATGACAGCTGTTTTGTTTATTTTGCGCCAAAACTGACAGCTGTGTTGTTTATTTCGCGCAAACAATGACAGCTGTGTTGTTTATTTTGCTCCAACAATAACAGCTGTTTTGTTTATTTTGCTCCAACAATGACAGCTGTTTTGTGTATTTCGCACCAACAATGACAGCTGTTTTTTTTATTTTGCGATAACAATGACAGCTGTTTTCTTTATTTTGCGCGAACAATGACAGCTGTTTTGTTTATTTTGCGCCAACAATAACAGCTGTTTAGTTTATTTTGCGGCAACAATGACAGCTGTTTTGTTTATTTTGCGCCAACAATGACAGCTGTTTAGTTTATTTTGCGCCAACAATGACAGCTGTGTTGCTTATTTTGCGCCAACAATGACAGCTGTTTTGTTTATTTTGCGCCAACAATGACAGCTGTTGCGTTTATTTTGCGCCAACAATGACAGCTGTTTTGTTTATTTTGCCCAAACAATGACAGCTGTTTTGTTTATTTTTCGCCAACAATGACAGCTGTTTTGTTTATTTTGCGCCGACAATGACAGCCGTTTTGTTTATTTTGCGCCAACAATGACAGCCGTTGTGTTTATTTTGCGCCAACAATGACATCTGTTTTGTTTATTTTGCGCCAAAACTGACAGCTGTTTTGTTTATTTCGCGCCAACAATGACAGCTGTTTTGTTTATTTTTCGCCAACAATGACAGCTGTTTTGTTTATTTTGCGCCAACAATGACAGCCGTTTTGTTTATTTTGCGCCAACAATGACAGCTGTTTTGTTTATTTTGTGCCAAAACTGACAGCTGTTTTGTTTATTTTGCGCAAACTAGGACAGCTGTTTTGTTTATTTTGCGCCAACAATGACAGCTGTTTTGTTTATTTTGCGATAACAATGACAGCTTTTTTCTTTATTTTGCTCCAACAATGACAGCTGTTTTGTTTATTTTGCGATAATAATGACAGCTTTTTTGTTTATTTTGCGCCAACAATGACAGCTGTTTTGTTTATTTTGCGCCAACAATGACAGCTGTTTAGTTTATTTTGAAGCAACAATGACAGCTGTTTTGTTTATTTCGCGCCAACAATGACAGCTGTTTTTTTTTATTTTGCGCCAACAATGACAGCTGTTTTGTTTATTTCGTGCCAACAGTGACAGCTGTTTTGTTTATTTTGCCCCAACAATGACAGCTGTTTCGTTTATTTTGCGCCAACAGTCACAGCTGTTTTGTTTATTTTGCGCCAACAATGACACCTGTTTTGTTTATTTTGCGCCAACAATAACAGCTATTTTGTTTATTTCGCGCCAACAATGACAGCTGTTTTGTTTATTTTGCGCCAACAATGACAGCTGTTTTGTTTATTTTGCGCCAACAATGACAGCTGTTTTGTTTATTTCGCCCCAACAAAGACAGCTGTTTTGTTTATTTTGCGCCAACAATGACAGCTGTTTCGTTTATTTTGCGCCAACAATCACAGCTGTTTTGTTTATTTCGCGCCAACAATGACAGCTGTTTTGTTTATTTCGCGCCAACAATGACAGCTCTTTTGTTTATTTTTCGCCAACAATGACAGCTGTTTTGTTCTTTTTGCGCCAACAATGACAGCTGTTTTGTTTATTTTGCGCCAACAATCACAGCTGTTTTGTTTATTTTGCGCCAAAAATGACAGCTGTTTTGTTAATTTCGCACCAACAATGACAGCCGTTTTTTTTTTTTTTCTGGGCCAGCAATTACAGCTGTTTTGTTTATTTTGCGACAACAATGACAGCTGTGTTGTTTATTTTCCGCCAACAATGACAGCTGTTTTGTTTATTTTGCGCCAACAATGACAGCTGTTTAGTTTATTTTGCGCCAACAATGACAGCTGTGTTGCTTATTTTGCGCCAACAATGACAGCTGTTTTGTTTATTTTGCGCCAACAATGACAGCTGTTTAGTTTATTTTGCGCCAACAATGACAGCTGTGTTGCTTATTTTGTGCCAACAATGACAGCTGTTTTGTTTATTTTGCGCCAAAACTGACAGCTGTTTTGTTTATTTCGCGCAAACAATGACAGCTGTTTTGTTTATTTTTCGCCAACAATGACAGCTGTTTTGTTTATTTTGTGCCAACAATGACAGCCGTTTTGTTTATTTTGCGCCAACAATGACAGCTGTTTTGTTTATTTTGTGCCAAAACTGACAGCTGTTTTGTTTATTTTGCGCAAACTAGGACAGCTGTTTTGTTTATTTTGCGCCAACAATGACAGCTGTTTTGTTTATTTTGCGATAACAATGACAGCTTTTTTCTTTATTTTGCTCCAACAATGACAGCTGTTTTGTTTATTTTGCGATAATAATGACAGCTTTTTTGTTTATTTTGCGCCAACAATGACAGCTGTTTTGTTTATTTTGCGCCAACAATTACAGCTGTTTAGTTTATTTTGAAGCAACAATGACAGCTGTTTTGTTTATTTCGCGCCAACAATGACAGCTGTTTTTTTTTATTTTGCGCCAACAATGACAGCTGTTTTGTTTATTTCGTGCCAACAGTGACAGCTGTTTTGTTTATTTTGCCCCAACAATGACAGCTGTTTCGTTTATTTTGCGCCAACAGTCACAGCTGTTTTGTTTATTTTGCGCCAACAATGACACCTGTTTTGTTTATTTTGCGCCAACAATAACAGCTATTTTGTTTATTTCGCGCCAACAATGACAGCTGTTTTGTTTATTTTGCGCCAACAATGACAGCTGTTTTGTTTATTTTGCGCCAACAATGACAGCTGTTTTGTTTATTTCGCCCCAACAAAGACAGCTGTTTTGTTTATTTTGCGCCAACAATGACAGCTGTTTCGTTTATTTTGCGCCAACAATCACAGCTGTTTTGTTTATTTCGCGCCAACAATGACAGCAGTTTTGCTTATTTCGCGCCAACAGTGACGGGTGTTTTGTTTATTTTTGGGCAACAATGACATCTTTTTTTGTTATTTTTGCGCCAACAATGACAGCTGTTTTGTTTATTTTGCGCCAACAATCACAGCTGTTTTGTTTATTTTGCGCCAAAAATGACAGCTGTTTTGTTAATTTCGCACCAACAATGACAGCCGTTTTTTTTTTTTTTTGCGCCAGCAATTACAGCTGTTTTGTTTATTTTGCGACAACAATGACAGCTGTGTTGTTTATTTTCCGCCAACAATGACAGCTGTTTGGTTTATTTTGCGATAACAAAGAGAGCTGTTTCGTTTATTTTGCGCCAACAATGACAGCTGTTTTGTTTCTTTCGCGCCAACAGTGACAGCTCTTTTGTTTATTTTGCACGAACAATGACAGCTGTTTCGTTTATTTTGCGCCAACAATCACAGCTGTTTTGTTTATTTCGCGCCAACAATGACAGCAGTTTTGTTTATTTCGCGCCAACAATGACAGCTCTTTTGTTTATTTTTCGCCAACAATGACAGCTGTTTTGTTCTTTTTGCGCCAACAATGACAGCTGTTTTGTTTATTTTGCGCCAACAATCACAGCTGTTTTGTTTATTTTGCGCCAAAAATGACAGCTGTTTTGTTAATTTCGCGCCAACAATGACAGCCGTTTTTTTTTTTTTTGCGCCAGCAATTACAGCTGTTTTGTTTATTTTGCGACGACAATGACAGCTGTGTTGTTCATTTTCCGCCAACAATGACAGCTGTTTTGTTTATTTTGCGCCAACAATGACAGCTGTTGCGTTTATTTTGCACCAACAATGACAGATGTTTTGTTTATTTTGCGCCAACAATGACAGCTGTTTTGTTTATTTTTCGCCAACAATGACAGCTGTGTTGCTTATTTTGCGCCAACAATGACAGCTGTTTTGTTTATTTTGCGCCAACAATGACAGCTGTTTAGTTTATTTTGCGCCAACAATGACAGCTGTGTTGCTTATTTTGTGCCAACAATGACAGCTGTTTTGTTTATTTTGCGCCAAAACTGACAGCTGTTTTGTTTATTTCGCGCAAACAATGACAGCTGTTTTGTTTATTTTTCGCCAACAATGACAGCTGTTTTGTTTATTTTGTGCCAACAATGACAGCCGTTTTGTTTATTTTGCGCCAACAATGACAGCTGTTTTGTTTATTTTGTGCCAAAACTGACAGCTGTTTTGTTTATTTTGCGCAAACTAGGACAGCTGTTTTGTTTATTTTGCGCCAACAATGACAGCTGTTTTGTTTATTTTGCGATAACAATGACAGCTTTTTTCTTTATTTTGCTCCAACAATGACAGCTGTTTTGTTTATTTTGCGATAATAATGACAGCTTTTTTGTTTATTTTGCGCCAACAATGACAGCTGTTTTGTTTATTTTGCGCCAACAATTACAGCTGTTTAGTTTATTTTGAAGCAACAATGACAGCTGTTTTGTTTATTTCGCGCCAACAATGACAGCTGTTTTTTTTTATTTTGCGCCAACAATGACAGCTGTTTTGTTTATTTCGTGCCAACAGTGACAGCTGTTTTGTTTATTTTGCCCCAACAATGACAGCTGTTTCGTTTATTTTGCGCCAACAGTCACAGCTGTTTTGTTTATTTTGCGCCAACAATGACACCTGTTTTGTTTATTTTGCGCCAACAATAACAGCTATTTTGTTTATTTCGCGCCAACAATGACAGCTGTTTTGTTTATTTTGCGCCAACAATGACAGCTGTTTTGTTTATTTTGCGCCAACAATGACAGCTGTTTTGTTTATTTCGCCCCAACAAAGACAGCTGTTTTGTTTATTTTGCGCCAACAATGACAGCTGTTTCGTTTATTTTGCGCCAACAATCACAGCTGTTTTGTTTATTTCGCGCCAACAATGACAGCAGTTTTGCTTATTTCGCGCCAACAGTGACGGGTGTTTTGTTTATTTTTGGGCAACAATGACATCTTTTTTTGTTATTTTTGCGCCAACAATGACAGCTGTTTTGTTTATTTTGCGCCAACAATCACAGCTGTTTTGTTTATTTTGCGCCAAAAATGACAGCTGTTTTGTTAATTTCGCACCAACAATGACAGCCGTTTTTTTTTTTTTTTTGCGCCAGCAATTACAGCTGTTTTGTTTATTTTGCGACAACAATGACAGCTGTGTTGTTTATTTTCCGCCAACAATGACAGCTGTTTGGTTTATTTTGCGATAACAAAGAGAGCTGTTTCGTTTATTTTGCGCCAACAATGACAGCTGTTTTGTTTCTTTCGCGCCAACAGTGACAGCTCTTTTGTTTATTTTGCACGAACAATGACAGCTGTTTCGTTTATTTTGCGCCAACAATCACAGCTGTTTTGTTTATTTCGCGCCAACAATGACAGCAGTTTTGTTTATTTCGCGCCAACAATGACAGCTCTTTTGTTTATTTTTCGCCAACAATGACAGCTGTTTTGTTCTTTTTGCGCCAACAATGACAGCTGTTTTGTTTATTTTGCGCCAACAATCACAGCTGTTTTGTTTATTTTGCGCCAAAAATGACAGCTGTTTTGTTAATTTCGCGCCAACAATGACAGCCGTTTTTTTTTTTTTTGCGCCAGCAATTACAGCTGTTTTGTTTATTTTGCGACGACAATGACAGCTGTGTTGTTCATTTTCCGCCAACAATGACAGCTGTTTTGTTTATTTTGCGCCAACAATGACAGCTGTTGCGTTTATTTTGCACCAACAATGACAGATGTTTTGTTTATTTTGCGCCAACAATGACAGCTGTTTTGTTTATTTTTCGCCAACAATGACAGCTGTTTTGTTTATTTTGCGCCAACAATGACAGCCGTTTTGTTTATTTTGCGCCAACAATGACAGCCGTTTTGTTTATTTTGCGCCAACAATGACAGCTGTTTTGTTTATTTTGCGCCAAAACTGACAGCTGTGTTGTTTATTTCGCGCAAACAATGACAGCTGTGTTGTTTATTTTGCTCCAACAATAACAGCTGTTTTGTTTATTTTGCTCCAACAATGACAGCTGTTTTGTTTATTTCGCGCCAACAATGACAGCTGTTTTTTTTATTTTGCGATAACAATGACAGCTGTTTTCTTTATTTTGCGTAAACAATGACAGCTGTTTTGTTTATTTTGCGCCAACAATGACAGCTGTTTCGTTTATTTTGCGGCAACAATGACAGCTGTTTTGTTTATTTTGCGCCAACAATGACAGCTGTTTAGTTTATTTTGCGCCAACAATGACAGCTGTTTTGTTTATTTTGCACCAACAATGACAGCTGTTTTGTTTATTTCACGCCAACAGTGACAGCTGTTTTGTTTATTTTGCCCCAACAATGACAGCTGTTTTGTTTATTTTGCGCCAACAATGACAGCTCTTTTGTTTATGTCGCCCAACAATGACAGCTGTTTTGTTTATTTTGCGCCAACAATGACAGCTGTTTTGGTTATTTTGCGCCAACAATGACAGGTGTTTCGTTTATTTTGCGCCAACAGTCACAGCTGTTTTGTTTATTTCGCGCCAACAATGACTGCTGTTTTGTTTATTTCGCGCCAACAATGACAGCTGTTTTGTTTATTTTTCGCCGACCATGACAGCTGTTTTGTTTATTTTGCGCCAACAATGACAGCTGTTTTTTTATTTGGTGCCAACAATGACAGCTGTTTTGTTTATTTTGCGCCAAAAATGACAGCTGTTTTGTTTTTTTCGCGCCAAAACTGACAGCTGTTTTGTTTATTTTGCGCCAACAATGACAGCCGTTTTGTTTATTTTGCGATAACAATGACAGCTGTTTTGTTTATTTTGCGCCAACAATGACAGCTCTTTTGTTTATGTCGCCCAACAATAACACCTGTTTTGTTTATTTTGCGCCAACAATGACAGCTGTTTTGTTTATTTCGCGCCAACAATGACAGCTGTTTTGTTTATTTTGCGTCAACAATGACAGCTGTTTTGTTTATATTGCGCCAACAATGACAGCTGTTTGGTTTATTTTGCGATAACAAAGAGAGCTGTTTCGTTTATTTTGCGCCAACAATGACAGCTGTTTTGTTTCTTTCGCGCCAACAGTGACAGCTCTTTTGTTTATTTTGCACGAACAATGACAGCTGTTTCGTTTATTTTGCGCCAACAATGACAGCTGTTTTGTTTATTTTGCGCCAACAATGACAGCTGTTTTGTTTATTTCGCCCCAACAATGACAGCTGTTTTGTTTATTTTTGGGCAACAATGACATCTTTTTTTTGTTATTTTCCGCCAACAATGACAGCTGTTTTGTTTATTTCGCGCCAAGAATGACAGTTGTTTTGTTTATTTTGCGCCAACAATGACGGCTGTTTTGTTTATTTTGCGATAACAATGACAGCTGTTTTGTTTATTTTGCGCCAACAATGACAGCTGTTTTGTTTATTTTGCGCCAACAATGACAGCTGTTTTGTTTATTTTGCGCCAACAATGACAGCTGTTTTGTTTATTTTGCGCCAAGAATGACAGCTGTTTTGTTTATTTCGCACCAACAATGACAGCTGTTTTGTTTATTTTGCGCCAACAATAACAGCTGTTTTGTTTATTTTGCGATAACAAGGAGAGCTGTTTCGTTTATTTTGCGCCAACAATGAAAGCTGTTTTGTTTATTTTGTGCCAACAATGACACCTGTTTTGTTTATTTCGCCCCAATAATGACAGCTTTTTTGTTTACTTTGTGCCAACAATGACAGCTGTTTTGTTTATTTTGCGCCAACAATGACAGCTGTTTTGTTTATTTTGCGCCAACAATGACAGCTATTTTGTTTATTTTGCGCCAAAAATGACAGCTGTTTTGTTTATTTTGCGCCAACAATGACAGCTGTTGCGTTTATTTTGCGCCAACAATGACAGCTGTTTTGTTACTTTCGCGCCAACAATAACAGCCGTTTTTTTTTTTGCGCCAGCAATTACAGCTGTTTTGTTTATTTTGCGACAACAATGACAGCTGTGTTGTTTATTTTGCGCCAACAATGACAGCTGTTTTGTTTATTTTGCGCCAACAATGACAGCTGTTGCGTTTATTTTGCACCAACAATGACAGATGTTTTGTTTATTTTGCGCCAACAATGACAGCTGTTTTGTTTATTTTTCGCCAACAATGACAGCTGTTTTGTTTATTTTGCACGAACAATGACAGCCGTTTTGTTTATTTTGCGCCAACAATGACAGCCGTTTTGTTTATTTTGCGCCAACAATGACAGCTGTTTTGTTTATTTTGCGCCAAAACTGACAGCTGTGTTGTTTATTTCGCGCAAACAATGACAGCTGTGTTGTTTATTTTGCTCCAACAATAACAGCTGTTTTGTTTATTTTGCTCCAACAATGACAGCTGTTTTGTTTATTTTGCGCCAACAATAACAGCTGTTTAGTTTATTTTGCGGCAACAATGACAGCTGTTTTGTTTATTTTGCGCCAACAATGACAGCTGTTTAGTTTATTTTGCACCAACAATGACAGCTGTTTTGTTTATTTTGCGCCAACAATGACAGCTGTTTTGTTTATTTCGCGCCAACAGTGACAGCTGTTTTGTTTATTTTGCCCCAACAATGACAGCTGTTTTGTTTATTTTGCGCCAACAATGACAGCTCTTTTGTTTATGTCGCACAACAATGACAGCTGTTTTGTTTATTTTGCGCCAACAATGACAGCTGTTTTGTTTATTTTGCGCCAACAATGACAGCTGTTTCGTTTATTTTGCGCCAACAGTCACAGCTGTTTTGTTTATTTCGCGCCAACAATAACAGCTGTTTTCTTTATTTCGCGCCAACAATGACAGCTGTTTTGTTTATTTTTCGCCGACCATGACAGCTGTTTTGTTTATTTTGCGCCAACAATGACAGCTGTTTTGGTTATTTTGCGCCAACAATGACAGGTGTTTCGTTTATTTTGCGCCAACAGTCACAGCTGTTTTGTTTATTTCGCGCCAACAATGACTGCTGTTTTGTTTATTTCGCGCCAACAATGACAGCTGTTTTGTTTATTTTTCGCCGACCATGACAGCTGTTTTGTTTATTTTGCGCCAACAATGACAGCTGTTTTTTTATTTGGTGCCAACAATGACAGCTGTTTTGTTTATTTTGCGCCAAAAATGACAGCTGTTTTGTTTTTTTCGCGCCAAAACTGACAGCTGTTTTGTTTATTTTGCGCCAACAATGACAGCCGTTTTGTTTATTTTGCGATAACAATGACAGCTGTTTTGTTTATTTTGCGCCAACAATGACAGCTCTTTTGTTTATGTCGCCCAACAATAACACCTGTTTTGTTTATTTTGCGCCAACAATGACAGCTGTTTTGTTTATTTCGCGCCAACAATGACAGCTGTTTTGTTTATTTTGCGTCAACAATGACAGCTGTTTTGTTTATATTGCGCCAACAATGACAGCTGTTTGGTTTATTTTGCGATAACAAAGAGAGCTGTTTCGTTTATTTTGCGCCAACAATGACAGCTGTTTTGTTTCTTTCGCGCCAACAGTGACAGCTCTTTTGTTTATTTTGCACGAACAATGACAGCTGTTTCGTTTATTTTGCGCCAACAATGACAGCTGTTTTGTTTATTTTGCGCCAACAATGACAGCTGTTTTGTTTATTTCGCCCCAACAATGACAGCTGTTTTGTTTATTTTTGGGCAACAATGACATCTTTTTTTTGTTATTTTCCGCCAACAATGACAGCTGTTTTGTTTATTTCGCGCCAAGAATGACAGTTGTTTTGTTTATTTTGCGCCAACAATGACGGCTGTTTTGTTTATTTTGCGATAACAATGACAGCTGTTTTGTTTATTTTGCGCCAACAATGACAGCTGTTTTGTTTATTTTGCGCCAACAATGACAGCTGTTTTGTTTATTTTGCGCCAACAATGACAGCTGTTTTGTTTATTTTGCGCCAAGAATGACAGCTGTTTTGTTTATTTCGCACCAACAATGACAGCTGTTTTGTTTATTTTGCGCCAACAATAACAGCTGTTTTGTTTATTTTGCGATAACAAGGAGAGCTGTTTCGTTTATTTTGCGCCAACAATGAAAGCTGTTTTGTTTATTTTGTGCCAACAATGACACCTGTTTTGTTTATTTCGCCCCAATAATGACAGCTTTTTTGTTTACTTTGTGCCAACAATGACAGCTGTTTTGTTTATTTTGCGCCAACAATGACAGCTGTTTTGTTTATTTTGCGCCAACAATGACAGCTATTTTGTTTATTTTGCGCCAAAAATGACAGCTGTTTTGTTTATTTTGCGCCAACAATGACAGCTGTTGCGTTTATTTTGCGCCAACAATGACAGCTGTTTTGTTACTTTCGCGCCAACAATAACAGCCGTTTTTTTTTTTGCGCCAGCAATTACAGCTGTTTTGTTTATTTTGCGACAACAATGACAGCTGTGTTGTTTATTTTGCGCCAACAATGACAGCTGTTTTGTTTATTTTGCGCCAACAATGACAGCTGTTGCGTTTATTTTGCACCAACAATGACAGATGTTTTGTTTATTTTGCGCCAACAATGACAGCTGTTTTGTTTATTTTTCGCCAACAATGACAGCTGTTTTGTTTATTTTGCACGAACAATGACAGCCGTTTTGTTTATTTTGCGCCAACAATGACAGCCGTTTTGTTTATTTTGCGCCAACAATGACAGCTGTTTTGTTTATTTTGCGCCAAAACTGACAGCTGTGTTGTTTATTTCGCGCAAACAATGACAGCTGTGTTGTTTATTTTGCTCCAACAATAACAGCTGTTTTGTTTATTTTGCTCCAACAATGACAGCTGTTTTGTTTATTTTGCGCCAACAATAACAGCTGTTTAGTTTATTTTGCGGCAACAATGACAGCTGTTTTGTTTATTTTGCGCCAACAATGACAGCTGTTTAGTTTATTTTGCACCAACAATGACAGCTGTTTTGTTTATTTTGCGCCAACAATGACAGCTGTTTTGTTTATTTCGCGCCAACAGTGACAGCTGTTTTGTTTATTTTGCCCCAACAATGACAGCTGTTTTGTTTATTTTGCGCCAACAATGACAGCTCTTTTGTTTATGTCGCACAACAATGACAGCTGTTTTGTTTATTTTGCGCCAACAATGACAGCTGTTTTGTTTATTTTGCGCCAACAATGACAGCTGTTTCGTTTATTTTGCGCCAACAGTCACAGCTGTTTTGTTTATTTCGCGCCAACAATAACAGCTGTTTTCTTTATTTCGCGCCAACAATGACAGCTGTTTTGTTTATTTTTCGCCGACCATGACAGCTGTTTTGTTTATTTTGCGCCAACAATGACAGCTGTTTTTTTATTTTGTGCCAACAATGACAGCTGTTTTGTTTATTTTGCGCCAAAAATGACAGCTGTTTTGTTTATTTCGCGCCAAAACTGACAGCTGTTTTGTTTATTTTGCGCCAACAATGACAGCCGTTTTGTTTATTTTGCGATAACAATGACAGCTGTTTTGTTTATTTTGCGCCAACAATGACAGCTCTTTTGTTTATGTCGCCCAACGATAACACCTGTTTTGTTTATTTTGCGCCAACAATGACAGCTGTTTTGTTTATTTCGCGCCAACAATGACAGCTGTTTTGTTTATTTTGCGTCAACAATGACAGCTGTTTTGTTTATATTGCGCAAACAATGACAGCTGTTTTGTTTATTTTGGGCCAACAATGTAAGCTTTTTTTTGTTATTTTCCGCCAAGAATGACGGCTGTTTTGTTTATTTTGCGCCAAGAATGACAGTTGTTTTGTTTATTTTGCGCCAACAATGACAGCTGTTTTGTTTATTTTGCGCCACCAATGACAGCTGTTTTGTTTATTTTGCGCCAACAATGACAGCTGTTTTGTTTATTTTGCGCCAACAATCACAGCTGTTTTGTTTATTTCGCGCCAACAATGACAGCTGTTTTGTTTATTTCGCGCCAACAATGACAGCTCTTTTGTTTATCTTTTTGCCAACAATGACAGCTGTTTTGTTTATTTTGCGCCAACAATAACAGCTGTTTTGGTTTATTTTGCGCCAGCAATGACAGCTGTTTTGTTTATTTTGCGCCAACAATGACAGCTGTGTTGCTTATTTTGCGCCAACAATGACAGCAGTTTTGTTTATTTTGCGCCAACAATGACAGCTGTTGCGTTTATTTTGCGCCAACAATGACAGCTGTTTTGTTTATTTTGCCCAAACAATGACAGCTGTTTTGTTTATTTTTCGCCAACAATGACAGCTGTTTTGTTTATTTTGCGCCGACAATGACAGCCGTTTTGTTTATTTTGCGCCAACAATGACAGCCGTTTTTTTTATTTTGCGCCAACAATGACAGCTGTTTTGTTTATTTTGCGCAAAAACTGACAGCTGTTTTGTTTATTTTGCGCAAACAATGACAGCTGTTTTGTTTATTTTTCGCCAACAATGACAGCTGTTTTGTTTATTTTGCGCCAACAATGACAGCCGTTTTGTTTATTTTGCGCCAACAATGACAGCTGTTTTGTTTATTTTGCGCCAAAACTGACAGCTGTTTTGTTTATTTTGCGCAAACTAGGACAGCTGTTTTGTTTATTTTGCGCCAACAATGACAGCTGTTGCGTTTATTTTGCGCCAACAATGAAAGCTGTTTTGTTTATTTTGCGCCAACAAATACAGCTGTTTTGTTTATTTTGCGCCAACAATGACAGCTGTTTTTTTATTTTGTGCCAACAATGACAGCTGTTTTGTTTATTTTGCGCCAAGAATGACAGCTGTTTTGTTTATTTCGCGCCAAAACTGACAGCTGTTTTGTTTATTTTGCGCCAACAATGACAGCCGTTTTGTTTATTTTGCGATAACAATGACAGCTGTTTTGTTTATTTTGAGCCAACAATGACAGCTCTTTTGTTTATGTCGCCCAACAATAACACCTGTTTTGTTTATTTTGCGCCAACAATGACAGCTGTTTTGTTTATTTCGCGCCAACAATGACAGCTGTTTTGTTTATTTTGCGTCAACAATGACAGCTGTTTTGTTTATATTGCGCCAACAATGACAGCTGTTTGGTTTATTTTGCGATAACAATGAGAGCTGTTTCGTTTATTTTGCGCCAACAATGACAGCTGTTTTGTTTCTTTCGCGCCAACAGTGACAGCTCTTTTGTTTATTTTGCGCCAACAATGACAGCTGTTTTGTTTATTTTGCGCCAACAATGACAGCTGTTTTGTTTATTTCGCGCCAACAATGACAGGTGTTTTGTTTATTTTTGGGCAACAATGACATCTTTTTTTTGTTATTTTCCGCCAACAATGACAGCTGTTTTGTTTATTTCGCGCCAAGAATGACAGTTGTTTTGTTTATTTTGCGCCTACAATGACAGCTGTTTTGTTTATTTTGCGCCAACAATGACAGCTGTTTTGTTTATTTTGCGCCAAGAATGACAGCTGTTTTGTTTATTTCGCCCCAACAATGACAGCTGTTTTGTTTATTTTGCGCCAACAATAACAGCTGTTTTGTTTATTTTGCGATAACAAGGAGAGCTGTTTCGTTTATTTTGCGCCAACAATGACAGCTGTTTTGTTTATTTTGCGCCAACAATGACACCTGTTTTGTTTATCTCGCCCCAACAATGACAGCTGTTTTGTTTATTTTGCGCCAACAATGACAGCTGTTTTGTTTATTTTGCGCCAACAATGACAGCCGTTTTGTTTATTTTGCGCCAACAATGACAGCCGTTTTGTTTATTTTGCGCCAACAATGACAGCTGTTTTGTTTATTTTGCGCCAAAACTGACAGCTGTTTTGTTTATTTTGCGCAAACAATGACAGCTGTTTTGTTTATTTTGCGCCAACAATGACAGCTGTTTTGTTTATTTTGCGCCAACAATGACAGCCGTTTTGTTTATTTTGCGCCAACAATGACAGCTGTTTTGTTTATTTTGCGCCAAAACTGACAGCTGTTTTGTTTTATTTTGCGCAAACTAGGACAGCTGTTTTGTTTATTTCGCGCCAACAGTGACAGCTGTTTTGTTTATTTTGCCCCAACAATGACAGCTGTTTTGTTTATTTTGCGCCAACAATGACAGCTCTTTTGTTTATGTCGCACAACAATGACAGCTGTTTTGTTTATTTTGCGCCAACAATGACACCTGTTTTGTTTATTTTGCGCCAACAATAACAGCTATTTTGTTTATTTCGCGCCAACAATGACAGCTGTTTTGTTTATTTTGCGCCAACAATGACAGCTGTTTTGTTTATTTTGCGCCAACAATGACAGCTGTTTTGTTTATTTCGCCGCAACAAAGACAGCTGTTTTGTTTATTTTGCGCCAACAATGACAGCTGTTTCGTTTATTTTGCGCCAACAATCACAGCTGTTTTGTTTATTTCGCACCAACAATGACAGCTGTTTTGTTTATTTCGCGCCAACAATGACAGCTCTTTTGTTTATTTTTCGCCAACAATGACAGCTGTTTTGTTCTTTTTGTGCCAACAATGACAGCTGTTTTGTTTATTTTGCACCAACAATCACAGCTGTTTTGTTTATTTTGCGCCAAAAATGACAGCTGTTTTGTTAATTTCGCACCAACAATGACAGCCGTTTTTTTTTTTGCGCCAGCAATTACAGCTGTTTTGTTTATTTTGCGACAACAATGACAGCTGTGTTGTTTATTTTCCGCCAACAATGACAGCGGTTTTGTTTATTTTGCGCCAACAATGACAGCTGTTTTGTTACTTTCGCGCCAACAATAACAGCCGTTTTTTTTTTTTGCGCCAGCAATTACAGCTGTTTTGTTTATTTTGCGACAACAATGACAGCTGTGTTGTTTATTTTGCGCCAACAATGACAGCTGTTTTGTTTATTTTGCGCCAACAATGACAGCTGTTGCGTTTATTTTGCACCAACAATGACAGATGTTTTGTTTATTTTGCGCCAACAATGACAGCTGTTTTGTTTATTTTTCGCCAACAATGACAGCTGTTTTGTTTATTTTGCACCAACAATGACAGCCGTTTTGTTTATTTTGCGCCAACAATGACAGCCGTTTTGTTTATTTTGCGCCAACAATGACAGCTGTTTTGTTTATTTTGCGCCAAAACTGACAGCTGTGTTGTTTATTTCGCGCAAACAATGACAGCTGTGTTGTTTATTTTGCTCCAACAATAACAGCTGTTTTGTTTATTTTGCTCCAACAATGACAGCTGTTTTGTTTATTTCGCGCCAACAATGACAGCTGTTTTTTTTATTTTGCGATAACAATGACAGCTGTTTTCTTTATTTTGCGCGAACAATGACAGCTGTTTTGTTTATTTTGCGCCAACAATAACAGCTGTTTAGTTTATTTTGCGGCAACAATGACAGCTGTTTTGTTTATTTTGCGCCAACAATGACAGCTGTTTAGTTTATTTTGCACCAACAATGACAGCTGTTTTGTTTATTTTGCGCCAACAATGACAGCTGTTTTGTTTATTTCGCGCCAACAGTGACAGCTGTTTTGTTTATTTTGCCCCAACAATGACAGCTGTTTTGTTTATTTTGCGCCAACAATGACAGCTCTTTTGTTTATGTCGCACAACAATGACAGCTGTTTTGTTTATTTTGCGCCAACAATGACAGCTGTTTTGTTTATTTTGCACCAACAATGACAGCTGTTTCGTTTATTTTGCGCCAACAGTCACAGCTGTTTTGTTTATTTTGCGCCAACAATGACAGCTCTTTTGTTTATGTCGCACAACAATGACAGCTGTTTTGTTTATTTTGCGCCAACAATGACAGCTGTTTTGTTTATTTTGCGCCAACAATGACAGCTGTTTCGTTTATTTTGCGCCAACAGTCACAGCTGTTTTGTTTATTTCGCGCCAACAATGACAGCTGTTTTCTTTATTTCGCGCCAACAATGACAGCTGTTTTGTTTATTTTTCGCCGACCATGAGAGCTGTTTTGTTTATTTTGCGCCAACAATGACAGCTGTTTTTTTATTTTGTGCCAACAATGACAGCTGTTTTGTTTATTTTGCGCCTAAAATGACAGCTGTTTTGTTTATTTCGCGCCAAAACTGACAGCTGTTTTGTTTATTTTGCGCCAACAATGACAGCCGTTTTGTTTATTTTGCGATAACAATGACAGCTGTTTTGTTTATTTTGCGCCAACAATGACAGCTCTTTTGTTTATGTCGCCCAACGATAACACCTGTTTTGTTTATTTTGCGCCAACAATGACAGCTGTTTTGTTTATTTCGCGCCAACAATGACAGCTGTTTTGTTTATTTTGCGTCAACAATGACAGCTGTTTTGTTTATATTGCGCCAACAATGACAGCTGTTTTGTTTATTTTGGGCCAACAATGTAAGCTTTTTTTTGTTATTTTCCGCCAAGAATGACGGCTGTTTTGTTTATTTTTCGCCGACCATGAGAGCTGTTTTGTTTATTTTGCGCCAACAATGACAGCTGTTTTTTTATTTTGTGCCAACAATGACAGCTGTTTTGTTTATTTTGCGCCTAAAATGACAGCTGTTTTGTTTATTTCGCGCCAAAACTGACAGCTGTTTTGTTTATTTTGCGCCAACAATGACAGCCGTTTTGTTTATTTTGCGATAACAATGACAGCTGTTTTGTTTATTTTGCGCCAACAATGACAGCTCTTTTGTTTATGTCGCCCAACGATAACACCTGTTTTGTTTATTTTGCGCCAACAATGACAGCTGTTTTGTTTATTTCGCGCCAACAATGACAGCTGTTTTGTTTATTTTGCGTCAACAATGACAGCTGTTTTGTTTATATTGCGCCAACAATGACAGCTGTTTTGTTTATTTTGGGCCAACAATGTAAGCTTTTTTTTGTTATTTTCCGCCAAGAATGACGGCTGTTTTGTTTATTTTGCGCCAAGAATGACAGTTGTTTTGTTTATTTTGCGCCAACAATGACAGCTGTTTTGTTTATTTTGCGCCAAGAATGACAGTTGTTTTGTTTATTTTGCGCCAACAATGACAGCTGTTTTGTTTATTTTGCGCCACCAATGACAGCTGTTTTGTTTATTTTGCGCCAACAATGACAGCTGTTTTGTTTATTTTGCGCCAACAATCACAGCTGTTTTGTTTATTTCGCGCCAACAATGACAGCTGTTTTGTTTATTTCGCGCCAACAATGACAGCTCTTTTGTTTATCTTTTTGCCAACAATGACAGCTGTTTTGTTTATTTTGCGCCAACAATAACAGCTGTTTTGGTTTATTTTGCGCCAGCAATGACAGCTGTTTTGTTTATTTTGCGCCAACAATGACAGCTGTGTTGCTTATTTTGCGCCAACAATGACAGCAGTTTTGTTTATTTTGCGCCAACAATGACAGCTGTTGCGTTTATTTTGCGCCAACAATGACAGCTGTTTTGTTTATTTTGCCCAAACAATGACAGCTGTTTTGTTTATTTTTCGCCAACAATGACAGCTGTTTTGTTTATTTTGCGCCGACAATGACAGCCGTTTTGTTTATTTTGCGCCAACAATGACAGCCGTTTTTTTTATTTCGCGCCAACAATGACAGCTGTTTTGTTTATTTCGCGCCAACAATGACAGCTCTTTTGTTTATCTTTTTGCCAACAATGACAGCTGTTTTGTTTATTTTGCGCCAACAATAACAGCTGTTTTGGTTTATTTTGCGCCAGCAATGACAGCTGTTTTGTTTATTTTGCGCCAACAATGACAGCTGTGTTGCTTATTTTGCGCCAACAATGACAGCAGTTTTGTTTATTTTGCGCCAACAATGACAGCTGTTGCGTTTATTTTGCGCCAACAATGACAGCTGTTTTGTTTATTTTGCCCAAACAATGACAGCTGTTTTGTTTATTTTTCGCCAACAATGACAGCTGTTTTGTTTATTTTGCGCCGACAATGACAGCCGTTTTGTTTATTTTGCGCCAACAATGACAGCCGTTTTTTTTATTTTGCGCCAACAATGACAGCTGTTTTGTTTATTTTGCGCCAAAACTGACAGCTGTTTTGTTTATTTTGCGCAAACAATGACAGCTGTTTTGTTTATTTTTCGCCAACAATGACAGCTGTTTTGTTTATTTTGCGCCAACAATGACAGCCGTTTTGTTTATTTTGCGCCAACAATGACAGCTGTTTTGTTTATTTTGCGCCAAAACTGACAGCTGTTTCGTTTATTTTGCGGAAACTAGGACAGCTGTTTTGTTTATTTTGCGCCAACAATGACAGCTGTTGCGTTTATTTTGCGCCAACAATGAAAGCTGTTTTGTTTATTTTGCGCCAACAAATACAGCTGTTTTGTTTATTTTGCGCCAACAATGACAGCTGTTTTTTTATTTTGTGCCAACAACGACAGCTGTTTTGTTTATTTTGCGCCAAGAATGACAGCTGTTTTGTTTATTTCGCACCAAAACTGACAGCTGTTTTGTTTATTTTGCGCCAACAATGACAGCCGTTTTGTTTATTTTGCGATAACAATGACAGCTGTTTTGTTTATTTTGCGCCAACAATGACAGCTCTTTTGTTTATGTCGCCCAACAATAACACCTGTTTTGTTTATTTTGCGCCAACAATGACAGCTGTTTTGTTTATTTCGCGCCAACAATGACAGCTGTTTTGTTTATTTTGCGTCAACAATGACAGCTGTTTTGTTTATATTGCGCCAACAATGACAGCTGTTTGGTTTATTTTGCGATAACAAAGAGAGCTGTTTCGTTTATTTTGCGCCAACAATGACAGCTGTTTTGTTTCTTTCGCGCCAACAGTGACAGCTCTTTTGTTTATTTTGCGCCAACAATGACAGCTGTTTTGTTTATTTTGCGCCAACAATGACAGCTGTTTTGTTTATTTCGCGCCAACAATGACAGGTGTTTTGTTTATTTTTGGGCAACAATGACATCTTTTTTTTGTTATTTTCCGCCAACAATGACAGCTGTTTTGTTTATTTCGCGCCAAGAATGACAGTTGTTTTGTTTATTTTGCGCCAACAATGACAGCTGTTTTGTTTATTTTGCGCCAACAATGACAGCTGTTTTGTTTATTTTGCGCCAAGAATGACAGCTGTTTTGTTTATTTCGCCCCAACAATGACAGCTGTTTTGTTTATTTTGCGCCAACAATAACAGCTGTTTTGTTTATTTTGCGATAACAAGGAGAGCTGTTTCGTTTATTTTGCGCCAACAATGACAGCTGTTTTGTTTATTTTGCGCCAACAATGACACCTGTTTTGTTTATCTCGCCCCAACAATGACAGCTGTTTTGTTTACTTTGCGCCAACAATGACAGCTGTTTTGTTTATTTTGCGCCAACAATGACAGCTGTTTTGTTTATTTTGCGCCAACAATGACAGCTATTTTGTTTATTTCGCGCCAACAATGACAGCTGTTTTGTTTATTTTGCGCCAACAATGACAGCTGTTTTGTTTATTTCGCGCCAACAATGACAGCTGTTTTGTTTATTTTGCGCCAACAATGACAGCTGTTTTGTTTATTTTGCGCCAACAATGACAGCCGTTTTGTTTATTTTGCGCCAACAATGACAGCTGTTTTGTTTATTTTGCGCCAAAACTGACAGCTCTTTTGTTTATTTTGCGCAAACTAGGACAGCTGTTTTGTTTATTTTGCGCCAACAATGACAGCTGTTGCGTTTATTTTGCGCCAACAATGAAAGCTGTTTTGTTTATTTTGCGCCAACAAATACAGCTGTTTTGTTTGTTTTGCGCCAACAATGACAGCTGTTTTGTTTATTTTTCGCCAACAATGACAGCTGTTTTGTTTATTTTGCGCAAACAATGACAGGTGTTTTGTTTATTTTGCGCCAACAAACACAGCTGTTTTGTTTATTTTGCGCCAACAATGACAGCTGTTTTGTTTATTTTGCGCCAACAATGACAGCTGTTTTGTTTATTTTGCGCCAACAATGACAACTGTTTTGTTTATTTTGGGCCAACAATCACAGTTGTTTTGTTTATTTCGCGCCAACAATGACAGCTGTTTTGTTTATTTCGCGCCAACAATGACAGCTGTTTTGTTTATTTTTCGCCAACAATGACAGCTGTTTTGTTTATTTTGGGCCAACAATGTAAGCTTTTTTTTGTTATTTTCCGCCAAGAATGACGGCTGTTTTGTTTATTTTGGGCCAACAATGTAAGCTTTTTTTTGTTCTTTTCCGCCAAGAATGACGGCTGTTTTGTTTATTTTGCGCCAAAAATGACAGCTGTTTTGTTTATTTCGCGCCAAGAATGACAGTTGTTTTGTTTATTTTGCGCCAACAATGACAGCTGTTTTGTTTATTTTGCGCCACCAATGACAGCTGTTTTGTTTATTTTGCGCCAACAATGACAGCTGTTTTGTTTATTTTGCGCCAACAATCACAGCTGTTTTGTTTATTTCGCGCCAACAATGACAGCTGTTTTGTTTATTTCGCGCCAACAATGACAGCTCTTTTGTTTATGTCGCACAACAATGACAGCTGTTTTGTTTATTTTGCGCCAACAATAACAGCTGTTTTGTTTATTTTGCGCCAACAATGACAGCTGTTTTGTTTATTTTGCGCCAACAATGACAGCTGTGTTGCTTATTTTGCGCAAACAATGACAGCTGTTTTGTTTATTTTGCGCCAACAATGACAGCTGTTGCGTTTATTTTGCGCCAACAATGACAGCTGTTTTGTTTATTTTGCCCAAACAATGACAGCTGTTTTGTTTATTTTTCGCCAACAATGACAGCTGTTTTGTTTATTTTGCGCCAACAATGACAGCCGTTTTGTTTATTTTGCGCCAACAATGACAGCCGTTTTGTTTATTTTGCGCCAACAATGACAGCTGTTTTGTTTATTTTGCGCCAAAACTGACAGCTGTTTTGTTTATTTTGCGCAAACAATGACAGCTGTTTTGTTTATTTTTCGCCAACAATGACAGCTGTTTTGTTTATTTTGCGCCAACAATGACAGCCGTTTTGTTTATTTTGCGCCAACAATAACAGCTGTGTTGTTTATTTTGCGCCAAAACTGACAGCTGTTTTGTTTATTTTGCGCAAACTAGGACAGCTGTTTTGTTTATTTCGCGCCAACAATGACAGCTGTTTTGTTTATTTCGCGCCAACAATGACAGCTGTTTTGTTTATTTTGCGCCAACAATGACAGCCGTTTTGTTTATTTTGCGCCAACAATGACAGCTGTTTTGTTTATTTTGCGCCAACAATCACAGCTGTTTTGTTTATTTTGCGCCAAAAATGACAGCTGTTTTGTTAATTTCGCACCAACAATGACAGCCGTTTTTTTTTTTTTTGCGCCAGCAATTACAGCTGTTTTGTTTATTTTGCGACAACAATGACAGCTGTGTTGTTTATTTTCCGCCAACAATGACAGCTGTTTTGTTTATTTTGCGCCAACAATGACAGCTGTTGCGTTTATTTTGCACCAACAATGACAGATGTTTTGTTTATTTTGCGCCAACAATGACAGCTGTTTTGTTTATTTTTCGCCAACAATGACAGCTGTTTTGTTTATTTTGCGCCAACAATGACAGCCGTTTTGTTTATTTTGCGCCAACAATGACAGCCGTTTTGTTTATTTTGCACCAACAATGACAGCTGTTTTGTTTATTTTGCGCCAAAACTGACAGCTGTGTTGTTTATTTCGTGCAAACAATGACAGCTGTGTTGTTTATTTTGCTCCAACAATCACAGCTGTTTTGTTTATTTTGCTCCAACAATGACAGCTGTTTTGTTTATTTCGCGCCAACAATGACAGCTGTTTTTTTTATTTTGCGATAACAATGACAGCTGTTTTCTTTATTTTGCGCGAACAATGACAGCTTTTTTGTTTATTTTGCGCCAACAATGACAGCTGTTTCGTTTATTTTGCGGCAACAATGACAGCTGTTTTGTTTATTTTGCGCCAACAATGACAGCTGTTTAGTTTATTTTGCGCCAACAATGACAGCTGTTTTGTCTATTTTGCGCCAACAATGACAGCTGTTTTGTTTATTTCACGCCAACAGTGACAGCTGTTTTGTTTATTTCGCGCCAACAATGACAGCTGTTTTGTTTATTTTGCGCCAACAATGACAGCTGTTTTGTTTATTTCACGCCAACAGTGACAGCTGTTTTTTTTATTTTGCCCCAACAATGACAGCTGTTTTGTTTATTTTGCGCCAACAATGACAGCTCTTTTGTTTATGTCGCCCAACAATGACAGCTGTTTTGTTTATTTTGCGCCAACAATGACAGCTGTTTTGTTTATTTTGCGCCAACAATGACAGGTGTTTCGTTTATTTTGCGCCAACAGTCACAGCTGTTTTGTTTATTTCGCGCCAACAATGACAGCTGTTTTGTTTATTTTTCGCCGACCATGACAGCTGTTTTGTTTATTTTGCGCCAACAATGACAGCTGTTTTTTTATTTTGTGCCAACAATGACAGCTGTTTTGTTTATTTTGCGCCAAAAATGACAGCTGTTTTGTTTTTTTCGCGCCAAAACTGACAGCTGTTTTGTTTATTTTGCGCCAACAATGACAGCCGTTTTGTTTATTTTGCGATAACAATGACAGCTCTTTTGTTTATTTTGCGCCAACAATGACAGCTCTTTTGTTTATGTCGCCCAACAATAACACCTGTTTTGTTTATTTTGCGCCAACAATGACAGCTGTTTTGTTTATTTCGCGCCAACAATCACAGCTGTTTTGTTTATTTCGCGCCAACAATGGCAGCTGTTTTGTTTATTTCGCGCCAACAATGACAGCTCTTTTGTTTATCTTTTTGCCAACAATGACAGCTGTTTTGTTTATTTTGCGCCAACAATAACAGCTGTTTTGTTTATTTTGCGCCAGCAATGACAGCTGTTTTGTTTATTTTGCGCCAACAATGACAGCTGTGTTGCTTATTTTGCGCAAACAATGACAGCTGTTTTGTTTATTTTGCGCCAACAATAACAGCTGTGTTGTTTATTTTGCGCCAAAACTGACAGCTGTTTTGTTTATTTTGCGCAAACTAGGACAGCTGTTTTGTTTATTTCGCGCCAACAATGACAGCTGTTTTGTTTATTTCGCGCCAACAATGACAGCTGTTTTGTTTATTTTGCGCCAACAATGACAGCCGTTTTGTTTATTTTGCGCCAACAATGACAGCTGTTTTGTTTATTTTGCGCCAACAATCACAGCTGTTTTGTTTATTTTGCGCCAAAAATGACAGCTGTTTTGTTAATTTCGCACCAACAATGACAGCCGTTTTTTTTTTTTTTTGCGCCAGCAATTACAGCTGTTTTGTTTATTTTGCGACAACAATGACAGCTGTGTTGTTTATTTTCCGCCAACAATGACAGCTGTTTTGTTTATTTTGCGCCAACAATGACAGCTGTTGCGTTTATTTTGCACCAACAATGACAGATGTTTTGTTTATTTTGCGCCAACAATGACAGCTGTTTTGTTTATTTTTCGCCAACAATGACAGCTGTTTTGTTTATTTTGCGCCAACAATGACAGCCGTTTTGTTTATTTTGCGCCAACAATGACAGCCGTTTTGTTTATTTTGCACCAACAATGACAGCTGTTTTGTTTATTTTGCGCCAAAACTGACAGCTGTGTTGTTTATTTCGTGCAAACAATGACAGCTGTGTTGTTTATTTTGCTCCAACAATCACAGCTGTTTTGTTTATTTTGCTCCAACAATGACAGCTGTTTTGTTTATTTCGCGCCAACAATGACAGCTGTTTTTTTTATTTTGCGATAACAATGACAGCTGTTTTCTTTATTTTGCGCGAACAATGACAGCTTTTTTGTTTATTTTGCGCCAACAATGACAGCTGTTTCGTTTATTTTGCGGCAACAATGACAGCTGTTTTGTTTATTTTGCGCCAACAATGACAGCTGTTTAGTTTATTTTGCGCCAACAATGACAGCTGTTTTGTCTATTTTGCGCCAACAATGACAGCTGTTTTGTTTATTTCACGCCAACAGTGACAGCTGTTTTGTTTATTTCGCGCCAACAATGACAGCTGTTTTGTTTATTTTGCGCCAACAATGACAGCTGTTTTGTTTATTTCACGCCAACAGTGACAGCTGTTTTTTTTATTTTGCCCCAACAATGACAGCTGTTTTGTTTATTTTGCGCCAACAATGACAGCTCTTTTGTTTATGTCGCCCAACAATGACAGCTGTTTTGTTTATTTTGCGCCAACAATGACAGCTGTTTTGTTTATTTTGCGCCAACAATGACAGGTGTTTCGTTTATTTTGCGCCAACAGTCACAGCTGTTTTGTTTATTTCGCGCCAACAATGACAGCTGTTTTGTTTATTTTTCGCCGACCATGACAGCTGTTTTGTTTATTTTGCGCCAACAATGACAGCTGTTTTTTTATTTTGTGCCAACAATGACAGCTGTTTTGTTTATTTTGCGCCAAAAATGACAGCTGTTTTGTTTTTTTCGCGCCAAAACTGACAGCTGTTTTGTTTATTTTGCGCCAACAATGACAGCCGTTTTGTTTATTTTGCGATAACAATGACAGCTCTTTTGTTTATTTTGCGCCAACAATGACAGCTCTTTTGTTTATGTCGCCCAACAATAACACCTGTTTTGTTTATTTTGCGCCAACAATGACAGCTGTTTTGTTTATTTCGCGCCAACAATCACAGCTGTTTTGTTTATTTCGCGCCAACAATGGCAGCTGTTTTGTTTATTTCGCGCCAACAATGACAGCTCTTTTGTTTATCTTTTTGCCAACAATGACAGCTGTTTTGTTTATTTTGCGCCAACAATAACAGCTGTTTTGTTTATTTTGCGCCAGCAATGACAGCTGTTTTGTTTATTTTGCGCCAACAATGACAGCTGTGTTGCTTATTTTGCGCAAACAATGACAGCTGTTTTGTTTATTTTGCGCCAACAATGACAGCTGTTGCGTTTATTTTGCGCCAACAATGACAGCTGTTTTGTTTATTTTGCCCAAACAATGACAGCTGTTTTGTTTATTTTTCGCCAACAATGACAGCTGTTTTGTTTATTTTGCGCCAACAATGACAGCCGTTTTGTTTATTTTGCGCCAACAATGACAGCTGTTTTGTTTATTTTGCGCCAACAATGACAGCTGTTTTGTTTATTTTGCGCCAAAACTGACAGCTGTTTTGTTTATTTTGCGCAAACAATGACAGCTGTTTTGTTTATTTTTCGCCAACAATGACAGCTGTTTTGTTTATTTTGCGCCAACAATGACAGCTGTTTTGTTTATTTTGCGCCAACAATGACAGCTGTTTTGTTTATTTCACGCCAACAGTGACAGCTGTTTTTTTTTATTTTGCCCCAACAATGACAGCTGTTTTGTTTATTTTGCGCCAACAATGACAGCTCTTTTGTTTATGTCGCCCAACAATGACAGCTGTTTTGTTTATTTTGCGCCAACAATGACAGCTGTTTTGTTTATTTTGCGCCAACAATGACAGGTGTTTCGTTTATTTTGCGCCAACAGTCACAGCTGTTTTGTTTATTTCGCGCCAACAATGACAGCTGTTTTGTTTATTTTTCGCCGACCATGACAGCTGTTTTGTTTATTTTGCGCCAACAATGACAGCTGTTTTTTTATTTTGTGCCAACAATGACAGCTGTTTTGTTTATTTTGCGCCAAAAATGACAGCTGTTTTGTTTTTTTCGCGCCAAAACTGACAGCTGTTTTGTTTATTTTGCGCCAACAATGACAGCCGTTTTGTTTATTTTGCGATAACAATGACAGCTGTTTTGTTTATTTTGCGCCAACAATGACAGCTCTTTTGTTTATGTCGCCCAACAATAACACCTGTTTTGTTTATTTTGCGCCAACAATGACAGCTGTTTTGTTTATTTCGCGCCAACAATGACAGCTGTTTTGTTTATTTTGCGTCAACAATGACAGCTGTTTTGTTTATATTGCGCCAACAATGACAGCTGTTTGGTTTATTTTGCGATAACAAAGAGAGCTGTTTCGTTTATTTTGCGCCAACAATGACAGCTGTTTTGTTTCTTTCGCGCCAACAGTGACAGCTCTTTTGTTTATTTTGCACGAACAATGACAGCTGTTTCGTTTATTTTGCGCCAACAATGACAGCTGTTTTGTTTATTTTGCGCCAACAATGACAGCTGTTTTGTTTATTTCGCGCCAACAATCACAGCTGTTTTGTTTATTTTTGGGCAACAATGACATCTTTTTTTTGTTATTTTCCGCCAACAATGACAGCTGTTTTGTTTATTTCGCGCCAAGAATGACAGTTGTTTTGTTTATTTTGCGCCAACAATGACAGCTGTTTTGTTTATTTTGCGCCAACAATGACAGCTGTTTTGTTTATTTTGCGCCAAGAATGACAGCTGTTTTGTTTATTTCGCCCCAACAATGACAGCTGTTTTGTTGATTTTGCGCCAACAATAACAGCTGTTTTGTTTATTTTGCGATAACAAGGAGAGCTGTTTCGTTTATTTTGCGCCAACAATGACAGCTGTTTTGTTTATTTTGCGCCAACAATGACACTTGTTTTGTTTATTTCGCCCCAACAATGACAGCTGTTTTGTTTACTTTGCGCCAACAATGACAGCTGTTTTGTTTATTTTGCGCCAACAATGACAGCTGTTTTGTTTATTTTGCGCCAACAATGACAGCTATTTTGTTTATTTTGCGCCAAAAATGACAGCTGTTTTGTTTATTTCGCGCCAACAATGACAGCTGTTTTTTTTATTTTGCGATAACAATGACAGCTGTTTTCTTTATTTTGCGCGAACAATGACAGCTGTTTTGTTTATTTTGCGGCAACAATGACAGCTGTTTCGTTTATTTTGCGGCAACAATGACAGCTGTTTGGTTTATTTTGCGCCAACAATGACAGCTGTTTAGTTTATTTTGCGCCAACAATGACAGCTGTTTTGTTTATTTTGTGCCAACAATGACAGCTGTTTTGTTTATTTCACGCCAACAGTGACAGCTGTTTTGTTTATTTTGCCCCAACAATGACAGCTGTTTTGTTTATTTTGCGCCAACAATGACAGCTGTTTTGTTTATTTCACGCCAACAGTGACAGCTGTTTTTTTTATTTTGCCCCAACAATGACAGCTGTTTTGTTTATTTTGCACCAACAATGACAGCTCTTTTGTTTATGTCGCCCAACAATGACAGCTGTTTTGTTTATTTTGCGCCAACTATGACAGCTGTTTTGTTTATTTTGCGCCAACAATGACAGGTGTTTCGTTTATTTTGCGCCAACAGTCACAGCTGTTTTGTTTATTTCGCGCCAACAATGACAGCTGTTTTGTTTATTTTTCGCCGACCATGACAGCTGTTTTGTTTATTTTGCGCCAAAACTGACAGCTGTTTTGTTTATTTTGCGCCAACAATGACAGCCGTTTTGTTTATTTTGCGATAACAATGACAGCTGTTTTGTTTATTTTGCGCCAACAATGACAGCTCTTTTGTTTATGTCGCCCAACAATAACACCTGTTTTGTTTATTTTGCGCCAACAATGACAGCTGTTTTGTTTATTTCGCGCCAACAATGACAGCTGTTTTGTTTATTTTGCGTCAACAATGACAGCTGTTTTGTTTATATTGCGCCAACAATGACAGCTGTTTGGTTTATTTTGCGATAACAAAGAGAGCTGTTTCGTTTATTTTGCGCCAACAATGACAGCTGTTTTGTTTCTTTCGCGCCAACAGTGACAGCTCTTTTGTTTATTTTGCACGAACAATGACAGCTGTTTCGTTTATTTTGCACCAACAATGACAGCTGTTTTGTTTATTTTGCGCCAACAATGACAGCTGTTTTGTTTATTTCGCGCCAACAATGACAGGTGTTTTGTTTATTTTTGGGCAACAATGACATCTTTTTTTTGTTATTTTCCGCCAACAATGACAGCTGTTTTGTTTATTTCGCGCCAAGAATGACAGTTGTTTTGTTTATTTTGCGCCAACAATGACAGCTGTTTTGTTTATTTTGCGCCAACAATGACAGCTGTTTTGTTTATTTTGCGCCAAGAATGACAGCTGTTTTGTTTATTTCGCCCCAACAATGACAGCTGTTTTGTTTATTTTGCGCCAACAATAACAGCTGTTTTGTTTATTTTGCGCCAACAATGACACTTGTTTTGTTTATTTCGCCCCAACAATGACAGCTGTTTTGTTTACTTTGCGCCAACAATGACAGCTGTTTTGTTTATTTTGCGCCAACAATGACAGCTGTTTTGTTTATTTTGCGCCAACAATGACAGCTATTTTGTTTATTTTGCGCCAAAAATGACAGCTGTTTTGTTTATTTCGCGCCAACAATGACAGCTGTTTTTTTTATTTTGCGATAACAATGACAGCTGTTTTCTTTATTTTGCGCGAACAATGACAGCTGTTTTGTTTATTTTGCGCCAACAATGACAGCTGTTTCGTTTATTTTGCGGCAACAATGACAGCTGTTTTGTTTATTTTGCGCCAACAATGACAGCTGTTTAGTTTATTTTGCGCCAACAATGACAGCTGTTTTGTTTATTTTGCGCCAACAATGACAGCTGTTTTGTTTATTTCACGCCAACAGTGACAGCTGTTTTGTTTATTTTGCCCCAACAATGACAGCTGTTTTGTTTATTTTGCGCCAACAATGACAGCTGTTTTGTTTATTTCACGCCAACAGTGACAGCTGTTTTTTTATTTTGCCCCAACAATGACAGCTGTTTTGTTTATTTTGCGCCAACAATGACAGCTCTTTTGTTTATGTCGCCCAACAATGACAGCTGTTTTGTTTATTTTGCGCCAACAATGACAGCTGTTTTGTTTATTTTGCGCCAACAATGACAGGTGTTTCGTTTATTTTGCGCCAACAGTCACCGCTATTTTGTTTATTTCGCGCCAACAATGACAGCTGTTTTGTTTATTTTTCGCCGACCATGACAGCTGTTTTGTTTATTTTGCGCCAACAATGACAGCTGTTTTTTTATTTTGTGCCAACAATGACAGCTGTTTTGTTTATTTTGCGCCAAAAATGACAGCTGTTTTGTTTATTTCGCGCCAAAACTGACAGCTGTTTTGTTTATTTTGCGCCAACAATGACAGCCGTTTTGTTTATTTTGCGATAACAATGACAGCTGTTTTGTTTATTTTGTGCCAACAATGACAGCTGTTTTGTTTATGTCGCCCAACAATAACACCTGTTTTGTTTATTTTGCGCCAACAATGACAGCTGTTTTGTTTATTTCGCGCCAACAATGACAGCTGTTTTGTTTATTTTGCGTCAACAATGACAGCTGTTTTGTTTATATTGCGCCAACAATGACAGCTGTTTGGTTTATTTTGCGATAACAAAGAGAGCTGTTTCGTTTATTTTGCGCCAACAATGACAGCTGTTTTGTTTCTTTCGCGCCAACAGTGACAGCTCTTTTGTTTATTTTGCACGAACAATGACAGCTGTTTCGTTTATTTTGCGCCAACAATGACAGCTGTTTTGTTTATTTTGCGCCAACAATGACAGCTGTTTTGTTTATTTCGTGCCAACAATGACAGGTGTTTTGTTTATTTTTGGGCAACAATGACATCTTTTTTTTGTTATTTTCCGCCAACAATGACAGCTGTTTTGTTTATTTCGCGCCAAGAATGACAGTTGTTTTGTTTATTTTGCGCCAACAATGACAGCTGTTTTGTTTATTTTGCGCCAACAATGACAGCTGTTTTGTTTATTTTGCGCCAAGAATGACAGCTGTTTTGTTTATTTCGCCCCAACAATGACAGCTGTTTTGTTTATTTTGCGCCAACAATAACAGCTGTTTTGTTTATTTTGCGATAACAAGGAGAGCTGTTTCGTTTATTTTGCGCCAACAATGACAGCTGTTTTGTTTATTTTGCGCCAACAATGACACTTGTTTTGTTTATTTCGCCCCAACAATGACAGCTGTTTTGTTTACTTTGCGCCAACAATGACAGCTGTTTCTTTTATTTTGCGCCAACAATGACAGCTGTTTTGTTTATTTTGCGCCAACAATGACAGCTATTTTGTTTATTTTGCGCCAAAAATGACAGCTGTTTTGTTTATTTCGCGCCAACAATGACAGCTGTTTTGTTTATTTTGCGCCAACAATGACAGCTGTTTTGTTTATTTTGCGCCAACAATGACAGCTGTTTTGTTTATTTCGCCCCAACAAAGACAGCTGTTTTGTTTATTTTGCGCCAACAATGACAGCTGTTTTGTTTATTTTACGATAACAATGACAGCTTTTTTGTTTATTTCGCCCCGACAAAGACAGCTGTTTTGCTTATTTTGCACCAACAATGACAGCTGTTTGGTTTATTTTGCGATAACAAAGAGAGCTGTTTCGTTTATTTTGCCCCAACAATGACAGCTGTTTTGTTTATTTTGCGCCAACAATGACAGCTGTTTTGTTTATTTCACGCCAACAGTGACAGCTGTTTTTTTTATTTTGCCCCAACAATGACAGCTGTTTTGTTTATTTTGCGCCAACTATGACAGCTGTTTTGTTTATTTTGCGCCAACAATGACAGGTGTTTCGTTTATTTTGCGCCAACAGTCACAGCTGTTTTGTTTATTTCGCGCCAACAATGACAGCTGTTTTGTTTATTTTTCGCCGACCATGACAGCTGTTTTGTTTATTTTGCGATAACAATGACAGCTGTTTTGTTTATTTTGCGCCAACAATGACAGCTCTTTTGTTTATGTCGCCCAACAATAACACCTGTTTTGTTTATTTTGCGCCAACAATGACAGCTGTTTTGTTTATTTCGCGCCAACAATGACAGCTGTTTTGTTTATTTTGCGTCAACAATGACAGCTGTTTTGTTTATATTGCGCCAACAATGACAGCTGTTTGGTTTATTTTGCGATAACAAAGAGAGCCGTTTCGTTTATTTTGCGCCAACAATGACAGCTGTTTTGTTTCTTTCGCGCCAACAGTGACAGCTCTTTTGTTTATTTTGCACGAACAATGACAGCTGTTTCGTTTATTTTGCGCCAACAATGACAGCTGTTTTGTTTATTTTGCGCCAACAATGACAGCTGTTTTGTTTATTTCGCGCCAACAATGACAGGTGTTTTGTTTATTTTTGGGCAACAATGACATCTTTTTTTTGTTATTTTCCGCCAACAATGACAGCTGTTTTGTTTATTTCGCGCCAAGAATGACAGTTGTTTTGTTTATTTTGCGCCAACAATGACAGCTGTTTTGTTTATTTTGCGCCAACAATGACAGCTGTTTTGTTTATTTTGCGCCAAGAATGACAGCTGTTTTGTTTATTTCGCCCCAACAATGACAGCTGTTTTGTTTATTTTGCGCCAACAATAACAGCTGTTTTGTTTATTTTGCGCCAACAATGACACTTGTTTTGTTTATTTCGCCCCAACAATGACAGCTGTTTTGTTTACTTTGCGCCAACAATGACAGCTGTTTTGTTTATTTTGCGCCAACAATGACAGCTGTTTTGTTTATTTTGCGCCAACAATGACAGCTATTTTGTTTATTTTGCGCCAAAAATGACAGCTGTTTTGTTTATTTCGCGCCAACAATGACAGCTGTTTTTTTTATTTTGCGATAACAATGACAGCTGTTTTCTTTATTTTGCGCGAACAATGACAGCTGTTTTGTTTATTTTGCGCCAACAATGACAGCTGTTTCGTTTATTTTGCGGCAACAATTACAGCTGTTTTGTTTATTTTGCGCCAACAATGACAGCTGTTTAGTTTATTTTGCGCCAACAATGACAGCTGTTTTGTTTATTTTGCGCCAACAATGACAGCTGTTTTGTTTATTTCACGCCAACAGTGACAGCTGTTTTGTTTATTTTGCCTCAACAATGACAGCTGTTTTGTTTATTTTGCGCCAACAATGACAGCTGTTTTGTTTATTTCACGCCAACAGTGACAGCTGTTTTTTTTATTTTGCCCCAACAATGACAGCTGTTTTGTTTATTTTGCGCCAACAATGACAGCTCTTTTGTTTATGTCGCCCAACAATGACAGCTGTTTTGTTTATTTTGCGCCAACAATGACAGCTGTTTTGTTTATTTTGCGCCAACAATGACAGGTGTTTCGTTTATTTTGCGCCAACAGTCACCGCTGTTTTGTTTATTTCGCGCCAACAATGACAGCTGTTTTGTTTATTTTTCGCCGACCATGACAGCTGTTTTGTTTATTTTGCGCCAACAATGACAGCTGTTTTTTTATTTTGTGCCAACAATGACAGCTGTTTTGTTTATTTTGCGCCAAAAATGACAGCTGTTTTGTTTATTTCGCGCCAAAACTGACAGCTGTTTTGTTTATTTTGCGCCAACAATGACAGCCGTTTTGTTTATTTTGCGATAACAATGACAGCTGTTTTGTTTATTTTGTGCCAACAATGACAGCTGTTTTGTTTATGTCGCCCAACAATAACACCTGTTTTGTTTATTTTGCGCCAACAATGACAGCTGTTTTGTTTATTTCGCGCCAACAATGACAGCTGTTTTGTTTATATTGCGCCAACAATGACAGCTGTTTGGTTTATTTTGCGATAACAAAGAGAGCTGTTTCGTTTATTTTGCGCCAACAATGACAGCTGTTTTGTTTCTTTCGCGCCAACAGTGACAGCTCTTTTGTTTATTTTGCACGAACAATGACAGCTGTTTCGTTTATTTTGCGCCAACAATGACAGCTGTTTTGTTTATTTTGCGCCAACAATGACAGCTGTTTTGTTTATTTCGTGCCAACAATGACAGGTGTTTTGTTTATTTTTGGGCAACAATGACATCTTTTTTTTGTTATTTTCCGCCAACAATGACAGCTGTTTTGTTTATTTCGCGCCAAGAATGACAGTTGTTTTGTTTATTTTGCGCCAACAATGACAGCTGTTTTGTTTATTTTGCGCCAACAATGACAGCTGTTTTGTTTATTTTGCACCAAGAATGACAGCTGTTTTGTTTATTTCGCCCCAACAATGACAGCTGTTTTGTTTATTTTGCGCCAACAATAACAGCTGTTTTGTTTATTTTGCGATAACAAGGAGAGCTGTTTCGTTTATTTTGCGCCAACAATGACAGCTGTTTTGTTTATTTTGCGCCAACAATGACACTTGTTTTGTTTATTTCGCCCCAACAATGACAGCTGTTTTGTTTACTTTGCGCCAACAATGACAGCTGTTTCTTTTATTTTGCGCCAACAATGACAGCTGTTTTGTTTATTTTGCGCCAACAATGACAGCTATTTTGTTTATTTTGCGCCAAAAATGACAGCTGTTTTGTTTATTTCGCGCCAACAATGACAGCTGTTTTGTTTATTTTGCGCCAACAATGACAGCTGTTTTGTTTATTTTGCGCCAACAATGACAGCTGTTTTGTTTATTTCGCCCCAACAAAGACAGCTGTTTTGTTTATTTTGCGCCAACAATGACAGCTGTTTTGTTTATTTTACGATAACAATGACAGCTGTTTTGTTTATTTTGCGATAACAAAGAGAGCCGTTTCGTTTATTTTGCGCCAACAATGACAGCTGTTTTGTTTATTTCGCGCCAACAATGACAGCTGTTTTGTTTATGTCGCCCAACAATAACACCTGTTTCGTTTATTTTGCGCCAACAATGACAGCTGTTTTGTTTATTTTGCGCCAACAATGACAGCTGTTTTGTTTATTTCGCGCCAACAATGACAGGTGTTTTGTTTATTTTTGGGCAACAATGACATCTTTTTTTTGTTATTTTCCGCCAACAATGACAGCTGTTTTGTTTATTTCGCGCCAAGAATGACAGTTGTTTTGTTTATTTTGCGCCAACAATGACAGCTGTTTTGTTTATTTTGCGCCAACAATGACAGCTGTTTTGTTTATTTTGCGCCAAGAATGACAGCTGTTTTGTTTATTTCGCCCCAACAATGACAGCTGTTTTGTTTATTTTGCGCCAACAATAACAGCTGTTTTGTTTATTTTGCGCCAACAATGACACTTGTTTTGTTTATTTCGCCCCAACAATGACAGCTGTTTTGTTTACTTTGCGCCAACAATGACAGCTGTTTTGTTTATTTTGCGCCAACAATGACAGCTGTTTTGTTTATTTTGCGCCAACAATGACAGCTATTTTGTTTATTTTGCGCCAAAAATGACAGCTGTTTTGTTTATTTCGCGCCAACAATGACAGCTGTTTTTTTTATTTTGCGATAACAATGACAGCTGTTTTCTTTATTTTGCGCGAACAATGACAGCTGTTTTGTTTATTTTGCGCCAACAATGACAGCTGTTTCGTTTATTTTGCGGCAACAATTACAGCTGTTTTGTTTATTTTGCGCCAACAATGACAGCTGTTTAGTTTATTTTGCGCCAACAATGACAGCTGTTTTGTTTATTTTGCGCCAACAATGACAGCTGTTTTGTTTATTTCACGCCAACAGTGACAGCTGTTTTGTTTATTTTGCCTCAACAATGACAGCTGTTTTGTTTATTTTGCGCCAACAATGACAGCTGTTTTGTTTATTTCACGCCAACAGTGACAGCTGTTTTTTTTATTTTGCCCCAACAATGACAGCTGTTTTGTTTATTTTGCGCCAACAATGACAGCTCTTTTGTTTATGTCGCCCAACAATGACAGCTGTTTTGTTTATTTTGCGCCAACAATGACAGCTGTTTTGTTTATTTTGCGCCAACAATGACAGGTGTTTCGTTTATTTTGCGCCAACAGTCACCGCTGTTTTGTTTATTTCGCGCCAACAATGACAGCTGTTTTGTTTATTTTTCGCCGACCATGACAGCTGTTTTGTTTATTTTGCGCCAACAATGACAGCTGTTTTTTTATTTTGTGCCAACAATGACAGCTGTTTTGTTTATTTTGCGCCAAAAATGACAGCTGTTTTGTTTATTTCGCGCCAAAACTGACAGCTGTTTTGTTTATTTTGCGCCAACAATGACAGCCATTTTGTTTATTTTGCGATAACAATGACAGCTGTTTTGTTTATTTTGTGCCAACAATGACAGCTGTTTTGTTTATGTCGCCCAACAATAACACCTGTTTTGTTTATTTTGCGCCAACAATGACAGCTGTTTTGTTTATTTCGCGCCAACAATGACAGCTGTTTTGTTTATTTTGCGTCAACAATGACAGCTGTTTTGTTTATATTGCGCCAACAATGACAGCTGTTTGGTTTATTTTGCGATAACAAAGAGAGCTGTTTCGTTTATTTTGCGCCAACAATGACAGCTGTTTTGTTTCTTTCGCGCCAACAGTGACAGCTCTTTTGTTTATTTTGCACGAACAATGACAGCTGTTTCGTTTATTTTGCGCCAACAATGACAGCTGTTTTGTTTATTTTGCGCCAACAATGACAGCTGTTTTGTTTATTTCGTGCCAACAATGACAGGTGTTTTGTTTATTTTTGGGCAACAATGACATCTTTTTTTTGTTATTTTCCGCCAACAATGACAGCTGTTTTGTTTATTTCGCGCCAAGAATGACAGTTGTTTTGTTTATTTTGCGCCAACAATGACAGCTGTTTTGTTTATTTTGCGCCAACAATGACAGCTGTTTTGTTTATTTTGCGCCAAGAATGACAGCTGTTTTGTTTATTTCGCCCCAACAATGACAGCTGTTTTGTTTATTTTGCGCCAACAATAACAGCTGTTTTGTTTATTTTGCGATAACAAGGAGAGCTGTTTCGTTTATTTTGCGCCAACAATGACAGCTGTTTTGTTTATTTTGCGCCAACAATGACACTTGTTTTGTTTATTTCGCCCCAACAATGACAGCTGTTTTGTTTACTTTGCGCCAACAATGACAGCTGTTTCTTTTATTTTGCGCCAACAATGACAGCTGTTTTGTTTATTTTGCGCCAACAATGACAGCTATTTTGTTTATTTTGCGCCAAAAATGACAGCTGTTTTGTTTATTTCGCGCCAACAATGACAGCTGTTTTGTTTATTTTGCGCCAACAATGACAGCTGTTTTGTTTATTTTGCGCCAACAATGACAGCTGTTTTGTTTATTTCGCCCCAACAAAGACAGCTGTTTTGTTTATTTTGCGCCAACAATGACAGCTGTTTTGTTTATTTTACGATAACAATGACAGCTGTTTTGTTTATTTCGCCCCGACAAAGACAGCTGTTTTGCTTATTTTGCACCAACAATGACAGCTGTTTGGTTTATTTTGCGATAACAAAGAGAGCTGTTTCGTTTATTTTGCGCCAACAATGACAGCTGTTTTGTTTCTTTTGCGCCAACAGTGACAGCTCTTTTGTTTATTTTGCACGAACAATGACAGCTGTTTCGTTTATTTTGCGCCAACAATGACAGCTGTTTTGTTTATTTTGCGCCAACAATGACAGCTGTTTTGTTTATTTCGCGCCAACAATCACAGCTGTTTTGTTTATTTTTGGGCAACAATGACATCTTTTTTTTGTTATTTTCCGCCAACAATGACAGCTGTTTTGTTTATTTCGCGCCAAGAATGACAGTTGTTTTGTTTATTTTGCGCCAACAATGACAGCTGTTTTGTTTATTTTGCGCCAACAATGACAGCTGTTTTGTTTATTTTGCGCCAAGAATGACAGCTGTTTTGTTTATTTCGCCCCAACAATGACAGCTGTTTTGTTGATTTTGCGCCAACAATAACAGCTGTTTTGTTTATTTTGCGATAACAAGGAGAGCTGTTTCGTTTATTTTGCGCCAACAATGACAGCTGTTTTGTTTATTTTGCGCCAACAATGACACTTGTTTTGTTTATTTCGCCCCAACAATGACAGCTGTTTTGTTTACTTTGCGCCAACAATGACAGCTGTTTTGTTTATTTTGCGCCAACAATGACAGCTGTTTTGTTTATTTTGCGCCAACAATGACAGCTATTTTGTTTATTTTGCGCCAAAAATGACAGCTGTTTTGTTTATTTCGCGCCAACAATGACAGCTGTTTTTTTTATTTTGCGATAACAATGACAGCTGTTTTCTTTATTTTGCGCGAACAATGACAGCTGTTTTGTTTATTTTGCGGCAACAATGACAGCTGTTTCGTTTATTTTGCGGCAACAATGACAGCTGTTTGGTTTATTTTGCGCCAACAATGACAGCTGTTTAGTTTATTTTGCGCCAACAATGACAGCTGTTTTGTTTATTTTGTGCCAACAATGACAGCTGTTTTGTTTATTTCACGCCAACAGTGACAGCTGTTTTGTTTATTTTGCCCCAACAATGACAGCTGTTTTGTTTATTTTGCGCCAACAATGACAGCTGTTTTGTTTATTTCACGCCAACAGTGACAGCTTTTTTTTTTATTTTGCCCCAACAATGACAGCTGTTTTGTTTATTTTGCACCAACAATGACAGCTCTTTTGTTTATGTCGCCCAACAATGACAGCTGTTTTGTTTATTTTGCGCCAACTATGACAGCTGTTTTGTTTATTTTGCGCCAACAATGACAGGTGTTTCGTTTATTTTGCGCCAACAGTCACAGCTGTTTTGTTTATTTCGCGCCAACAATGACAGCTGTTTTGTTTATTTTTCGCCGACCATGACAGCTGTTTTGTTTATTTTGCGCCAAAACTGACAGCTGTTTTGTTTATTTTGCGCCAACAATGACAGCCGTTTTGTTTATTTTGCGATAACAATGACAGCTGTTTTGTTTATTTTGCGCCAACAATGACAGCTCTTTTGTTTATGTCGCCCAACAATAACACCTGTTTTGTTTATTTTGCGCCAACAATGACAGCTGTTTTGTTTATTTCACGCCAACAATGACAGCTGTTTTGTTTATTTTGCGTCAACAATGACAGCTGTTTTGTTTATATTGCGCCAACAATGACAGCTGTTTGGTTTATTTTGCGATAACAAAGAGAGCTGTTTCGTTTATTTTGCGCCAACAATGACAGCTGTTTTGTTTCTTTCGCGCCAACAGTGACAGCTCTTTTGTTTATTTTGCACGAACAATGACAGCTGTTTCGTTTATTTTGCGCCAACAATGACAGCTGTTTTGTTTATTTTGCGCCAACAATGACAGCTGTTTTGTTTATTTCGCGCCAACAATGACAGGTGTTTTGTTTATTTTTGGGCAACAATGACATCTTTTTTTTGTTATTTTCCGCCAACAATGACAGCTGTTTTGTTTATTTCGCGCCAAGAATGACAGTTGTTTTGTTTATTTTGCGCCAACAATGACAGCTGTTTTGTTTATTTTGCGCCAACAATGACAGCTGTTTTGTTTATTTTGCGCCAAGAATGACAGCTGTTTTGTTTATTTCGCCCCAACAATGACAGCTGTTTTGTTTATTTTGCGCCAACAATAACAGCTGTTTTGTTTATTTTGCGCCAACAATGACACTTGTTTTGTTTATTTCGCCCCAACAATGACAGCTGTTTTGTTTACTTTGCGCCAACAATGACAGCTGTTTTGTTTATTTTGCGCCAACAATGACAGCTGTTTTGTTTATTTTGCGCCAACAATGACAGCTATTTTGTTTATTTTGCGCCAAAAATGACAGCTGTTTTGTTTATTTCGCGCCAACAATGACAGCTGTTTTTTTTATTTTGCGATAACAATGACAGCTGTTTTCTTTATTTTGCGCGAACAATGACAGCTGTTTTGTTTATTTTGCGCCAACAATGACAGCTGTTTCGTTTATTTTGCGGCAACAATGACAGCTGTTTTGTTTATTTTGCGCCAACAATGACAGCTGTTTAGTTTATTTTGCGCCAACAATGACAGCTGTTTTGTTTATTTTGCGCCAACAATGACAGCTGTTTTGTTTATTTCACGCCAACAGTGACAGCTGTTTTGTTTATTTTGCCCCAACAATGACAGCTGTTTTGTTTATTTTGCGCCAACAATGACAGCTGTTTTGTTTATTTCACGCCAACAGTGACAGCTGTTTTTTTTATTTTGCCCCAACAATGACAGCTGTTTTGTTTATTTTGCGCCAACAATGACAGCTCTTTTGTTTATGTCGCCCAACAATGACGGCTGTTTTGTTTATTTTGCGCCAACAATGACAGCTGTTTTGTTTATTTTGCGCCAACAATGACAGGTGTTTCGTTTATTTTGCGCCAACAGTCACCGCTGTTTTGTTTATTTCGCGCCAACAATGACAGCTGTTTTGTTTATTTTTCGCCGACCATGACAGCTGTTTTGTTTATTTTGCGCCAACAATGACAGCTGTTTTTTTATTTTGTGCCAACAATGACAGCTGTTTTGTTTATTTTGCGCCAAAAATGACAGCTGTTTTGTTTATTTCGCGCCAAAACTGACAGCTGTTTTGTTTATTTTGCGCCAACAATGACAGCCGTTTTGTTTATTTTGCGATAACAATGACAGCTGTTTTCTTTATTTTGCGCCAACAATGACAGCTGTTTTGTTTATGTCGCCCAACAATAACACCTGTTTTGTTTATTTTGCGCCAACAATGACAGCTGTTTTGTTTATTTCGCGCCAACAATGACAGCTGTTTTGTTTATTTTGCGTCAACAATGACAGCTGTTTTGTTTATATTGCGCCAACAATGACAGCTGTTTGGTTTATTTTGCGATAACAAAGAGAGCTGTTTCGTTTATTTTGCGCCAACAATGACAGCTGTTTTGTTTCTTTCGCGCCAACAGTGACAGCTCTTTTGTTTATTTTGCACGAACAATGACAGCTGTTTCGTTTATTTTGCGCCAACAATGACAGCTGTTTTGTTTATTTTGCGCCAACAATGACAGCTGTTTTGTTTATTTCGTGCCAACAATGACAGGTGTTTTGTTTATTTTTGGGCAACAATGACATCTTTTTTTTGTTATTTTCCGCCAACAATGACAGCTGTTTTGTTTATTTCGCGCCAAGAATGACAGTTGTTTTGTTTATTTTGCGCCAACAATGACAGCTGTTTTGTTTATTTTGCGCCAACAATGACAGCTGTTTTGTTTATTTTGCGCCAAGAATGACAGCTGTTTTGTTTATTTCGCCCCAACAATGACAGCTGTTTTGTTTATTTTGCGCCAACAATAACAGCTGTTTTGTTTATTTTGCGCCAACAATGACACTTGTTTTGTTTATTTCGCCCCAACAATGACAGCTGTTTTGTTTACTTTGCGCCAACAATGACAGCTGTTTTGTTTATTTTGCGCCAACAATGACAGCTGTTTTGTTTATTTTGCGCCAACAATGACAGCTATTTTGTTTATTTTGCGCCAAAAATGACAGCTGTTTTGTTTATTTCGCGCCAACAATGACAGCTGTTTTTTTTATTTTGCGATAACAATGACAGCTGTTTTCTTTATTTTGCGCGAACAATGACAGCTGTTTTGTTTATTTTGCGCCAACAATGACAGCTGTTTCGTTTATTTTGCGGCAACAATGACAGCTGTTTTGTTTATTTTGCGCCAACAATGACAGCTGTTTAGTTTATTTTGCGCCAACAATGACAGCTGTTTTGTTTATTTTGCGCCAACAATGACAACTGTTTTGTTTATTTCACGCCAACAGTGACAGCTGTTTTGTTTATTTTGCCCCAACAATGACAGCTGTTTTGTTTATTTTGCGCCAACAATGACAGCTGTTTTGTTTATTTCACGCCAACAGTGACAGCTGTTTTTTTTATTTTGCCCCAACAATGACAGCTGTTTTGTTTATTTTGCGCCAACAATGACAGCTCTTTTGTTTATGTCGCCCAACAATGACAGCTGTTTTGTTTATTTTGCGCCAACAATGACACTTGTTTTGTTTATTTCGCCCCAACAATGACAGCTGTTTTGTTTACTTTGCGCCAACAATGACAGCTGTTTTGTTTATTTTGCGCCAACAATGACAGCTGTTTTGTTTATTTTGCGCCAACAATGACAGCTATTTTGTTTATTTTGCGCCAAAAATGACAGCTGTTTTGTTTATTTCGCGCCAACAATGACAGCTGTTTTTTTTATTTTGCGATAACAATGACAGCTGTTTTCTTTATTTTGCGCGAACAATGACAGCTGTTTTGTTAATTTTGCGGCAACAATGACAGCTGTTTCGTTTATTTTGCGGCAACAATGACAGCTGTTTGGTTTATTTTGCGCCAACAATGACAGCTGTTTAGTTTATTTTGCGCCAACAATGACAGCTGTTTTGTTTATTTTGCGCCAACAATGACAGCTGTTTTGTTTATTTCACGCCAACAGTGACAGCTGTTTTGTTTATTTTGCCCCAACAATGACAGCTGTTTTGTTTATTTTGCGCCAACAATGACAGCTGTTTTGTTTATTTCACGCCAACAGTGACAGCTGTTTTTTTTATTTTGCCCCAACAATGACAGCTGTTTTGTTTATTTTGCGCCAACAATGACAGCTCTTTTGTTTATGTCGCCCAACAATGACAGCTGTTTTGTTTATTTTGCGCCAACAATGACACTTGTTTTGTTTATTTCGCCCCAACAATGACAGCTGTTTTGTTTACTTTGCGCCAACAATGACAGCTGTTTTGTTTATTTTGCGCCAACAATGACAGCTGTTTTGTTTATTTTGCGCCAACAATGACAGCTATTTTGTTTATTTTGCGCCAAAAATGACAGCTGTTTTGTTTATTTCGCGCCAACAATGACAGCTGTTTTTTTTATTTTGCGATAACAATGACAGCTGTTTTCTTTATTTTGCGCGAACAATGACAGCTGTTTTGTTTATTTTGCGGCAACAATGACAGCTGTTTCGTTTATTTTGCGGCAACAATGACAGCTGTTTGGTTTATTTTGCGCCAACAATGACAGCTGTTTAGTTTATTTTGCGCCAACAATGACAGCTGTTTTGTTTATTTTGTGCCAACAATGACAGCTGTTTTGTTTATTTCACGCCAACAGTGACAGCTGTTTTGTTTATTTTGCCCCAACAATGACAGCTGTTTTGTTTATTTTGCGCCAACAATGACAGCTGTTTTGTTTATTTCACGCCAACAGTGACAGCTGTTTTTTTTATTTTGCCCCAACAATGACAGCTGTTTTGTTTATTTTGCACCAACAATGACAGCTCTTTTGTTTATGTCGCCCAACAATGACAGCTGTTTTGTTTATTTTGCGCCAACTATGACAGCTGTTTTGTTTATTTTGCGCCAACAATGACAGGTGTTTCGTTTATTTTGCGCCAACAGTCACAGCTGTTTTGTTTATTTCGCGCCAACAATGACAGCTGTTTTGTTTATTTTTCGCCGACCATGACAGCTGTTTTGTTTATTTTGCGCCAAAACTGACAGCTGTTTTGTTTATTTTGCGCCAACAATGACAGCCGTTTTGTTTATTTTGCGATAACAATGACAGCTGTTTTGTTTATTTTGCGCCAACAATGACAGCTCTTTTGTTTATGTCGCCCAACAATAACACCTGTTTTGTTTATTTTGCGCCAACAATGACAGCTGTTTTGTTTATTTCGCGCCAACAATGACAGCTGTTTTGTTTATTTTGCGTCAACAATGACAGCTGTTTTGTTTATATTGCGCCAACAATGACAGCTGTTTGGTTTATTTTGCGATAACAAAGAGAGCTGTTTCGTTTATTTTGCACCAACAATGACAGCTGTTTTGTTTCTTTCGCGCCAACAGTGACAGCTCTTTTGTTTATTTTGCACGAACAATGACAGCTGTTTCGTTTATTTTGCGCCAACAATGACAGCTGTTTTGTTTATTTTGCGCCAACAATGACAGCTGTTTTGTTTATTTCGTGCCAACAATGACAGGTGTTTTGTTTATTTTTGGGCAACAATGACATCTTTTTTTTGTTATTTTCCGCCAACAATGACAGCTGTTTTGTTTATTTCGCGCCAAGAATGACAGTTGTTTTGTTTATTTTGCGCCAACAATGACAGCTGTTTTGTTTATTTTGCGCCAACAATGACAGCTGTTTTGTTTATTTTGCGCCAAGAATGACAGCTGTTTTGTTTATTTCGCCCCAACAATGACAGCTGTTTTGTTTATTTTGCGCCAACAATAACAGCTGTTTTGTTTATTTTGCGATAACAAGGAGAGCTGTTTCGTTTATTTTGCGCCAACAATGACAGCTGTTTTGTTTATTTTGCGCCAACAATGACACTTGTTTTGTTTATTTCGCCCCAACAATGACAGCTGTTTTGTTTACTTTGCGCCAACAATGACAGCTGTTTCTTTTATTTTGCGCCAACAATGACAGCTGTTTTGTTTATTTTGCGCCAACAATGACAGCTATTTTGTTTATTTTGCGCCAAAAATGACAGCTGTTTTGTTTATTTCGCGCCAACAATGACAGCTGTTTTGTTTATTTTGCGCCAACAATGACAGCTGTTTTGTTTATTTTGCGCCAACAATGACAGCTGTTTTGTTTATTTCGCCCCAACAAAGACAGCTGTTTTGTTTATTTTGCGCCAACAATGACAGCTGTTTTGTTTATTTTACGATAACAATGACAGCTGTTTTGTTTATTTCGCCCCGACAAAGACAGCTGTTTTGCTTATTTTGCACAAACAATGACAGCTGTTTGGTTTATTTTGCGATAACAAAGAGAGCTGTTTCGTTTATTTTGCGCCAACAATGACAGCTGTTTTGTTTCTTTTGCGCCAACAGTGACAGCTCTTTTGTTTATTTTGCACGAACAATGACAGCTGTTTCGTTTATTTTGCGCCAACAATGACAGCTGTTTTGTTTATTTTGCGCCAACAATGACAGCTGTTTTGTTTATTTCGCGCCAACAATCACAGCTGTTTTGTTTATTTTTGGGCAACAATGACATCTTTTTTTTGTTATTTTCCGCCAACAATGACAGCTGTTTTGTTTATTTCGCGCCAAGAATGACAGTTGTTTTGTTTATTTTGCGCCAACAATGACAGCTGTTTTGTTTATTTTGCGCCAACAATGACAGCTGTTTTGTTTATTTTGCGCCAAGAATGACAGCTGTTTTGTTTATTTCGCCCCAACAATGACAGCTGTTTTGTTGATTTTGCGCCAACAATAACAGCTGTTTTGTTTATTTTGCGATAACAAGGAGAGCTGTTTCGTTTATTTTGCGGCAACAATGACAGCTGTTTTGTTTATTTTGCGCCAACAATGACACTTGTTTTGTTTATTTCGCCCCAACAATGACAGCTGTTTTGTTTACTTTGCGCCAACAATGACAGCTGTTTTGTTTATTTTGCGCCAACAATGACAGCTGTTTTGTTTATTTTGCGCCAACAATGACAGCTATTTTGTTTATTTTGCGCCAAAAATGACAGCTGTTTTGTTTATTTCGCGCCAACAATGACAGCTGTTTTTTTTATTTTGCGATAACAATGACAGCTGTTTTCTTTATTTTGCGCGAACAATGACAGCTGTTTTGTTTATTTTGCGGCAACAATGACAGCTGTTTCGTTTATTTTGCGGCAACAATGACAGCTGTTTGGTTTATTTTGCGCCAACAATGACAGCTGTTTAGTTTATTTTGCGCCAACAATGACAGCTGTTTTGTTTATTTTGTGCCAACAATGACAGCTGTTTTGTTTATTTCACGCCAACAGTGACAGCTGTTTTGTTTATTTTGCCCCAACAATGACAGCTGTTTTGTTTATTTTGCGCCAACAATGACAGCTGTTTTGTTTATTTCACGCCAACAGTGACAGCTGTTTTTTTTATTTTGCCCCAACAATGACAGCTGTTTTGTTTATTTTGCACCAACAATGACAGCTCTTTTGTTTATGTCGCCCAACAATGACAGCTGTTTTGTTTATTTTGCGCCAACTATGACAGCTGTTTTGTTTATTTTGCGCCAACAATGACAGGTGTTTCGTTTATTTTGCGCCAACAGTCACAGCTGTTTTGTTTATTTCGCGCCAACAATGACAGCTGTTTTGTTTATTTTTCGCCGACCATGACAGCTGTTTTGTTTATTTTGCGCCAAAACTGACAGCTGTTTTGTTTATTTTGCGCCAACAATGACAGCCGTTTTGTTTATTTTGCGATAACAATGACAGCTGTTTTGTTTATTTTGTGCCAACAATGACAGCTGTTTTGTTTATGTCGCCCAACAATAACACCTGTTTTGTTTATTTTGCGCCAACAATGACAGCTGTTTTGTTTATTTCGCGCCAACAATGACAGCTGTTTTGTTTATTTTGCGTCAACAATGACAGCTGTTTTGTTTATATTGCGCCAACAATGACAGCTGTTTGGTTTATTTTGCGATAACAAAGAGAGCTGTTTCGTTTATTTTGCGCCAACAATGACAGCTGTTTTGTTTCTTTCGCGCCAACAGTGACAGCTCTTTTGTTTATTTTGCACGAACAATGACAGCTGTTTCGTTTATTTTGCGCCAACAATGACAGCTGTTTTGTTTATTTTGCGCCAACAATGACAGCTGTTTTGTTTATTTCGTGCCAACAATGACAGGTGTTTTGTTTATTTTTGGGCAACAATGACATCTTTTTTTTGTTATTTTCCGCCAACAATGACAGCTGTTTTGTTTATTTCGCGCCAAGAATGACAGTTGTTTTGTTTATTTTGCGCCAACAATGACAGCTGTTTTGTTTATTTTGCGCCAACAATGACAGCTGTTTTGTTTATTTTGCGCCAAGAATGACAGCTGTTTTGTTTATTTCGCCCCAACAATGACAGCTGTTTTGTTTATTTTGCGCCAACAATAACAGCTGTTTTGTTTATTTTGCGCCAACAATGACACTTGTTTTGTTTATTTCGCCCCAACAATGACAGCTGTTTTGTTTACTTTGCGCCAACAATGACAGCTGTTTTGTTTATTTTGCGCCAACAATGACAGCTGTTTTGTTTATTTTGCGCCAACAATGACAGCTATTTTGTTTATTTTGCGCCAAAAATGACAGCTGTTTTGTTTATTTCGCGCCAACAATGACAGCTGTTTTTTTTATTTTGCGATAACAATGACAGCTGTTTTCTTTATTTTGCGCGAACAATGACAGCTGTTTTGTTTATTTTGCGCCAACAATGACAGCTGTTTCGTTTATTTTGCGGCAACAATGACAGCTGTTTTGTTTATTTTGCGCCAACAATGACAGCTGTTTAGTTTATTTTGCGCCAACAATGACAGCTGTTTTGTTTATTTTGCGCCAACAATGACAGCTGTTTTGTTTATTTCACGCCAACAGTGACAGCTGTTTTGTTTATTTTGCCCCAACAATGACAGCTGTTTTGTTTATTTTGCGCCAACAATGACAGCTGTTTTGTTTATTTCACGCCAACAGTGACAGCTGTTTTTTTTATTTTGCCCCAACAATGACAGCTGTTTTGTTTATTTTGCGCCAACAATGACAGCTCTTTAGTTTATGTTGCCCAACAATGACAGCTGTTTTGTTTATTTTGCGCCAACAATGACAGCTGTTTTGTTTATTTTGCGCCAACAATGACAGGTGTTTCGTTTATTTTGCGCCAACAGTCACCGCTGTTTTGTTTATTTCGCGCCAACAATGACAGCTGTTTTGTTTATTTTTCGCCGACCATGACAGCTGTTTTGTTTATTTTGCGCCAACAATGACAGCTGTTTTTTTATTTTGTGCCAACAATGACAGCTGTTTTGTTTATTTTGCGCCAAAAATGACAGCTGTTTTGTTTATTTCGCGCCAAAACTGACAGCTGTTTTGTTTATTTTGCGCCAACAATGACAGCCGTTTTGTTTATTTTGCGATAACAATGACAGCTGTTTTGTTTATTTTGCGCCAACAATGACAGCTGTTTTGTTTATGTCGCCCAACAATAACACCTGTTTTGTTTATTTTGCGCCAACAATGACAGCTGTTTTGTTTATTTCGCGCCAACAATGACAGCTGTTTTGTTTATATTGCGCCAACAATGACAGCTGTTTGGTTTATTTTGCGATAACAAAGAGAGCTGTTTCGTTTATTTTGCGCCAACAATGACAGCTGTTTTGTTTCTTTCGCGCCAACAGTGACAGCTCTTTTGTTTATTTTGCACGAACAATGACAGCTGTTTCGTTTATTTTGCGCCAACAATGACAGCTGTTTTGTTTATTTTGCGCCAACAATGACAGCTGTTTTGTTTATTTCGTGCCAACAATGACAGGTGTTTTGTTTATTTTTGGGCAACAATGACATCTTTTTTTTGTTATTTTCCGCCAACAATGACAGCTGTTTTGTTTATTTCGCGCCAAGAATGACAGTTGTTTTGTTTATTTTGCGCCAACAATGACAGCTGTTTTGTTTATTTTGCGCCAACAATGACAGCTGTTTTGTTTATTTTGCGCCAAAAATTACAGCTGTTTTGTTTATTTCGCCCCAACAATGACAGCTGTTTTGTTTATTTTGCGCCAACAATAACAGCTGTTTTGTTTATTTTGCGATAACAAGGAGAGCTGTTTCGTTTATTTTGCGCCAACAATGACAGCTGTTTTGTTTATTTTGCGCCAACAATGACACTTGTTTTGTTTATTTCGCCCCAACAATGACAGCTGTTTTGTTTACTTTGCGCCAACAATGACAGCTGTTTCTTTTATTTTGCGCCAACAATGACAGCTGTTTTGTTTATTTTGCGCCAACAATGACAGCTATTTTGTTTATTTTGCGCCAAAAATGACAGCTGTTTTGTTTATTTCGCGCCAACAATGACAGCTGTTTTGTTTATTTTGCGCCAACAATGACAGCTGTTTTGTTTATTTCGCGCCAACAATCACAGCTGTTTTGTTTATTTTTGGGCAACAATGACATCTTTTTTTTGTTATTTTCCGCCAACAATGACAGCTGTTTTGTTTATTTCGCGCCAAGAATGACAGTTGTTTTGTTTATTTTGCGCCAACAATGACAGCTGTTTTGTTTATTTTGCGCCAACAATGACAGCTGTTTTGTTTATTTTGCGCCAAGAATGACAGCTGTTTTGTTTATTTCGCCCCAACAATGACAGCTGTTTTGTTGATTTTGCGCCAACAATAACAGCTGTTTTGTTTATTTTGCGATAACAAGGAGAGCTGTTTCGTTTATTTTGCGCCAACAATGACAGCTGTTTTGTTTATTTTGCGCCAACAATGACACTTGTTTTGTTTATTTCGCCCCAACAATGACAGCTGTTTTGTTTACTTTGCGCCAACAATGACAGCTGTTTTGTTTATTTTGCGCCAACAATGACAGCTGTTTTGTTTATTTTGCGCCAACAATGACAGCTATTTTGTTTATTTTGCGCCAAAAATGACAGCTGTTTTGTTTATTTCGCGCCAACAATGACAGCTGTTTTTTTTATTTTGCGATAACAATGACAGCTGTTTTCTTTATTTTGCGCGAACAATGACAGCTGTTTTGTTTATTTTGCGGCAACAATGACAGCTGTTTCGTTTATTTTGCGGCAACAATGACAGCTGTTTGGTTTATTTTGCGCCAACAATGACAGCTGTTTAGTTTATTTTGCGCCAACAATGACAGCTGTTTTGTTTATTTTGTGCCAACAATGACAGCTGTTTTGTTTATTTCACGCCAACAGTGACAGCTGTTTTGTTTATTTTGCCCCAACAATGACAGCTGTTTTGTTTATTTTGCGCCAACAATGACAGCTGTTTTGTTTATTTCACGCCAACAGTGACAGCTGTTTTTTTTATTTTGCCCCAACAATGACAGCTGTTTTGTTTATTTTGCACCAACAATGACAGCTCTTTTGTTTATGTCGCCCAACAATGACAGCTGTTTTGTTTATTTTGCGCCAACTATGACAGCTGTTTTGTTTATTTTGCGCCAACAATGACAGGTGTTTCGTTTATTTTGCGCCAACAGTCACAGCTGTTTTGTTTATTTCGCGCCAACAATGACAGCTGTTTTGTTTATTTTTCGCCGACCATGACAGCTGTTTTGTTTATTTTGCGCCAAAACTGACAGCTGTTTTGTTTATTTTGCGCCAACAATGACAGCCGTTTTGTTTATTTTGCGATAACAATGACAGCTGTTTTGTTTATTTTGTGCCAACAATGACAGCTGTTTTGTTTATGTCGCCCAACAATAACACCTGTTTTGTTTATTTTGCGCCAACAATGACAGCTGTTTTGTTTATTTCGCGCCAACAATGACAGCTGTTTTGTTTATTTTGCGTCAACAATGACAGCTGTTTTGTTTATATTGCGCCAACAATGACAGCTGTTTGGTTTATTTTGCGATAACAAAGAGAGCTGTTTCGTTTATTTTGCGCCAACAATGACAGCTGTTTTGTTTCTTTCGCGCCAACAGTGACAGCTCTTTTGTTTATTTTGCACGAACAATGACAGCTGTTTCGTTTATTTTGCGCCAACAATGACAGCTGTTTTGTTTATTTTGCGCCAACAATGACAGCTGTTTTGTTTATTTCGTGCCAACAATGACAGGTGTTTTGTTTATTTTTGGGCAACAATGACATCTTTTTTTTGTTATTTTCCGCCAACAATGACAGCTGTTTTGTTTATTTCGCGCCAAGAATGACAGTTGTTTTGTTTATTTTGCGCCAACAATGACAGCTGTTTTGTTTATTTTGCGCCAACAATGACAGCTGTTTTGTTTATTTTGCGCCAAGAATGACAGCTGTTTTGTTTATTTCGCCCCAACAATGACAGCTGTTTTGTTTATTTTGCGCCAACAATAACAGCTGTTTTGTTTATTTTGCGCCAACAATGACACTTGTTTTGTTTATTTCGCCCCAACAATGACAGCTGTTTTGTTTACTTTGCGCCAACAATGACAGCTGTTTTGTTTATTTTGCGCCAACAATGACAGCTGTTTTGTTTATTTTGCGCCAACAATGACAGCTATTTTGTTTATTTTGCGCCAAAAATGACAGCTCTTTTGTTTATTTCGCGCCAACAATGACAGCTGTTTTTTTTATTTTGCGATAACAATGACAGCTGTTTTCTTTATTTTGCGCGAACAATGACAGCTGTTTTGTTTATTTTGCGCCAACAATGACAGCTGTTTCGTTTATTTTGCGGCAACAATGACAGCTGTTTTGTTTATTTTGCGCCAACAATGACAGCTGTTTAGTTTATTTTGCGCCAACAATGACAGCTGTTTTGTTTATTTTGCGCCAACAATGACAGCTGTTTTGTTTATTTCACGCCAACAGTGACAGCTGTTTTGTTTATTTTGCCCCAACAATGACAGCTGTTTTGTTTATTTTGCGCCAACAATGACAGCTGTTTTGTTTATTTCACGCCAACAGTGACAGCTGTTTTTTTTATTTTGCCCCAACAATGACAGCTGTTTTGTTTATTTTGCGCCAACAATGACAGCTCTTTAGTTTATGTCGCCCAACAATGACAGCTGTTTTGTTTATTTTGCGCCAACAATGACAGCTGTTTTGTTTATTTTGCGCCAACAATGACAGGTGTTTCGTTTATTTTGCGCCAACAGTCACCGCTGTTTTGTTTATTTCGCGCCAACAATGACAGCTGTTTTGTTTATTTTTCGCCGACCATGACAGCTGTTTTGTTTATTTTGCGCCAACAATGACAGCTGTTTTTTTATTTTGTGCCAACAATGACAGCTGTTTTGTTTATTTTGCGCCAAAAATGACAGCTGTTTTGTTTATTTCGCGCCAAAACTGACAGCTGTTTTGTTTATTTTGCGCCAACAATGACAGCCGTTTTGTTTATTTTGCGATAACAATGACAGCTGTTTTGTTTATTTTGCGCCAACAATGACAGCTGTTTTGTTTATGTCGCCCAACAATAACACCTGTTTTGTTTATTTTGCGCCAACAATGACAGCTGTTTTGTTTATTTCGCGCCAACAATGACAGCTGTTTTGTTTATTTTGCGTCAACAATGACAGCTGTTTTGTTTATATTGCGCCAACAATGACAGCTGTTTGGTTTATTTTGCGATAACAAAGAGAGCTGTTTCGTTTATTTTGCGCCAACAATGACAGCTGTTTTGTTTCTTTCGCGCCAACAGTGACAGCTCTTTTGTTTATTTTGCACGAACAATGACAGCTGTTTCGTTTATTTTGCGCCAACAATGACAGCTGTTTTGTTTATTTTGCGCCAACAATGACAGCTGTTTTGTTTATTTCGTGCCAACAATGACAGGTGTTTTGTTTATTTTTGGGCAACAATGACATCTTTTTTTTGTTATTTTCCGCCAACAATGACAGCTGTTTTGTTTATTTCGCGCCAAGAATGACAGTTGTTTTGTTTATTTTGCGCCAACAATGACAGCTGTTTTGTTTATTTTGCGCCAACAATGACAGCTGTTTTGTTTATTTTGCGCCAAAAATTACAGCTGTTTTGTTTATTTCGCCCCAACAATGACAGCTGTTTTGTTTATTTTGCGCCAACAATAACAGCTGTTTTGTTTATTTTGCGATAACAAGGAGAGCTGTTTCGTTTATTTTGCGCCAACAATGACAGCTGTTTTGTTTATTTTGCGCCAACAATGACACTTGTTTTGTTTATTTCGCCCCAACAATGACAGCTGTTTTGTTTACTTTGCGCCAACAATGACAGCTGTTTCTTTTATTTTGCGCCAACAATGACAGCTGTTTTGTTTATTTTGCGCCAACAATGACAGCTATTTTGTTTATTTTGCGCCAAAAATGACAGCTGTTTTGTTTATTTCGCGCCAACAATGACAGCTGTTTTGTTTATTTTGCGCCAACAATGACAGCTGTTTTGTTTATTTTGCGCCAACAATGACAGCTGTTTTGTTTATTTCGCCCCAACAAAGACAGCTGTTTTGTTTATTTTGCGCCAACAATGACAGCTGTTTTGTTTATTTTACGATAACAATGACAGCTGTTTTGTTTATTTCGCCCCGACAAAGACAGCTGTTTTGCTTATTTTGCACCAACAATGACAGCTGTTTGGTTTATTTTGCGATAACAAAGAGAGCTGTTTCGTTTATTTTGCGCCAACAATGACAGCTGTTTTGTTTCTTTTGCGCCAACAGTGACAGCTCTTTTGTTTATTTTGCACGAACAATGACAGCTGTTTCGTTTATTTTGCGCCAACAATCACAGCTGTTTTGTTTATTTTCGGCCAACAATGACAGCAGTTTTGTTTATTTCGCGCCAACAATGACAGGTGTTTTGTTTATTTTTGGGCACCAATGACATCTTTTTTTGTTATTTTCCGCCAACAATGACAGCTGTTTTGTTTATTTCGCGCCAAGAATGACAGTTGTTTTGTTTATTTTGTGCCAACAATGACGGCTGTTTTGTTTATTTTGCGATAACAATGACAGCTGTTTTGTTTATTTTGCGCCAACAATGACAGCTGTTTTGTTTATTTTGCGCCAACAATGACAGCTGTTTCGTTTATTTTGCACCAACAATCACAGCTGTTTTGTTTATTTCGCGCCAACAATGACAGCTGTTTTGTTTATTTCGCGCCAACAATGACAGCTCTTTTGTTTATTTTTCGCCAACAATGACAGTTGTTTTGTTTATTTTGCGCCAACAATGACAGCTGTTTTGTTTATTTTGCGCCAACAATCACAGCTGTTTTGTTTATTTTGCGCCAAAAATGACAGCTGTTTTGTTAGTTTCGCGCCAACAATGACAGCTGTTTTTTTTTTTTTTTTGCGCCAGCAATTACAGCTGTTTTGTTTATTTTGCGACAACAATGACAGCTGTGTTGTTTATTTTGCGCCAACAATGACAGCTGTTTTGTTTATTTTGCGCCAACAATGACAGCTGTTGCGTTTATTTTGCACCAACAATGACAGCTGTTTTGTTTATTTTGCGCCAACAATGACAGCCGTTTTGTTTATTTTGCGATAACAATGACAGCTGTTTTGTTTATTTTGCGCCAACAATGACAGCTCTTTTGTTTATGTCGCCCAACAATAACACCTGTTTTGTTTATTTTGCGCCAACAATGACAGCTGTTTTGTTTATTTCGCGCCAACAATGACAGCTGTTTTGTTTATTTTGCGTCAACAATGACAGCTGTTTTGTTTATATTGCGCCAACAATGACAGCTGTTTGGTTTATTTTGCGATAACAAAGAGAGCTGTTTCGTTTATTTTGCGCCAACAATGACAGCTGTTTTGTTTCTTTCGCGCCAACAGTGACAGCTCTTTTGTTTATTTTGCACGAACAATGACAGCTGTTTCGTTTATTTTGCGCCAACAATGACAGCTGTTTTGTTTATTTTGCGCCAACAATGACAGCTGTTTTGTTTATTTCGCGCCAACAATCACAGCTGTTTTGTTTATTTTTGGGCAACAATGACATCTTTTTTTTGTTATTTTCCACCAACAATGACAGCTGTTTTGTTTATTTCGCGCCAAGAATGACAGTTGTTTTGTTTATTTTGCGCCAACAATGACAGCTGTTTTGTTTATTTTGCGCCAACAATGACAGCTGTTTTGTTTATTTTGCGCCAAGAATGACAGCTGTTTTGTTTATTTCGCCCCAACAATGACAGCTGTTTTGTTGATTTTGCGCCAACAATAACAGCTGTTTTGTTTATTTTGCGATAACAAGGAGAGCTGTTTCGTTTATTTTGCGCCAACAATGACAGCTGTTTTGTTTATTTTGCGCCAACAATGACACTTGTTTTGTTTATTTCGCCCCAACAATGACAGCTGTTTTGTTTACTTTGCGCCAACAATGACAGCTGTTTTGTTTATTTTGCGCCAACAATGACAGCTGTTTTGTTTATTTTGCGCCAACAATGACAGCTATTTTGTTTATTTTGCGCCAAAAATGACAGCTGTTTTGTTTATTTCGCGCCAACAATGACAGCTGTTTTTTTTATTTTGCGATAACAATGACAGCTGTTTTCTTTATTTTGCGCGAACAATGACAGCTGTTTTGTTTATTTTGCGGCAACAATGACAGCTGTTTCGTTTATTTTGCGGCAACAATGACAGCTGTTTGGTTTATTTTGCGCCAACAATGACAGCTGTTTAGTTTATTTTGCGCCAACAATGACAGCTGTTTTGTTTATTTTGTGCCAACAATGACAGCTGTTTTGTTTATTTCACGCCAACAGTGACAGCTGTTTTGTTTATTTTGCTCCAACAATGACAGCTGTTTTGTTTATTTTGCGCCAACAATGACAGCTGTTTTGTTTATTTCACGCCAACAGTGACAGCTGTTTTTTTTATTTTGCCCCAACAATGACAGCTGTTTTGTTTATTTTGCACCAACAATGACAGCTCTTTTGTTTATGTCGCCCAACAATGACAGCTGTTTTGTTTATTTTGCGCCAACTATGACAGCTGTTTTGTTTATTTTGCGCCAACAATGACAGGTGTTTCGTTTATTTTGCGCCAACAGTCACAGCTGTTTTGTTTATTTCGCGCCAACAATGACAGCTGTTTTGTTTATTTTTCGCCGACCATGACAGCTGTTTTGTTTATTTTGCGCCAAAACTGACAGCTGTTTTGTTTATTTTGCGCCAACAATGACAGCCGTTTTGTTTATTTTGCGATAACAATGACAGCTGTTTTGTTTATTTTGCGCCAACAATGACAGCTCTTTTGTTTATGTCGCCCAACAATAACACCTGTTTTGTTTATTTTGCGCCAACAATGACAGCTGTTTTGTTTATTTCGCGCCAACAATGACAGCTGTTTTGTTTATTTTGCGTCAACAATGACAGCTGTTTTGTTTATATTGCGCCAACAATGACAGCTGTTTGGTTTATTTTGCGACAACAAAGAGAGCTGTTTCGTTTATTTTGCGCCAACAATGACAGCTGTTTTGTTTCTTTCGCGCCAACAGTGACAGCTCTTTTGTTTATTTTGCACGAACAATGACAGCTGTTTCGTTTATTTTGCGCCAACAATGACAGCTGTTTTGTTTATTTTGCGCCAACAATGACAGCTGTTTTGTTTATTTCGCGCCAACAATGACAGGTGTTTTGTTTATTTTTGGGCAACAATGACATCTTTTTTTTGTTATTTTCCGCCAACAATGACAGCTGTTTTGTTTATTTCGCGCCAAGAATGACAGTTGTTTTGTTTATTTTGCGCCAACAATGACAGCTGTTTTGTTTATTTTGCGCCAACAATGACAGCTGTTTTGTTTATTTTGCGCCAAGAATGACAGCTGTTTTGTTTATTTCGCCCCAACAATGACAGCTGTTTTGTTTATTTTGCGCCAACAATAACAGCTGTTTTGTTTATTTTGCGCCAACAATGACACTTGTTTTGTTTATTTCGCCCCAACAATGACAGCTGTTTTGTTTACTTTGCGCCAACAATGACAGCTGTTTTGTTTATTTTGCGCCAACAATGACAGCTGTTTTGTTTATTTTGCGCCAACAATGACAGCTATTTTGTTTATTTTGCGCCAAAAATGACAGCTGTTTTGTTTATTTCGCGCCAACAATGACAGCTGTTTTTTTTATTTTGCGATAACAATGACAGCTGTTTTCTTTATTTTGCGCGAACAATGACAGCTGTTTTGTTTATTTTGCGCCAACAATGACAGCTGTTTCGTTTATTTTGCGGCAACAATGACAGCTGTTTTGTTTATTTTGCGCCAACAATGACAGCTGTTTAGTTTATTTTGCGCCAACAATGACAGCTGTTTTGTTTATTTTGCGCCAACAATGACAGCTGTTTTGTTTATTTCACGCCAACAGTGACAGCTGTTTTGTTTATTTTGCCCCAACAATGACAGCTGTTTTGTTTATTTTGCGCCAACAATGACAGCTGTTTTGTTTATTTCACGCCAACAGTGACAGCTGTTTTTTTATTTTGCCCCAACAATGACAGCTGTTTTGTTTATTTTGCGCCAACAATGACAGCTCTTTTGTTTATGTCGCCCAACAATGACAGCTGTTTTGTTTATTTTGCGCCAACAATGACAGCTGTTTTGTTTATTTTGCGCCAACAATGACAGGTGTTTCGTTTATTTTGCGCCAACAGTCACCGCTATTTTGTTTATTTCGCGCCAACAATGACAGCTGTTTTGTTTATTTTTCGCCGACCATGACAGCTGTTTTGTTTATTTTGCGCCAACAATGACAGCTGTTTTTTTATTTTGTGCCAACAATGACAGCTGTTTTGTTTATTTTGCGCCAAAAATGACAGCTGTTTTGTTTATTTCGCGCCAAAACTGACAGCTGTTTTGTTTATTTTGCGCCAACAATGACAGCCGTTTTGTTTATTTTGCGATAACAATGACAGCTGTTTTGTTTATTTTGTGCCAACAATGACAGCTGTTTTGTTTATGTCGCCCAACAATAACACCTGTTTTGTTTATTTTGCGCCAACAATGACAGCTGTTTTGTTTATTTCGCGCCAACAATGACAGCTGTTTTGTTTATTTTGCGTCAACAATGACAGCTGTTTTGTTTATATTGCGCCAACAATGACAGCTGTTTGGTTTATTTTGCGATAACAAAGAGAGCTGTTTCGTTTATTTTGCGCCAACAATGACAGCTGTTTTGTTTCTTTCGCGCCAACAGTGACAGCTCTTTTGTTTATTTTGCACGAACAATGACAGCTGTTTCGTTTATTTTGCGCCAACAATGACAGCTGTTTTGTTTATTTTGCGCCAACAATGACAGCTGTTTTGTTTATTTCGTGCCAACAATGACAGGTGTTTTGTTTATTTTTGGGCAACAATGACATCTTTTTTTTGTTATTTTCCGCCAACAATGACAGCTGTTTTGTTTATTTCGCGCCAAGAATGACAGTTGTTTTGTTTATTTTGCGCCAACAATGACAGCTGTTTTGTTTATTTTGCGCCAACAATGACAGCTGTTTTGTTTATTTTGCGCCAAGAATGACAGCTGTTTTGTTTATTTCGCCCCAACAATGACAGCTGTTTTGTTTATTTTGCGCCAACAATGACAGCTGTTTTGTTTATTTTACGATAACAATGACAGCTTTTTTGTTTATTTCGCCCCGACAAAGACAGCTGTTTTGCTTATTTTGCACCAACAATGACAGCTGTTTGGTTTATTTTGCGATAACAAAGAGAGCTGTTTCGTTTATTTTGCCCCAACAATGACAGCTGTTTTGTTTATTTTGCGCCAACAATGACAGCTGTTTTGTTTATTTCACGCCAACAGTGACAGCTGTTTTTTTTATTTTGCCCCAACAATGACAGCTGTTTTGTTTATTTTGCGCCAACTATGACAGCTGTTTTGTTTATTTTGCGCCAACAATGACAGGTGTTTCGTTTATTTTGCGCCAACAGTCACAGCTGTTTTGTTTATTTCGCGCCAACAATGACAGCTGTTTTGTTTATTTTTCGCCGACCATGACAGCTGTTTTGTTTATTTTGCGCCAAAACTGACAGCTGTTTTGTTTATTTTGCGCCAACAATGACAGCCGTTTTGTTTATTTTGCGATAACAATGACAGCTGTTTTGTTTATTTTGCGCCAACAATGACAGCTCTTTTGTTTATGTCGCCCAACAATAACACCTGTTTTGTTTATTTTGCGCCAACAATGACAGCTGTTTTGTTTATTTCGCGCCAACAATGACAGCTGTTTTGTTTATTTTGCGTCAACAATGACAGCTGTTTTGTTTATATTGCGCCAACAATGACAGCTGTTTGGTTTATTTTGCGATAACAAAGAGAGCTGTTTCGTTTATTTTGCGCCAACAATGACAGCTGTTTTGTTTCTTTCGCGCCAACAGTGACAGCTCTTTTGTTTATTTTGCACGAACAATGACAGCTGTTTCGTTTATTTTGCGCCAACAATGACAGCTGTTTTGTTTATTTTGCGCCAACAATGACAGCTGTTTTGTTTATTTCGCGCCAACAATGACAGGTGTTTTGTTTATTTTTGGGCAACAATGACATCTTTTTTTTGTTATTTTCCGCCAACAATGACAGCTGTTTTGTTTATTTCGCGCCAAGAATGACAGTTGTTTTGTTTATTTTGCGCCAACAATGACAGCTGTTTTGTTTATTTTGCGCCAAGAATGACAGCTGTTTTGTTTATTTTGCGCCAAGAATGACAGCTGTTTTGTTTATTTCGCCCCAACAATGACAGCTGTTTTGTTTATTTTGCGCCAACAATAACAGCTGTTTTGTTTATTTTGCGCCAACAATGACACTTGTTTTGTTTATTTCGCCCCAACAATGACAGCTGTTTTGTTTACTTTGCGCCAACAATGACAGCTGTTTTGTTTATTTTGCGCCAACAATGACAGCTGTTTTGTTTATTTTGCGCCAACAATGACAGCTATTTTGTTTATTTTGCGCCAAAAATGACAGCTGTTTTGTTTATTTCGCGCCAACAATGACAGCTGTTTTTTTTATTTTGCGATAACAATGACAGCTGTTTTCTTTATTTTGCGCGAACAATGACAGCTGTTTTGTTTATTTTGCGCCAACAATGACAGCTGTTTCGTTTATTTTGCGGCAACAATTACAGCTGTTTTGTTTATTTTGCGCCAACAATGACAGCTGTTTAGTTTATTTTGCGCCAACAATGACAGCTGTTTTGTTTATTTTGCGCCAACAATGACAGCTGTTTTGTTTATTTCACGCCAACAGTGACAGCTGTTTTGTTTATTTTGCCCCAACAATGACAGCTGTTTTGTTTATTTTGCGCCAACAATGACAGCTGTTTTGTTTATTTCACGCCAACAGTGACAGCTGTTTTTTTTATTTTGCCCCAACAATGACAGCTGTTTTGTTTATTTTGCGCCAACAATGACAGCTCTTTTGTTTATGTCGCCCAACAATGACAGCTGTTTTGTTTATTTTGCGCCAACAATGACAGCTGTTTTGTTTATTTTGCGCCAACAATGACAGGTGTTTCGTTTATTTTGCGCCAACAGTCACCGCTGTTTTGTTTATTTCGCGCCAACAATGACAGCTGTTTTGTTTATTTTTCGCCGACCATGACAGCTGTTTTGTTTATTTTGCGCCAACAATGACAGCTGTTTTTTTATTTTGTGCCAACAATGACAGCTGTTTTGTTTATTTTGCGCCAAAAATGACAGCTGTTTTGTTTATTTCGCGCCAAAACTGACAGCTGTTTTGTTTATTTTGCGCCAACAATGACAGCCGTTTTGTTTATTTTGCGATAACAATGACAGCTGTTTTGTTTATTTTGTGCCAACAATGACAGCTGTTTTGTTTATGTCGCCCAACAATAACACCTGTTTTGTTTATTTTGCGCCAACAATGACAGCTGTTTTGTTTATTTCGCGCCAACAATGACAGCTGTTTTGTTTATTTTGCGTCAACAATGACAGCTGTTTTGTTTATATTGCGCCAACAATGACAGCTGTTTGGTTTATTTTGCGATAACAAAGAGAGCTGTTTCGTTTATTTTGCGCCAACAATGACAGCTGTTTTGTTTCTTTCGCGCCAACAGTGACAGCTCTTTTGTTTATTTTGCACGAACAATGACAGCTGTTTTGTTTATTTTGCGCCAACAATGACAGCTGTTTTGTTTATTTTGCGCCAACAATGACAGCTGTTTTGTTTATTTCGTGCCAACAATGACAGGTGTTTTGTTTATTTTTGGGCAACAATGACATCTTTTTTTTGTTATTTTCCGCCAACAATGACAGCTGTTTTGTTTATTTCGCGCCAAGAATGACAGTTGTTTTGTTTATTTTGCGCCAACAATGACAGCTGTTTTGTTTATTTTGCGCCAACAATGACAGCTGTTTTGTTTATTTTGCGCCAAGAATGACAGCTGTTTTGTTTATTTCGCCCCAACAATGACAGCTGTTTTGTTTATTTTGCGCCAACAATAACAGCTGTTTTGTTTATTTTGCGATAACAAGGAGAGCTGTTTCGTTTATTTTGCGCCAACAATGACAGCTGTTTTGTTTATTTTGCGCCAACAATGACACTTGTTTTGTTTATTTCGCCCCAACAATGACAGCTGTTTTGTTTACTTTGCGCCAACAATGACAGCTGTTTCTTTTATTTTGCGCCAACAATGACAGCTGTTTTGTTTATTTTGCGCCAACAATGACAGCTATTTTGTTTATTTTGCGCCAAAAATGACAGCTGTTTTGTTTATTTCGCGCCAACAATGACAGCTGTTTTGTTTATTTTGCGCCAACAATGACAGCTGTTTTGTTTATTTTGCGCCAACAATGACAGCTGTTTTGTTTATTTCGCCCCAACAAAGACAGCTGTTTTGTTTATTTTGCGCCAACAATGACAGCTGTTTTGTTTATTTTACGATAACAATGACAGCTGTTTTGTTTATTTCGCCCCGACAAAGACAGCTGTTTTGCTTATTTTGCACCAACAATGACAGCTGTTTGGTTTATTTTGCGATAACAAAGAGAGCTGTTTCGTTTATTTTGCGCCAACAATGACAGCTGTTTTGTTTCTTTTGCGCCAACAGTGACAGCTCTTTTGTTTATTTTGCACGAACAATGACAGCTGTTTCGTTTATTTTGCGCCAACAATGACAGCTGTTTTGTTTATTTTGCGCCAACAATGACAGCTGTTTTGTTTATTTCGCGCCAACAATCACAGCTGTTTTGTTTATTTTTGGGCAACAATGACATCTTTTTTTTGTTATTTTCCGCCAACAATGACAGCTGTTTTGTTTATTTCGCGCCAAGAATGACAGTTGTTTTGTTTATTTTGCGCCAACAATGACAGCTGTTTTGTTTATTTTGCGCCAACAATGACAGCTGTTTTGTTTATTTTGCGCCAAGAATGACAGCTGTTTTGTTTATTTCGCCCCAACAATGACAGCTGTTTTGTTGATTTTGCGCCAACAATAACAGCTGTTTTGTTTATTTTGCGATAACAAGGAGAGCTGTTTCGTTTATTTTGCGCCAACAATGACAGCTGTTTTGTTTATTTTGCGCCAACAATGACACTTGTTTTGTTTATTTCGCCCCAACAATGACAGCTGTTTTGTTTACTTTGCGCCAACAATGACAGCTGTTTTGTTTATTTTGCGCCAACAATGACAGCTGTTTTGTTTATTTTGCGCCAACAATGACAGCTATTTTGTTTATTTTGCGCCAAAAATGACAGCTGTTTTGTTTATTTCGCGCCAACAATGACAGCTGTTTTTTTTATTTTGCGATAACAATGACAGCTGTTTTCTTTATTTTGCGCGAACAATGACAGCTGTTTTGTTTATTTTGCGGCAACAATGACAGCTGTTTCGTTTATTTTGCGGCAACAATGACAGCTGTTTGGTTTATTTTGCGCCAACAATGACAGCTGTTTAGTTTATTTTGCGCCAACAATGACAGCTGTTTTGTTTATTTTGTGCCAACAATGACAGCTGTTTTGTTTATTTCACGCCAACAGTGACAGCTGTTTTGTTTATTTTGCCCCAACAATGACAGCTGTTTTGTTTATTTTGCGCCAACAATGACAGCTGTTTTGTTTATTTCACGCCAACAGTGACAGCTGTTTTTTTTATTTTGCCCCAACAATGACAGCTGTTTTGTTTATTTTGCACCAACAATGACAGCTCTTTTGTTTATGTCGCCCAACAATGACAGCTGTTTTGTTTATTTTGCGCCAACTATGACAGCTGTTTTGTTTATTTTGCGCCAACAATGACAGGTGTTTCGTTTATTTTGCGCCAACAGTCACAGCTGTTTTGTTTATTTCGCGCCAACAATGACAGCTGTTTTGTTTATTTTTCGCCGACCATGACAGCTGTTTTGTTTATTTTGCGCCAAAACTGACAGCTGTTTTGTTTATTTTGCGCCAACAATGACAGCCGTTTTGTTTATTTTGCGATAACAATGACAGCTGTTTTGTTTATTTTGCGCCAACAATGACAGCTCTTTTGTTTATGTCGCCCAACAATAACACCTGTTTTGTTTATTTTGCGCCAACAATGACAGCTGTTTTGTTTATTTCGCGCCAACAATGACAGCTGTTTTGTTTATTTTGCGTCAACAATGACAGCTGTTTTGTTTATATTGCGCCAACAATGACAGCTGTTTGGTTTATTTTGCGATAACAAAGAGAGCTGTTTCGTTTATTTTGCGCCAACAATGACAGCTGTTTTGTTTCTTTCGCGCCAACAGTGACAGCTCTTTTGTTTATTTTGCACGAACAATGACAGCTGTTTCGTTTATTTTGCGCCAACAATGACAGCTGTTTTGTTTATTTTGCGCCAACAATGACAGCTGTTTTGTTTATTTCGCGCCAACAATGACAGGTGTTTTGTTTATTTTTGGGCAACAATGACATCTTTTTTTTGTTATTTTCCGCCAACAATGACAGCTGTTTTGTTTATTTCGCGCCAAGAATGACAGTTGTTTTGTTTATTTTGCGCCAACAATGACAGCTGTTTTGTTTATTTTGCGCCAACAATGACAGCTGTTTTGTTTATTTTGCGCCAAGAATGACAGCTGTTTTGTTTATTTCGCCCCAACAATGACAGCTGTTTTGTTTATTTTGCGCCAACAATAACAGCTGTTTTGTTTATTTTGCGCCAACAATGACACTTGTTTTGTTTATTTCGCCCCAACAATGACAGCTGTTTTGTTTACTTTGCGCCAACAATGACAGCTGTTTTGTTTATTTTGCGCCAACAATGACAGCTGTTTTGTTTATTTTGCGCCAACAATGACAGCTATTTTGTTTATTTTGCGCCAAAAATGACAGCTGTTTTGTTTATTTCGCGCCAACAATGACAGCTGTTTTTTTTATTTTGCGATAACAATGACAGCTGTTTTCTTTATTTTGCGCGAACAATGACAGCTGTTTTGTTTATTTTGCGCCAACATTGACAGCTGTTTCGTTTATTTTGCGGCAACAATGACAGCTGTTTTGTTTATTTTGCGCCAACAATGACAGCTGTTTAGTTTATTTTGCGCCAACAATGACAGCTGTTTTGTTTATTTTGCGCCAACAATGACAGCTGTTTTGTTTATTTCACGCCAACAGTGACAGCTGTTTTGTTTATTTTGCCCCAACAATGACAGCTGTTTTGTTTATTTTGCGCCAACAATGACAGCTGTTTTGTTTATTTCACGCCAACAGTGACAGCTGTTTTTTTTATTTTGCCCCAACAATGACAGCTGTTTTGTTTATTTTGCGCCAACAATGACAGCTCTTTTGTTTATGTCGCCCAACAATGACAGCTGTTTTGTTTATTTTGCGCCAACAATGACAGCTGTTTTGTTTATTTTGCGCCAACAATGACAGGTGTTTCGTTTATTTTGCGCCAACAGTCACCGCTGTTTTGTTTATTTCGCGCCAACAATGACAGCTGTTTTGTTTATTTTTCGCCGACCATGACAGCTGTTTTGTTTATTTTGCGCCAACAATGACAGCTGTTTTTTTATTTTGTGCCAACAATGACAGCTGTTTTGTTTATTTTGCGCCAAAAATGACAGCTGTTTTGTTTATTTCGCGCCAAAACTGACAGCTGTTTTGTTTATTTTGCGCCAACAATGACAGCCGTTTTGTTTATTTTGCGATAACAATGACAGCTGTTTTGTTTATTTTGCGCCAACAATGACAGCTGTTTTGTTTATGTCGCCCAACAATAACACCTGTTTTGTTTATTTTGCGCCAACAATGACAGCTGTTTTGTTTATTTCGCGCCAACAATGACAGCTGTTTTGTTTATTTTGCGTCAACAATGACAGCTGTTTTGTTTATATTGCGCCAACAATGACAGCTGTTCGGTTTATTTTGCGATAACAAAGAGAGCTGTTTCGTTTATTTTGCGCCAACAATGACAGCTGTTTTGTTTCTTTCGCGCCAACAGTGACAGCTCTTTTGTTTATTTTGCGCCAACAATGACAGCTGTTTTGTTTATTTTGCGCCAACAATGACAGCTGTTTTGTTTATTTCGTGCCAACAATGACAGGTGTTTTGTTTATTTTTGGGCAACAATGACATCTTTTTTTTGTTATTTTCCGCCAACAATGACAGCTGTTTTGTTTATTTCGCGCCAAGAATGACAGTTGTTTTGTTTATTTTGCGCCAACAATGACAGCTGTTTTGTTTATTTTGCGCCAACAATGACAGCTGTTTTGTTTATTTTGCGCCAAGAATGACAGCTGTTTTGTTTATTTCGCCCCAACAATGACAGCTGTTTTGTTTATTTTGCGCCAACAATAACAGCTGTTTTGTTTATTTTGCGCCAACAATGACACTTGTTTTGTTTATTTCGCCCCAACAATGACAGCTGTTTTGTTTACTTTGCGCCAACAATGACAGCTGTTTTGTTTATTTTGCGCCAACAATGACAGCTGTTTTGTTTATTTTGCGCCAACAATGACAGCTATTTTGTTTATTTTGCGCCAAAAATGACAGCTGTTTTGTTTATTTCGCGCCAACAATGACAGCTGTTTTTTTTATTTTGCGATAACAATGACAGCTGTTTTCTTTATTTTGCGCGAACAATGACAGCTGTTTTGTTTATTTTGCGCCAACAATGACAGCTGTTTCGTTTATTTTGCGGCAACAATGACAGCTGTTTTGTTTATTTTGCGCCAACAATGACAGCTGTTTAGTTTATTTTGCGCCAACAATGACAGCTGTTTTGTTTATTTTGCGCCAACAATGACAGCTGTTTTGTTTATTTCACGCCAACAGTGACAGCTGTTTTGTTTATTTTGCCCCAACAATGACAGCTGTTTTGTTTATTTTGCGCCAACAATGACAGCTGTTTTGTTTATTTCACGCCAACAGTGACAGCTGTTTTTTTTATTTTGCCCCAACAATGACAGCTGTTTTGTTTATTTTGCGCCAACAATGACAGCTCTTTTGTTTATGTCGCCCAACAATGACAGCTGTTTTGTTTATTTTGCGCCAACAATGACACTTGTTTTGTTTATTTCGCCCCAACAATGACAGCTGTTTTGTTTACTTTGCGCCAACAATGACAGCTGTTTTGTTTATTTTGCGCCAACAATGACAGCTGTTTTGTTTATTTTGCGCCAACAATGACAGCTATTTTGTTTATTTTGCGCCAAAAATGACAGCTGTTTTGTTTATTTCGCGCCAACAATGACAGCTGTTTTTTTTATTTTGCGATAACAATGACAGCTGTTTTCTTTATTTTGCGCGAACAATGACAGCTGTTTTGTTTATTTTGCGGCAACAATGACAGCTGTTTCGTTTATTTTGCGGCAACAATGACAGCTGTTTGGTTTATTTTGCGCCAACAATGACAGCTGTTTAGTTTATTTTGCGCCAACAATGACAGCTGTTTTGTTTATTTTGCGCCAACAATGACAGCTGTTTTGTTTATTTCACGCCAACAGTGACAGCTGTTTTGTTTATTTTGCCCCAACAATGACAGCTGTTTTGTTTATTTCGCGCCAAAACTGACAGCTGTTTTGTTTATTTTGCGCCAACAATGACAGCCGTTTTGTTTATTTTGCGATAACAATGACAGCTGTTTTGTTTATTTTGCGCCAACAATGACAGCTGTTTTGTTTATGTCGCCCAACAATAACACCTGTTTTGTTTATTTTGCGCCAACAATGACAGCTGTTTTGTTTATTTCGCGCCAACAATGACAGCTGTTTTGTTTATTTTGCGTCAACAATGACAGCTGTTTTGTTTATATTGCGCCAACAATGACAGCTGTTCGGTTTATTTTGCGATAACAAAGAGAGCTGTTTCGTTTATTTTGCGCCAACAATGACAGCTGTTTTGTTTCTTTCGCGCCAACAGTGACAGCTCTTTTGTTTATTTTGCACGAACAATGACAGCTGTTTCGTTTATTTTGCGCCAACAATGACAGCTGTTTTGTTTATTTTGCGCCAACAATGACAGCTGTTTTGTTTATTTCGTGCCAACAATGACAGGTGTTTTGTTTATTTTTGGGCAACAATGACATCTTTTTTTTGTTATTTTCCGCCAACAATGACAGCTGTTTTGTTTATTTCACGCCAAGAATGACAGTTGTTTTGTTTATTTTGCGCCAACAATGACAGCTGTTTTGTTTATTTTGCGCCAACAATGACAGCTGTTTTGTTTATTTTGCGCCAAGAATGACAGCTGTTTTGTTTATTTCGCCCCAACAATGACAGCTGTTTTGTTTATTTTGCGCCAACAATAACAGCTGTTTTGTTTATTTTGCGCCAACAATGACACTTGTTTTGTTTATTTCGCCCCAACAATGACAGCTGTTTTGTTTACTTTGCGCCAACAATGACAGCTGTTTTGTTTATTTTGCGCCAACAATGACAGCTGTTTTGTTTATTTTGCGCCAACAATGACAGCTATTTTGTTTATTTTGCGCCAAAAATGACAGCTGTTTTGTTTATTTCGCGCCAACAATGACAGCTGTTTTTTTTATTTTGCGATAACAATGACAGCTGTTTTCTTTATTTTGCGCGAACAATGACAGCTGTTTTGTTTATTTTGCGCCAACAATGACAGCTGTTTCGTTTATTTTGCGGCAACAATGACAGCTGTTTTGTTTATTTTGCGCCAACAATGACAGCTGTTTAGTTTATTTTGCGCCAACAATGACAGCTGTTTTGTTTATTTTGCGCCAACAATGACAGCTGTTTTGTTTATTTCACGCCAACAGTGACAGCTGTTTTGTTTATTTTGCCCCAACAATGACAGCTGTTTTGTTTATTTTGCGCCAACAATGACAGCTGTTTTGTTTATTTCACGCCAACAGTGACAGCTGTTTTTTTTATTTTGCCCCAACAATGACAGCTGTTTTGTTTATTTTGCGCCAACAATGACAGCTCTTTTGTTTATGTCGCCCAACAATGACAGCTGTTTTGTTTATTTTGCGCCAACAATGACACTTGTTTTGTTTATTTCGCCCCAACAATGACAGCTGTTTTGTTTACTTTGCGCCAACAATGACAGCTGTTTTGTTTATTTTGCGCCAACAATGACAGCTGTTTTGTTTATTTTGCGCCAACAATGACAGCTATTTTGTTTATTTTGCGCCAAAAATGACAGCTGTTTTGTTTATTTCGCGCCAACAATGACAGCTGTTTTTTTTATTTTGCGATAACAATGACAGCTGTTTTCTTTATTTTGCGCGAACAATGACAGCTGTTTTGTTTATTTTGCGGCAACAATGACAGCTGTTTCGTTTATTTTGCGGCAACAATGACAGCTGTTTGGTTTATTTTGCGCCAACAATGACAGCTGTTTAGTTTATTTTGCGCCAACAATGACAGCTGTTTTGTTTATTTTGCGCCAACAATGACAGCTGTTTTGTTTATTTCACGCCAACAGTGACAGCTGTTTTGTTTATTTTGCCCCAACAATGACAGCTGTTTTGTTTATTTTGCGCCAACAATGACAGCTGTTTTGTTTATTTCACGCCAACAGTGACAGCTGTTTTTTTTATTTTGCCCCAACAATGACAGCTGTTTTGTTTATTTTGCGCCAACAATGACAGCTCTTTTGTTTATGTCGCCCAACAATGACAGCTGTTTTGTTTATTTTGCGCCAACAATGACACTTGTTTTGTTTATTTCGCCCCAACAATGACAGCTGTTTTGTTTACTTTGCGCCAACAATGACAGCTGTTTTGTTTATTTTGCGCCAACAATGACAGCTGTTTTGTTTATTTTGCGCCAACAATGACAGCTATTTTGTTTATTTTGCGCCAAAAATGACAGCTGTTTTGTTTATTTCGCGCCAACAATGACAGCTGTTTTTTTTATTTTGCGATAACAATGACAGCTGTTTTCTTTATTTTGCGCGAACAATGACAGCTGTTTTGTTTATTTTGCGGCAACAATGACAGCTGTTTCGTTTATTTTGCGGCAACAATGACAGCTGTTTGGTTTATTTTGCGCCAACAATGACAGCTGTTTAGTTTATTTTGCGCCAACAATGACAGCTGTTTTGTTTATTTTGTGCCAACAATGACAGCTGTTTTGTTTATTTCACGCCAACAGTGACAGCTGTTTTGTTTATTTTGCCCCAACAATGACAGCTGTTTTGTTTATTTTGCGCCAACAATGACAGCTGTTTTGTTTATTTCACGCCAACAGTGACAGGTGTTTTTTTTATTTTGCCCCAACAATGACAGCTGTTTTGTTTATTTTGCACCAACAATGACAGCTCTTTTGTTTATGTCGCCCAACAATGACAGCTGTTTTGTTTATTTTGCGCCAACTATGACAGCTGTTTTGTTTATTTTGCGCCAACAATGACAGGTGTTTCGTTTATTTTGCGCCAACAGTCACAGCTGTTTTGTTTATTTCGCGCCAACAATGACAGCTGTTTTGTTTATTTTTCGCCGACCATGACAGCTGTTTTGTTTATTTTGCGCCAAAACTGACAGCTGTTTTGTTTATTTTGCGCCAACAATGACAGCCGTTTTGTTTATTTTGCGATAACAATGACAGCTGTTTTGTTTATTTTGCGCCAACAATGACAGCTCTTTTGTTTATGTCGCCCAACAATAACACCTGTTTTGTTTATTTTGCGCCAACAATGACAGCTGTTTTGTTTATTTCGCGCCAACAATGACAGCTGTTTTGTTTATTTTGCGTCAACAATGACAGCTGTTTTGTTTATATTGCGCCAACAATGACAGCTGTTTGGTTTATTTTGCGATAACAAAGAGAGCTGTTTCGTTTATTTTGCGCCAACAATGACAGCTGTTTTGTTTCTTTCGCGCCAACAGTGACAGCTCTTTTGTTTATTTTGCACGAACAATGACAGCTGTTTCGTTTATTTTGCGCCAAAAATGACAGCTGTTTTGTTTATTTTGCGCCAACAATGACAGCTGTTTTGTTTATTTCGTGCCAACAATGACAGGTGTTTTGTTTATTTTTGGGCAACAATGACATCTTTTTTTTGTTATTTTCCGCCAACAATGACAGCTGTTTTGTTTATTTCGCGCCAAGAATGACAGTTGTTTTGTTTATTTTGCGCCAACAATGACAGCTGTTTTGTTTATTTTGCGCCAACAATGACAGCTGTTTTGTTTATTTTGCGCCAAGAATGACAGCTGTTTTGTTTATTTCGCCCCAACAATGACAGCTGTTTTGTTTATTTTGCGCCAACAATAACAGCTGTTTTGTTTATTTTGCGATAACAAGGAGAGCTGTTTCATTTATTTTGCGCCAACAATGACAGCTGTTTTGTTTATTTTGCGCCAACAATGACACTTGTTTTGTTTATTTCGCCCCAACAATGACAGCTGTTTTGTTTACTTTGCGCCAACAATGACAGCTGTTTCTTTTATTTTGCGCCAACAATGACAGCTGTTTTGTTTATTTTGCGCCAACAATGACAGCTATTTTGTTTATTTTGCGCCAAAAATGACAGCTGTTTTGTTTATTTCGCGCCAACAATGACAGCTGTTTTGTTTATTTTGCGCCAACAATGACAGCTGTTTTGTTTATTTTGCGCCAACAATGACAGCTGTTTTGTTTATTTCGCCCCAACAAAGACAGCTGTTTTGTTTATTTTGCGCCAACAATGACAGCTGTTTTGTTTATTTTACGATAACAATGACAGCTGTTTTGTTTATTTCGCCCCGACAAAGACAGCTGTTTTGCTTATTTTGCACCAACAATGACAGCTGTTTGGTTTATTTTGCGATAACAAAGAGAGCTGTTTCGTTTATTTTGCGCCAACAATGACAGCTGTTTTGTTTCTTTTGCGCCAACAGTGACAGCTCTTTTGTTTATTTTGCATGAACAATGACAGCTGTTTCGTTTATTTTGCGCCAACAATGACAGCTGTTTTGTTTATTTTGCGCCAACAATGACAGCTGTTTTGTTTATTTCGCGCCAACAATCACAGCTGTTTTGTTTATTTTTGGGCAACAATGACATCTTTTTTTTGTTATTTTCCGCCAACAATGACAGCTGTTTTGTTTATTTCGCGCCAAGAATGACAGTTGTTTTGTTTATTTTGCGCCAACAATGACAGCTGTTTTGTTTATTTTGCGCCAACAATGACAGCTGTTTTGTTTATTTTGCGCCAAGAATGACAGCTGTTTTGTTTATTTCGCCCCAACAATGACAGCTGTTTTGTTGATTTTGCGCCAACAATAACAGCTGTTTTGTTTATTTTGCGATAACAAGGAGAGCTGTTTCGTTTATTTTGCGCCAACAATGACAGCTGTTTTGTTTATTTTGCGCCAACAATGACACTTGTTTTGTTTATTTCGCCCCAACAATGACAGCTGTTTTGTTTACTTTGCGCCAACAATGACAGCTGTTTTGTTTATTTTGCGCCAACAATGACAGCTGTTTTGTTTATTTTGCGCCAACAATGACAGCTATTTTGTTTATTTTGCGCCAAAAATGACAGCTGTTTTGTTTATTTCGCGCCAACAATGACAGCTGTTTTTTTTATTTTGCGATAACAATGACAGCTGTTTTCTTTATTTTGCGCGAACAATGACAGCTGTTTTGTTTATTTTGCGGCAACAATGACAGCTGTTTCGTTTATTTTGCGGCAACAATGACAGCTGTTTGGTTTATTTTGCGCCAACAATGACAGCTGTTTAGTTTATTTTGCGCCAACAATGACAGCTGTTTTGTTTATTTTGTGCCAACAATGACAGCTGTTTTGTTTATTTCACGCCAACAGTGACAGCTGTTTTGTTTATTTTGCCCCAACAATGACAGCTGTTTTGTTTATTTTGCGCCAACAATGACAGCTGTTTTGTTTATTTCACGCCAACAGTGACAGCTGTTTTTTTTATTTTGCCCCAACAATGACAGCTGTTTTGTTTATTTTGCACCAACAATGACAGCTCTTTTGTTTATGTCGCCCAACAATGACAGCTGTTTTGTTTATTTTGCGCCAACTATGACAGCTGTTTTGTTTATTTTGCGCCAACAATGACAGGTGTTTCGTTTATTTTGCGCCAACAGTCACAGCTGTTTTGTTTATTTCGCGCCAACAATGACAGCTGTTTTGTTTATTTTTCGCCGACCATGACAGCTGTTTTGTTTATTTTGCGCCAAAACTGACAGCTGTTTTGTTTATTTTGCGCCAACAATGACAGCCGTTTTGTTTATTTTGCGATAACAATGACAGCTGTTTTGTTTATTTTGCGCCAACAATGACAGCTCTTTTGTTTATGTCGCCCAACAATAACACCTGTTTTGTTTATTTTGCGCCAACAATGACAGCTGTTTTGTTTATTTCGCGCCAACAATGACAGCTGTTTTGTTTATTTTGCGTCAACAATGACAGCTGTTTTGTTTATATTGCGCCAACAATGACAGCTGTTTGGTTTATTTTGCGATAACAAAGAGAGCTGTTTCGTTTATTTTGCGCCAACAATGACAGCTGTTTTGTTTCTTTCGCGCCAACAGTGACAGCTCTTTTGTTTATTTTGCACGAACAATGACAGCTGTTTCGTTTATTTTGCGCCAACAATGACAGCTGTTTTGTTTATTTTGCGCCAACAATGACAGCTGTTTTGTTTATTTCGCGCCAACAATGACAGGTGTTTTGTTTATTTTTGGGCAACAATGACATCTTTTTTTTGTTATTTTCCGCCAACAATGACAGCTGTTTTGTTTATTTCGCGCCAAGAATGACAGTTGTTTTGTTTATTTTGCGCCAACAATGACAGCTGTTTTGTTTATTTTGCGCCAACAATGACAGCTGTTTTGTTTATTTTGCGCCAAGAATGACAGCTGTTTTGTTTATTTCGCCCCAACAATGACAGCTGTTTTGTTTATTTTGCGCCAACAATAACAGCTGTTTTGTTTATTTTGCGCCAACAATGACACTTGTTTTGTTTATTTCGCCCCAACAATGACAGCTGTTTTGTTTACTTTGCGCCAACAATGACAGCTGTTTTGTTTATTTTGCGCCAACAATGACAGCTGTTTTGTTTATTTTGCGCCAACAATGACAGCTATTTTGTTTATTTTGCGCCAAAAATGACAGCTGTTTTGTTTATTTCGCGCCAACAATGACAGCTGTTTTTTTTATTTTGCGATAACAATGACAGCTGTTTTCTTTATTTTGCGCGAACAATGACAGCTGTTTTGTTTATTTTGCGCCAACAATGACAGCTGTTTCGTTTATTTTGCGGCAACAATGACAGCTGTTTTGTTTATTTTGCGCCAACAATGACAGCTGTTTAGTTTATTTTGCGCCAACAATGACAGCTGTTTTGTTTATTTTGCGCCAACAATGACAGCTGTTTTGTTTATTTCACGCCAACAGTGACAGCTGTTTTGTTTATTTTGCCCCAACAATGACAGCTGTTTTGTTTATTTTGCGCCAACAATGACAGCTGTTTTGTTTATTTCACGCCAACAGTGACAGCTGTTTTTTTTATTTTGCCCCAACAATGACAGCTGTTTTGTTTATTTTGCGCCAACAATGACAGCTCTTTTGTTTATGTCGCCCAACAATGACAGCTGTTTTGTTTATTTTGCGCCAACAATGACAGCTGTTTTGTTTATTTTGCGCCAACAATGACAGGTGTTTCGTTTATTTTGCGCCAACAGTCACCGCTGTTTTGTTTATTTCGCGCCAACAATGACAGCTGTTTTGTTTATTTTTCGCCGACCATGACAGCTGTTTTGTTTATTTTGCGCCAACAATGACAGCTGTTTTTTTATTTTGTGCCAACAATGACAGCTGTTTTGTTTATTTTGCGCCAAAAATGACAGCTGTTTTGTTTATTTCGCGCCAAAACTGACAGCTGTTTTGTTTATTTTGCGCCAACAATGACAGCCGTTTTGTTTATTTTGCGATAACAATGACAGCTGTTTTGTTTATTTTGCGCCAACAATGACAGCTGTTTTGTTTATGTCGCCCAACAATAACACCTGTTTTGTTTATTTTGCGCCAACAATGACAGCTGTTTTGTTTATTTCGCGCCAACAATGACAGCTGTTTTGTTTATTTTGCGTCAACAATGACAGCTGTTTTGTTTATATTGCGCCAACAATGACAGCTGTTTGGTTTATTTTGCGATAACAAAGAGAGCTGTTTCGTTTATTTTGCGCCAACAATGACAGCTGTTTTGTTTCTTTCGCGCCAACAGTGACAGCTCTTTTGTTTATTTTGCACGAACAATGACAGCTGTTTCGTTTATTTTGCGCCAACAATGACAGCTGTTTTGTTTATTTTGCGCCAACAATGACAGCTGTTTTGTTTATTTCGTGCCAACAATGACAGGTGTTTTGTTTATTTTTGGGCAACAATGACATCTTTTTTTTGTTATTTTCCGCCAACAATGACAGCTGTTTTGTTTATTTCGCGCCAAGAATGACAGTTGTTTTGTTTATTTTGCGCCAACAATGACAGCTGTTTTGTTTATTTTGCGCCAACAATGACAGCTGTTTTGTTTATTTTGCGCCAAGAATGACAGCTGTTTTGTTTATTTCGCCCCAACAATGACAGCTGTTTTGTTTATTTTGCGCCAACAATAACAGCTGTTTTGTTTATTTTGCGATAACAAGGAGAGCTGTTTCGTTTATTTTGCGCCAACAATGACAGCTGTTTTGTTTATTTTGCGCCAACAATGACACTTGTTTTGTTTATTTCGCCCCAACAATGACAGCTGTTTTGTTTACTTTGCGCCAACAATGACAGCTGTTTCTTTTATTTTGCGCCAACAATGACAGCTGTTTTGTTTATTTTGCGCCAACAATGACAGCTATTTTGTTTATTTTGCGCCAAAAATGACAGCTGTTTTGTTTATTTCGCGCCAACAATGACAGCTGTTTTGTTTATTTTGCGCCAACAATGACAACTGTTTTGTTTATTTTGCGCCAACAATGACAGCTGTTTTGTTTATTTCGCCCCAACAAAGACAGCTGTTTTGTTTATTTTGCGCCAACAATGACAGCTGTTTTGTTTATTTTACGATAACAATGACAGCTGTTTTGTTTATTTCGCCCCGACAAAGACAGCTGTTTTGCTTATTTTGCACCAACAATGACAGCTGTTTGGTTTATTTTGCGATAACAAAGAGAGCTGTTTCGTTTATTTTGCGCCAACAATGACAGCTGTTTTGTTTCTTTTGCGCCAACAGTGACAGCTCTTTTGTTTATTTTGCACGAACAATGACAGCTGTTTCGTTTATTTTGCGCCAACAATCACAGCTGTTTTGTTTATTTTGCGCCAACAATGACAGCAGTTTTGTTTATTTCGCGCCAACAATGACAGGTGTTTTGTTTATTTTTGGGCACCAATGACATCTTTTTTTGTTATTTTCCGCCAACAATGACAGCTGTTTTGTTTATTTCGCGCCAAGAATGACAGTTGTTTTGTTTATTTTGTGCCAACAATGACGGCTGTTTTGTTTATTTTGCGATAACAATGACAGCTGTTTTGTTTATTTTGCGCCAACAATGACAGCTGTTTTGTTTATTTTGCGCCAACAATGACAGCTGTTTCGTTTATTTTGCACCAACAATCACAGCTGTTTTGTTTATTTCGCGCCAACAATGACAGCTGTTTTGTTTATTTCGCGCCAACAATGACAGCTCTTTTGTTTATTTTTCGCCAACAATGACAGTTGTTTTGTTTATTTTGCGCCAACAATGACAGCTGTTTTGTTTATTTTGCGCCAACAATCACAGCTGTTTTGTTTATTTTGCGCCAAAAATGACAGCTGTTTTGTTAGTTTCGCGCCAACAATGACAGCTGTTTTTTTTTTTTTTTTGCGCCAGCAATTACAGCTGTTTTGTTTATTTTGCGACAACAATGACAGCTGTGTTGTTTATTTTGCGCCAACAATGACAGCTGTTTTGTTTATTTTGCGCCAACAATGACAGCTGTTGCGTTTATTTTGCACCAACAATGACAGATGTTTTGTTTATTTTGCGCCAACAATGACAGCTGTTTTGTTTATTTTTCGCCAACAATGACAGCTGTTTTGTTTATGTTGCGCCAACAATGACAGCCGTTTTGTTTATTTTGCGCCAACAATGACAGCCGTTTTGTTTATTTTGCGCCAACAATGACAGCTGTTTTGTTTATTTTGCGCCAAAACTGACAGCTGTGTTGTTTATTTCGCGCAAACAATGACAGCTGTGTTGTTTATTTTGCTCCAACAATAACAGCTGTTTTGTTTATTTTGCTCCAACAATGACAGCTGTTTTGTGTATTTCGCACCAACAATGACAGCTGTTTTTTTTATTTTGCGATAACAATGACAGCTGTTTTCTTTATTTTGCGCGAACAATGACAGCTGTTTTGTTTATTTTGCGCCAACAATAACAGCTGTTTAGTTTATTTTGCGGCAACAATGACAGCTGTTTTGTTTATTTTGCGCCAACAATGACAGCTGTTTAGTTTATTTTGCGCCAACAATGACAGCTGTGTTGCTTATTTTGCGCCAACAATGACAGCTGTTTTGTTTATTTTGCGCCAACAATGACAGCTGTTGCGTTTATTTTGCGCCAACAATGACAGCTGTTTTGTTTATTTTGCCCAAACAATGACAGCTGTTTTGTTTATTTTTCGCCAACAATGACAGCTGTTTTGTTTATTTTGCGCCGACAATGACAGCCGTTTTGTTTATTTTGCGCCAACAATGACAGCCGTTGTGTTTATTTTGCGCCAACAATGACAGCTGTTTCGTTTATTTTGCGGCAACAATGACAGCTGTTTTGTTTATTTTGCGCCAACAATGACAGCTGTTTAGTTTATTTTGCGCCAACAATGACAGCTGTTTTGTTTATTTTGCGCCAACAATGACAGCTGTTTTGTTTATTTCACGCCAACAGTGACAGCTGTTTTGTTTATTTTGCCCCAACAATGACAGCTGTTTTGTTTATTTTGCGCCAACAATGACAGCTGTTTTGTTTATTTCACGCCAACAGTGACAGCTGTTTTTTTTATTTTGCCCCAACAATGACAGCTGTTTTGTTTATTTTGCGCCAACAATGACAGCTCTTTTGTTTATGTCGCCCAACAATGACAGCTGTTTTGTTTATTTTGCGCCAACAATGACAGCTGTTTTGTTTATTTTGCGCCAACAATGACAGGTGTTTCGTTTATTTTGCGCCAACAGTCACCGCTGTTTTGTTTATTTCGCGCCAACAATGACAGCTGTTTTGTTTATTTTTCGCCGACCATGACAGCTGTTTTGTTTATTTTGCGCCAACAATGACAGCTGTTTTTTTATTTTGTGCCAACAATGACAGCTGTTTTGTTTATTTTGCGCCAAAAATGACAGCTGTTTTGTTTATTTCGCGCCAAAACTGACAGCTGTTTTGTTTATTTTGCGCCAACAATGACAGCCGTTTTGTTTATTTTGCGATAACAATGACAGCTGTTTTGTTTATTTTGCGCCAACAATGACAGCTGTTTTGTTTATGTCGCCCAACAATAACACCTGTTTTGTTTATTTTGCGCCAACAATGACAGCTGTTTTGTTTATTTCGCGCCAACAATGACAGCTGTTTTGTTTATTTTGCGTCAACAATGACAGCTGTTTTGTTTATATTGCGCCAACAATGACAGCTGTTTGGTTTATTTTGCGATAACAAAGAGAGCTGTTTCGTTTATTTTGCGCCAACAATGACAGCTGTTTTGTTTCTTTCGCGCCAACAGTGACAGCTCTTTTGTTTATTTTGCACGAACAATGACAGCTGTTTCGTTTATTTTGCGCCAACAATGACAGCTGTTTTGTTTATTTTGCGCCAACAATGACAGCTGTTTTGTTTATTTCGTGCCAACAATGACAGGTGTTTTGTTTATTTTTGGGCAACAATGACATCTTTTTTTTGTTATTTTCCGCCAACAATGACAGCTGTTTTGTTTATTTCGCGCCAAGAATGACAGTTGTTTTGTTTATTTTGCGCCAACAATGACAGCTGTTTTGTTTATTTTGCGCCAACAATGACAGCTGTTTTGTTTATTTTGCGCCAAGAATGACAGCTGTTTTGTTTATTTCGCCCCAACAATGACAGCTGTTTTGTTTATTTTGCGCCAACAATAACAGCTGTTTTGTTTATTTTGCGATAACAAGGAGAGCTGTTTCGTTTATTTTGCGCCAACAATGACAGCTGTTTTGTTTATTTTGCGCCAACAATGACACTTGTTTTGTTTATTTCGCCCCAACAATGACAGCTGTTTTGTTTACTTTGCGCCAACAATGACAGCTGTTTCTTTTATTTTGCGCCAACAATGACAGCTGTTTTGTTTATTTTGCGCCAACAATGACAGCTATTTTGTTTATTTTGCGCCAAAAATGACAGCTGTTTTGTTTATTTCGCGCCAACAATGACAGCTGTTTTGTTTATTTTGCGCCAACAATGACAGCTGTTTTGTTTATTTTGCGCCAACAATGACAGCTGTTTTGTTTATTTCGCCCCAACAAAGACAGCTGTTTTGTTTATTTTGCGCCAACAATGACAGCTGTTTTGTTTATTTTACGATAACAATGACAGCTGTTTTGTTTATTTCGCCCCGACAAAGACAGCTGTTTTGCTTATTTTGCACCAACAATGACAGCTGTTTGGTTTATTTTGCGATAACAAAGAGAGCTGTTTCGTTTATTTTGCGCCAACAATGACAGCTGTTTTGTTTCTTTTGCGCCAACAGTGACAGCTCTTTTGTTTATTTTGCACGAACAATGACAGCTGTTTCGTTTATTTTGCGCCAACAATCACAGCTGTTTTGTTTATTTTGCGCCAACAATGACAGCAGTTTTGTTTATTTCGCGCCAACAATGACAGGTGTTTTGTTTATTTTTGGGCACCAATGACATCTTTTTTTGTTATTTTCCGCCAACAATGACAGCTGTTTTGTTTATTTCGCGCCAAGAATGACAGTTGTTTTGTTTATTTTGTGCCAACAATGACGGCTGTTTTGTTTATTTTGCGATAACAATGACAGCTGTTTTGTTTATTTTGCGCCAACAATGACAGCTGTTTTGTTTATTTTGCGCCAACAATGACAGCTGTTTCGTTTATTTTGCACCAACAATCACAGCTGTTTTGTTTATTTCGCGCCAACAATGACAGCTGTTTTGTTTATTTCGCGCCAACAATGACAGCTCTTTTGTTTATTTTTCGCCAACAATGACAGTTGTTTTGTTTATTTTGCGCCAACAATGACAGCTGTTTTGTTTATTTTGCGCCAACAATCACAGCTGTTTTGTTTATTTTGCGCCAAAAATGACAGCTGTTTTGTTAGTTTCGCGCCAACAATGACAGCTGTTTTTTTTTTTTTTTTGCGCCAGCAATTACAGCTGTTTTGTTTATTTTGCGACAACAATGACAGCTGTGTTGTTTATTTTGCGCCAACAATGACAGCTGTTTTGTTTATTTTGCGCCAACAATGACAGCTGTTGCGTTTATTTTGCACCAACAATGACAGATGTTTTGTTTATTTTGCGCCAACAATGACAGCTGTTTTGTTTATTTTTCGCCAACAATGACAGCTGTTTTGTTTATGTTGCGCCAACAATGACAGCCGTTTTGTTTATTTTGCGCCAACAATGACAGCCGTTTTGTTTATTTTGCGCCAACAATGACAGCTGTTTTGTTTATTTTGCGCCAAAACTGACAGCTGTGTTGTTTATTTCGCGCAAACAATGACAGCTGTGTTGTTTATTTTGCTCCAACAATAACAGCTGTTTTGTTTATTTTGCTCCAACAATGACAGCTGTTTTGTGTATTTCGCACCAACAATGACAGCTGTTTTTTTTATTTTGCGATAACAATGACAGCTGTTTTCTTTATTTTGCGCGAACAATGACAGCTGTTTTGTTTATTTTGCGCCAACAATAACAGCTGTTTAGTTTATTTTGCGGCAACAATGACAGCTGTTTTGTTTATTTTGCGCCAACAATGACAGCTGTTTAGTTTATTTTGCGCCAACAATGACAGCTGTGTTGCTTATTTTGCGCCAACAATGACAGCTGTTTTGTTTATTTTGCGCCAACAATGACAGCTGTTGCGTTTATTTTGCGCCAACAATGACAGCTGTTTTGTTTATTTTGCCCAAACAATGACAGCTGTTTTGTTTATTTTTCGCCAACAATGACAGCTGTTTTGTTTATTTTGCGCCGACAATGACAGCCGTTTTGTTTATTTTGCGCCAACAATGACAGCCGTTGTGTTTATTTTGCGCCAACAATGACATCTGTTTTGTTTATTTTGCGCCAAAACTGACAGCTGTTTTGTTTATTTCGCGCCAACAATGACAGCTGTTTTGTTTATTTTTCGCCAACAATGACAGCTGTTTTGTTTATTTTGCGCCAACAATGACAGCCGTTTTGTTTATTTTGCGCCAACAATGACAGCTGTTTTGTTTATTTTGTGCCAAAACTGACAGCTGTTTTGTTTATTTTGCGCAAACTAGGACAGCTGTTTTGTTTATTTTGCGCCAACAATGACAGCTGTTTTGTTTATTTTGCGATAACAATGACAGCTTTTTTCTTTATTTTGCTCCAACAATGACAGCTGTTTTGTTTATTTTGCGATAATAATGACAGCTTTTTTGTTTATTTTGCGCCAACAATGACAGCTGTTTTGTTTATTTTGCGCCAACAATGACAGCTGTTTAGTTTATTTTGAAGCAACAATGACAGCTGTTTTGTTTATTTCGCGCCAACAATGACAGCTGTTTTTTTTTATTTTGCGCCAACAATGACAGCTGTTTTGTTTATTTCGTGCCAACAGTGACAGCTGTTTTGTTTATTTTGCCCCAACAATGACAGCTGTTTCGTTTATTTTGCGCCAACAGTCACAGCTGTTTTGTTTATTTTGCGCCAACAATGACACCTGTTTTGTTTATTTTGCGCCAACAATAACAGCTATTTTGTTTATTTCGCGCCAACAATGACAGCTGTTTTGTTTATTTTGCGCCAACAATGACAGCTGTTTTGTTTATTTTGCGCCAACAATGACAGCTGTTTTGTTTATTTCGCCCCAACAAAGACAGCTGTTTTGTTTATTTTGCGCCAACAATGACAGCTGTTTCGTTTATTTTGCGCCAACAATCACAGCTGTTTTGTTTATTTCGCGCCAACAATGACAGCTGTTTTGTTTATTTCGCGCCAACAATGACAGCTCTTTTGTTTATTTTTCGCCAACAATGACAGCTGTTTTGTTCTTTTTGCGCCAACAATGACAGCTGTTTTGTTTATTTTGCGCCAACAATCACAGCTGTTTTGTTTATTTTGCGCCAAAAATGACAGCTGTTTTGTTAATTTCGCACCAACAATGACAGCCGTTTTTTTTTTTTTTCTGGGCCAGCAATTACAGCTGTTTTGTTTATTTTGCGACAACAATGACAGCTGTGTTGTTTATTTTCCGCCAACAATGACAGCTGTTTTGTTTATTTTGCGCCAACAATGACAGCTGTTTAGTTTATTTTGCGCCAACAATGACAGCTGTGTTGCTTATTTTGCGCCAACAATGACAGCTGTTTTGTTTATTTTGCGCCAACAATGACAGCTGTTTAGTTTATTTTGCGCCAACAATGACAGCTGTGTTGCTTATTTTGTGCCAACAATGACAGCTGTTTTGTTTATTTTGCGCCAAAACTGACAGCTGTTTTGTTTATTTCGCGCAAACAATGACAGCTGTTTTGTTTATTTTTCGCCAACAATGACAGCTGTTTTGTTTATTTTGTGCCAACAATGACAGCCGTTTTGTTTATTTTGCGCCAACAATGACAGCTGTTTTGTTTATTTTGTGCCAAAACTGACAGCTGTTTTGTTTATTTTGCGCAAACTAGGACAGCTGTTTTGTTTATTTTGCGCCAACAATGACAGCTGTTTTGTTTATTTTGCGATAACAATGACAGCTTTTTTCTTTATTTTGCTCCAACAATGACAGCTGTTTTGTTTATTTTGCGATAATAATGACAGCTTTTTTGTTTATTTTGCGCCAACAATGACAGCTGTTTTGTTTATTTTGCGCCAACAATGACAGCTGTTTAGTTTATTTTGAAGCAACAATGACAGCTGTTTTGTTTATTTCGCGCCAACAATGACAGCTGTTTTTTTTTATTTTGCGCCAACAATGACAGCTGTTTTGTTTATTTCGTGCCAACAGTGACAGCTGTTTTGTTTATTTTGCCCCAACAATGACAGCTGTTTCGTTTATTTTGCGCCAACAGTCACAGCTGTTTTGTTTATTTTGCGCCAACAATGACACCTGTTTTGTTTATTTTGCGCCAACAATAACAGCTATTTTGTTTATTTCGCGCCAACAATGACAGCTGTTTTGTTTATTTTGCGCCAACAATGACAGCTGTTTTGTTTATTTTGCGCCAACAATGACAGCTGTTTTGTTTATTTCGCCCCAACAAAGACAGCTGTTTTGTTTATTTTGCGCCAACAATGACAGCTGTTTCGTTTATTTTGCGCCAACAATCACAGCTGTTTTGTTTATTTCGCGCCAACAATGACAGCAGTTTTGTTTATTTCGCGCCAACAGTGACGGGTGTTTTGTTTATTTTTGGGCAACAATGACATCTTTTTTTGTTATTTTTGCGCCAACAATGACAGCTGTTTTGTTTATTTTGCGCCAACAATCACAGCTGTTTTGTTTATTTTGCGCCAAAAATGACAGCTGTTTTGTTAATTTCGCACCAACAATGACAGCCGTTTTTTTTTTTTTTTTGCGCCAGCAATTACAGCTGTTTTGTTTATTTTGCGACAACAATGACAGCTGTGTTGTTTATTTTCCGCCAACAATGACAGCTGTTTGGTTTATTTTGCGATAACAAAGAGAGCTGTTTCGTTTATTTTGCGCCAACAATGACAGCTGTTTTGTTTCTTTCGCGCCAACAGTGACAGCTCTTTTGTTTATTTTGCACGAACAATGACAGCTGTTTCGTTTATTTTGCGCCAACAATCACAGCTGTTTTGTTTATTTCGCGCCAACAATGACAGCAGTTTTGTTTATTTCGCGCCAACAATGACAGCTCTTTTGTTTATTTTTCGCCAACAATGACAGCTGTTTTGTTCTTTTTGCGCCAACAATGACAGCTGTTTTGTTTATTTTGCGCCAACAATCACAGCTGTTTTGTTTATTTTGCGCCAAAAATGACAGCTGTTTTGTTCATTTCGCACCAACAATGACAGCCGTTTTTTTTTTTTTTGCGCCAGCAATTACAGCTGTTTTGTTTATTTTGCGACGACAATGACAGCTGTGTTGTTCATTTTCCGCCAACAATGACAGCTGTTTTGTTTATTTTGCGCCAACAATGACAGCTGTTGCGTTTATTTTGCACCAACAATGACAGATGTTTTGTTTATTTTGCGCCAACAATGACAGCTGTTTTGTTTATTTTTCGCCAACAATGACAGCTGTTTTGTTTATTTTGCGCCAACAATGACAGCCGTTTTGTTTATTTTGCGCCAACAATGACAGCCGTTTTGTTTATTTTGCGCCAACAATGACAGCTGTTTTGTTTATTTTGCGCCAAAACTGACAGCTGTGTTGTTTATTTCGCGCAAACAATGACAGCTGTGTTGTTTATTTTGCTCCAACAATAACAGCTGTTTTGTTTATTTTGCTCCAACAATGACAGCTGTTTTGTTTATTTCGCGCCAACAATGACAGCTGTTTTTTTTATTTTGCGATAACAATGACAGCTGTTTTCTTTATTTTGCGTGAACAATGACAGCTGTTTTGTTTATTTTGCGCCAACAATGACAGCTGTTTCGTTTATTTTGCGGCAACAATGACAGCTGTTTTGTTTATTTTGCGCCAACAATGACAGCTGTTTAGTTTATTTTGCGCCAACAATGACAGCTGTTTTGTTTATTTTGCACCAACAATGACAGCTGTTTTGTTTATTTCACGCCAACAGTGACAGCTGTTTTGTTTATTTTGCCCCAACAATGACAGCTGTTTTGTTTATTTTGCGCCAACAATGACAGCTCTTTTGTTTATGTCGCCCAACAATGACAGCTGTTTTGTTTATTTTGCGCCAACAATGACAGCTGTTTTGGTTATTTTGCGCCAACAATGACAGGTGTTTCGTTTATTTTGCGCCAACAGTCACAGCTGTTTTGTTTATTTCGCGCCAACAATGACTGCTGTTTTGTTTATTTCGCGCCAACAATGACAGCTGTTTTGTTTATTTTTCGCCGACCATGACAGCTGTTTTGTTTATTTTGCGCCAACAATGACAGCTGTTTTTTTATTTTGTGCCAACAATGACAGCTGTTTTGTTTATTTTGCGCCAAAAATGACAGCTGTTTTGTTTATTTCGCGCCAAAACTGACAGCTGTTTTGTTTATTTTGCGCCAACAATGACAGCCGTTTTGTTTATTTTGCGATAACAATGACAGCTGTTTTGTTTATTTTGCGCCAACAATGACAGCTCTTTTGTTTATGTCGCCCAACAATAACACCTGTTTTGTTTATTTTGCGCCAACAATGACAGCTGTTTTGTTTATTTCGCGCCAACAATGACAGCTGTTTTGTTTATTTTGCGTCAACAATGACAGCTGTTTTGTTTATATTGCGCCAACAATGACAGCTGTTTGGTTTATTTTGCGATAACAAAGAGAGCTGTTTCGTTTATTTTGCGCCAACAATGACAGCTGTTTTGTTTCTTTCGCGCCAACAGTGACAGCTCTTTTGTTTATTTTGCACGAACAATGACAGCTGTTTCGTTTATTTTGCGCCAACAATGACAGCTGTTTTGTTTATTTTGCGCCAACAATGACAGCTGTTTTGTTTATTTCGCCCCAACAATGACAGCTGTTTTGTTTATTTTTGGGCAACAATGACATCTTTTTTTTGTTATTTTCCGCCAACAATGACAGCTGTTTTGTTTATTTCGCGCCAAGAATGACAGTTGTTTTGTTTATTTTGCGCCAACAATGACGGCTGTTTTGTTTATTTTGCGATAACAATGACAGCTGTTTTGTTTATTTTGCGCCAACAATGACAGCTGTTTTGTTTATTTTGCGCCAACAATGACAGCTGTTTTGTTTATTTTGCGCCAACAATGACAGCTGTTTTGTTTATTTTGCGCCAAGAATGACAGCTGTTTTGTTTATTTCGCACCAACAATGACAGCTGTTTTGTTTATTTTGCGCCAACAATAACAGCTGTTTTGTTTATTTTGCGATAACAAGGAGAGCTGTTTCGTTTATTTTGCGCCAACAATGAAAGCTGTTTTGTTTATTTTGTGCCAACAATGACACCTGTTTTGTTTATTTCGCCCCAATAATGACAGCTTTTTTGTTTACTTTGTGCCAACAATGACAGCTGTTTTGTTTATTTTGCGCCAACAATGACAGCTGTTTTGTTTATTTTGCGCCAACAATGACAGCTATTTTGTTTATTTTGCGCCAAAAATGACAGCTGTTTTGTTTATTTCGCGCCAACAATGACAGCTGTTTTGTTTATTTTGCGCCAACAATGACAGCTGTTTTGTTTATTTTGCGCCAACAATGACAGCTGTTTTGTTTATTTCGCCCCAACAAAGACAGCTGTTTTGTTTATTTTGCACCAACAATGACAGCTGTTTTGTTTATTTTGCGATAACAATGACAGCTGTTTTGTTTATTTCGCCCCGACAAAGACAGCTGTTTTGTTTATTTTGCGCCAACAATGACAGCTGTTTGGTTTATTTTGCGATAACAAAGAGAGATGTTTCGTTTATTTTGCGCCAACAATGACAGCTGTTTTGTTTCTTTCGCGCCAACAGTGACAGCTCTTTTGTTTACTTTGCACGAACAATGACAGCTGTTTCGTTTATTTTGCGCCAACAATCACAGCTGTTTTGTTTATTTCGCGCCAACAATGACAGCAGTTTTGTTTATTTTGCGCCAACAATGACGGCTGTTTTGTTTATTTTGCGATAACAATGACAGCTGTTTTGTTTATTTTGCGCCAACAATGACAGCTGTTTTGTTTATTTTGCGCCAACAATGACAGCTCTTTTTTTTATTTTGCGCCAACAATGACAGCTGTTTTGTTTATTTTGCGCCAAGAATGACAGCTGTTTTGTTTATTTCGCACCAACAATGACAGCTGTTTTGTTTATTTTGCGCCAACAATAACAGCTGTTTTGTTTATTTTGCGATAACAAGGAGAGCTGTTTCGTTTATTTTGCGCCAACAATGAAAGCTGTTTTGTTTATTTTGCGCCAACAATGACACCTGTTTTGTTTATTTCGCCCCAATAATGACAGCTTTTTTGTTTACTTTGTGCCAACAATGACAGCTGTTTTGTTTATTTTGCGCCAACAATGACAGCTGTTTTGTTTATTTTGCGCCAACAATGACAGCTATTTTGTTTATTTTGCGCCAAAAATGACAGCTGTTTTGTTTATTTCGTGCCAACAATGACAGCTGTTTTGTTTATTTTGCGCCAACAATGACAGCTGTTTTGTTTATTTTGCGCCAACAATGACAGCTGTTTTGTTTATTTCGCCCCAACAAAGACAGCTGTTTTGTTTATTTTGCACCAACAATGACAGCTGTTTTGTTTATTTTGCGATAACAATGACAGCTGTTTTGTTTATTTCGCCCCGACAAAGACAGCTGTTTTGTTTATTTTGCGCCAACAATGACAGCTGTTTGGTTTATTTTGCGATAACAAAGAGAGCTGTTTCGTTTATTTTGCGCCAACAATGACAGCTGTTTTGTTTCTTTCGCGCCAACAGTGACAGCTCTTTTGTTTATTTTGCACGAACAATGACAGCTGTTTCGTTTATTTTGCGCCAACAATCACAGCTGTTTTGTTTATTTCGCGCCAACAATGACAGCAGTTTTGTTTATTTCGCGCCAACAATGACGGGTGTTTTGTTTATTTTTGGGCAACAATGACATCTTTTTTTGTTATTTTTGCGCCAACAATGACAGCTGTTTTGTTTATTTTGCGGCAACAATCACAGCTGTTTTGTTTATTTTGCGCCAAAAATGACAGCTGTTTTGTTAATTTCGCACCAACAATGACAGCCGGTTTTTTTTTTTTTTTGCGCCAGCAATTACAGCTGTTTTGTTTATTTTGCGACAACAATGACAGCTGTGTTGTTTATTTTCCGCCAACAATGACAGCTGTTTGGTTTATTTTGCCATAACAAAGAGAGCTGTTTCGTTTATTTTGCGCCAACAATGACAGCTGTTTTGTTTCTTTCGCGCCAACAGTGACAGCTCTTTTGTTTATTTTGCACGAACAATGACAGCTGTTTCGTTTATTTTGCGCCAACAATCACAGCTGTTTTGTTTATTTCGCGCCAACAATGACAGCAGTTTTGTTTATTTCGCGCCAACAATGACAGCTCTTTTGTTTATTTTTCGCCAACAATGACAGCTGTTTTGTTCTTTTTGCGCCAACAATGACAGCTGTTTTGTTTATTTTGCGCCAACAATCACAGCTGTTTTGTTTATTTTGCGCCAAAAATGACAGCTGTTTTGTTAATTTCGCACCAACAATGACAGCCGTTTTTTTTTTTTTGCGCCAGCAATTACAGCTGTTTTGTTTATTTTGCGACAACAATGACAGCTGTGTTGTTTATTTTCCGCCAACAATGACAGCTGTTTTGTTTCTTTTGCGCCAACAATGACAGCTGTTGCGTTTATTTTGCACCAACAATGACAGATGTTTTGTTTATTTTGCGCCAACAATGACAGCTGTTTTGTTTATTTTTCGCCAACAATGACAGCTGTTTTGTTTATTTTGCGCCAACAATGACAGCCGTTTTGTTTATTTTGCGCCAACAATGACAGCCGTTTTGTTTATTTTGCGCCAACAATGACAGCTGTGTTGTTTATTTTGCGCCAAAACTGACAGCTGTGTTGTTTATTTCGCGCAAACAATGACAGCTGTGTTGTTTATTTTGCTCCAACAATAACAGCTGTTTTGTTTATTTTGCTCCAACAATGACAGCTGTTTTGTTTATTTCACGCCAACAATGACAGCTGTTTTTTTTATTTTGCGATAACAATGACAGCTGTTTTCTTTATTTTGCGTGAACAATGACAGCTGTTTTGTTTATTTTGCGCCAACAATGACAGCTGTTTCGTTTATTTTGCGGCAACAATGACAGCTGTTTTGTTTATTTTGCGCCAACAATGACAGCTGTTTAGTTTATTTTGCGCCAACAATGACAGCTGTTTTGTTTATTTTGCACCAACAATGACAGCTGTTTTGTTTATTTCACGCCAACAGTGACAGCTGTTTTGTTTATTTTGCCCCAACAATGACAGCTGTTTTGTTTATTTTGCGCCAACAATGACAGCTCTTTTGTTTATGTCGCCCAACAATGACAGCTGTTTTGTTTATTTTGCGCCAACAATGACAGCTGTTTTGTTTATTTTGCGCCAACAATGACAGGTGTTTCGTTTATTTTGCGCCAACAGTCACAGCTGTTTTGTTTATTTCGCGCCAACAATGACAGCTGTTTTGTTTATTTCGCGCCAACAATGACAGCTGTTTTGTTTATTTTTCGCCGACCATGACAGCTGTTTTGTTTATTTTGCGCCAACAATGACAGCTGTTTTTTTTATTTTGTGCCAACAATGACAGCTGTTTTGTTTATTTTGCGCCAAAAATGGCAGCTGTTTTGTTTATTTCGCGCCAAAACTGACAGCTGTTTTGTTTATTTTGCGCCAACAATGACAGCCGTTTTGTTTATTTTGCAATAACAATGACAGCTGTTTTGTTTATTTTGCGCCAACAATGACAGCTCTTTTGTTTATGTCGCCCAACAATAACACCTGTTTTGTTTATTTTGCGCCAACAATGACAGCTGTTTTGTTTCTTTCGCGCCAACAATGACAGCTGTTTTGTTTATTTTGCGTCAACAATGACAGCTGTTTTGTTTATATTGCGCCAACAATGACAGCTGTTTGGTTTATTTTGCGATAACAAAGAGAGCTGTTTCGTTTATTTTGCGCCAACAATGACAGCTGTTTTGTTTCTTTCGCGCCAACAGTGACAGCTCTTTTGTTTATTTTGCACGAACAATGACAGCTGTTTCGTTTATTTTGCGCCAACAATGACAGCTGTTTTGTTTATTTTGCGCCAACAATGACAGCTGTTTTGTTTATTTTGCGCCAACAATGACAGGCGTTTTGTTTATTTTTGGGCAACAATGACATCTTTTTTTTGTTATTTTCCGCCAACAATGACAGCTGTTTTGTTTATTTCGCGCCAAGAATGACAGTTGTTTTGTTTATTTTGCGCCAACAATGACGGCTGTTTTGTTTATTTTGCGATAACAATGACAGCTGTTTTGTTTATTTCGCGCCAACAATGACGGGTGTTTTGTTTATTTTTGGGCAACAATGACATCTTTTTTTGTTATTTTTGCGCCAACAATGACAGCTGTTTTGTTTATTTTGCGCCAACAATCACAGCTGTTTTGTTTATTTTGCGCCAAAAATGACAGCTGTTTTGTTAATATCGCACCAACAATGACAGCCGTTTTTTTTTTTTTTTGCGCCAGCAATTACAGCTGTTTTGTTTATTTTGCGACAACAATGACAGCTGTGTTGTTTATTTTCCGCCAACAATGACAGCTGTTTGGTTTATTTTGCGATAACAAAGAGAGCTGTTTCGTTTATTTTGCGCCAACAATGACAGCTGTTTTGTTTCTTTCGCGCCAACAGTGACAGCTCTTTTGTTTATTTTGCACGAACAATGACAGCTGTTTCGTTTATTTTGCGCCAACAATCACAGCTGTTTTGTTTATTTCGCGCCAACAATGACAGCAGTTTTGTTTATTTCGCGCCAACAATGACAGCTCTTTTGTTTATTTTTCGCCAACAATGACAGCTGTTTTGTTCTTTTTGCGCCAACAATGACAGCTGTTTTGTTTATTTTGCGCCAACAATCACAGCTGTTTTGTTTATTTTGCGCCAAAAATGACAGCTGTTTTGTTAATTTCGCACCAACAATGACAGCCGTTTTTTTTTTTTTTTGCGCCAGCAATTACAGCTGTTTTGTTTATTTTGCGACAACAATGACAGCTGTGTTGTTTATTTTCCGCCAACAATGACAGCTGTTTTGTTTCTTTTGCGCCAACAATGACAGCTGTTGCGTTTATTTTGCACCAACAATGACAGATGTTTTGTTTATTTTGCGCCAACAATGACAGCTGTTTTGTTTATTTTTCGCCAACAATGACAGCTGTTTTGTTTATTTTGCGCCAACAATGACAGCCGTTTTGTTTATTTTGCGCCAACAATGACAGCCGTTTTGTTTATTTTGCGCCAACAATGACAGCTGTTTTGTTTATTTTGCGCCAAAACTGACAGCTGTGTTGTTTATTTCGCGCAAACAATGACAGCTGTGTTGTTTATTTTGCTCCAACAATAACAGCTGTTTTGTTTATTTTGCTCCAACAATGACAGCTGTTTTGTTTATTTCACGCCAACAATGACAGCTGTTTTTTTTATTTTGCGATAACAATGACAGCTGTTTTCTTTATTTTGCGTGAACAATGACAGCTGTTTTGTTTATTTTGCGCCAACAATGACAGCTGTTTCGTTTATTTTGCGGCAACAATGACAGCTGTTTTGTTTATTTTGCGCCAACAATGACAGCTGTTTAGTTTATTTTGCGCCAACAATGACAGCTGTTTTGTTTATTTTGCACCAACAATGACAGCTGTTTTGTTTATTTCACGCCAACAGTGACAGCTGTTTTGTTTATTTTGCCCCAACAATGACAGCTGTTTTGTTTATTTTGCGCCAACAATGACAGCTCTTTTGTTTATGTCGCCCAACAATGACAGCTGTTTTGTTTATTTTGCGCCAACAATGACAGCTGTTTTGTTTATTTTGCGCCAACAATGACAGGTGTTTCGTTTATTTTGCGCCAACAGTCACAGCTGTTTTGTTTATTTCGCGCCAACAATGACAGCTGTTTTGTTTATTTCGCGCCAACAATGACAGCTGTTTTGTTTATTTTTCGCCGACCATGACAGCTGTTTTGTTTATTTTGCGCCAACAATGACAGCTGTTTTTTTATTTTGTGCCAACAATGAGAGCTGTTTTGTTTATTTTGCGCCAAAAATGGCAGCTGTTTTGTTTATTTCGCGCCAAAACTGACAGCTGTTTTGTTTAATTTGCGCCAACAATGACAGCCGTTTTGTTTATTTTGCAATAACAATGACAGCTGTTTTGTTTATTTTGCGCCAACAATGACAGCTCTTTTGTTTATGTCGCCCAACAATAACACCTGTTTTGTTTATTTTGCGCCAACAATGACAGCTGTTTTGTTTCTTTCGCGCCAACAATGACAGCTGTTTTGTTTATTTTGCGTCAACAATGACAGCTGTTTTGTTTATATTGCGCCAACAATGACAGCTGTTTGGTTTATTTTGCGATAACAAAGAGAGCTGTTTCGTTTATTTTGCGCCAACAATGACAGCTGTTTTGTTTCTTTCGCGCCAACAGTGACAGCTCTTTTGTTTATTTTGCACGAACAATGACAGCTGTTTCGTTTATTTTGCGCCAACAATGACAGCTGTTTTGTTTATTTTGCGCCAACAATGACAGCTGTTTTGTTTATTTGGCGCCAACAATGACAGGCGTTTTGTTTATTTTTGGGCAACAATGACATCTTTTTTTTGTTATTTTCCGCCAACAATGACAGCTGTTTTGTTTATTTCGCGCCAAGAATGACAGTTGTTTTGTTTATTTTGCGCCAACAATGACGGCTGTTTTGTTTATTTTGCGATAACAATGACAGCTGTTTTGTTTATTTCGCGCCAACAATGACAGCTGTTTTGTTTATTTTGCGCCAACAATGACAGCTGTTTTGTTTATTTTGCGCCAAAAATGACAGCTGTTTTGTTTATTTTGCGCCAAGAATGACAGCTGTTTTGTTTATTTCGCACCAACAATGACAGCTGTTTTGTTTATTTTGCGCCAACAATAACAGCTGTTTTGTTTATTTTGCGATAACAAGGAGAGCTGTTTCGTTTATTTTGCGCCAACAATGAAAGCTGTTTTGTTTATTTTGCGCCAACAATGACACCTGTTTTGTTTATTTCGCCCCAATAATGACAGCTGTTTTGTTTACTTTGTGCCAACAATGACAGCTGTTTTGTTTATTTTGCGCCAACAATGACAGCTGTTTTGTTTATTTTGCGCCAACAATGACAGCTATTTTGTTTATTTTGCGCCAAAAATGACAGCTGTTTTGTTTATTTTGCGCCAACAATGACAGCTGTTTTGTTTATTTTGCGCCAACAATGACAGCTGTTTTGTTTATTTTGCGCCAACAATGACAGCTGTTTTGTTTATTTCGCCCCAACAAAGACAGCTGTTTTGTTTATTTTGCACCAACAATGACAGCTGTTTTGTTTATTTTGCGATAACAATGACAGCTGTTTTGTTTATTTCGCCCCGACAAAGACAGCTGTTTTGTTTATTTTGCGCCAACAATGACAGCTGTTTGGTTTATTTTGCGACAACAAAGAGAGCTGTTTCGTTTATTTTGCGCCAACAATGACAGCTGTTTTGTTTCTTTCGCGCCAACAGTGACAGCTCTTTTGTTTATTTTGCACGAACAATGACAGCTGTTTCGTTTATTTTGCGCCAACAATCACAGCTGTTTTGTTTATTTCGCGCCAACAATGACAGCAGTTTTGTTTATTTCGCGCCAACAATGACAGCTCTTTTGTTTATTTTTCGCCAACAATGACAGCTGTTTTGTTTATTTCGCGCCAAGAATGACAGTTGTTTTGTTTATTTTGCGCCAACAATGACGGCTGTTTTGTTTATTTTGCGATAACAATGACAGCTGTTTTGTTTATTTTGCGCCAACAATGACAGCTGTTTAGTTTATTTTGCGCCAACAATCACAGCTGTTTTGTTTATTTCGCGCCAACAATGACAGCTGTTTTGTTTATTTCGCGCCAACAATGACAGCTCTTTTGTTTATTTTTCGCCAACAATGACAGCTGTTTTGTTTATTTTGCGCCAACAATGACAGCTGTTTTGTTTATTTTGCGCCAACAATCACAGCTGTTTTGTTTATTTTGCGCCAAAAATGACAGCTGTTTTGTTAGTTTCGCGCCAACAATGACAGCCGTTTTTTTTTTTGTGCCAGCAATTACAGCTGTTTTGTTTATTTTGCGACAACAATGACAGCTGTGTTGTTTATTTTGCGCCAACAATGACAGCTGTTTTGTTTATTTTGCGCCAACAATGACAGCTGTTGCGTTTATTTTGCACCAACAATGACAGATGTTTTGTTTATTTTGCGCCAACAATGACAGCTGTTTTGTTTATTTTTCGCCAACAATGACAGCTGTTTTGTTTATTTTGCGCCAACAATGACAGCCGTTTTGTTTATTTTGCGCCAACAATGACAGCCGTTTTGTTTATTTTGCACCAACAATGACAGCTGTTTTGTTTATTTTGCGCCAAAACTGACAGCTGTGTTGTTTATTTTGCGCAAACAATGACAGCTGTGTTGTTTATTTTGCTCCAACAATAACAGCTGTTTTGTTTATTTTGCTCCAACAATGACAGCTGTTTTGTTTATTTCGCGCCAACAATGACAGCTGTTTTTTTTATTTTGCGATAACAATGACAGCTGTTTTCTTTATTTTGCGCGAACAATGACAGCTGTTTTGTTTATTTTGCGCCAACAATAACAGCTGTTTAGTTTATTTTGCGGCAACAATGACAGCTGTTTTGTTTATTTTGCGCCAACAATGACAGCTGTTTAGTTTATTTTGCGCCAACAATGACAGCTGTTTTGTTTATTTTGCGCCAACAATGACAGCTGTTTTGTTTATTTCGCGCCAACAGTGACAGCTGTTTTGTTTATTTTGCCCCAACAATGACAGCTGTTTTGTTTATTTTGCGCCAACAATGACAGCTCTTTTGTTTATGTCGCACAACAATGACAGCTGTTTTGTTTATTTTGCGCTAACAATGACAGCTGTTTTGTTTATTTTGCGCCAACAATGACAGCTGTTTCGTTTATTTTGCGCCAACAGTCACAGCTGTTTTGTTTATTTCGCGCCAACAATGACAGCTGTTTTCTTTATTTCGCGCCAACAATGACAGCTGTTTTGTTTATTTTTCGCCGACCATGATAGCTGTTTTGTTTATTTTGCGCCAACAATGACAGCTGTTTTTTTATTTTGTGCCAACAATGACAGCTGTTTTGTTTATTTTGCGCCAAAAATGACAGCTGTTTTGTTTATTTCGCGCCAAAACTGACAGCTGTTTTGTTTATTTTGCGCCAACAATGACAGCCGTTTTGTTTATTTTGCGATAACAATGACAGCTGTTTTGTTTATTTTGCGCCAACAATGACAGCTCTTTTGTTTATGTCGCCCAACGATAACACCTGTTTTGTTTATTTTGCGCCAACAATAACAGCTGTTTTGTTTATTTTGCGATAACAAGGAGAGCTGTTTCGTTTATTTTGCGCCAACAATGAAAGCTGTTTTGTTTATTTTGCGCCAACAATGACACCTGTTTTGTTTATTTCGCCCCAATAATGACAGCTGTTTTGTTTACTTTGTGCCAACAATGACAGCTGTTTTGTTTATTTTGCGCCAACAATGACAGCTGTTTTGTTTATTTTGCGCCAACAATGACAGCTATTTTGTTTATTTTGCGCCAAAAATGACAGCTGTTTTGTTTATTTTGCGCCAACAATGACAGCTGTTTTGTTTATTTTGCGCCAACAATGACAGCTGTTTTGTTTATTTTGCGCCAACAATGACAGCTGTTTTGTTTATTTCGCCCCAACAAAGACAGCTGTTTTGTTTATTTTGCACCAACAATGACAGCTGTTTTGTTTATTTTGCGATAACAATGACAGCTGTTTTGTTTATTTCGCCCCGACAAAGACAGCTGTTTTGTTTATTTTGCGCCAACAATGACAGCTGTTTGGTTTATTTTGCGACAACAAAGAGAGCTGTTTCGTTTATTTTGCGCCAACAATGACAGCTGTTTTGTTTCTTTCGCGCCAACAGTGACAGCTCTTTTGTTTATTTTGCACGAACAATGACAGCTGTTTCGTTTATTTTGCGCCAACAATCACAGCTGTTTTGTTTATTTCGCGCCAACAATGACAGCAGTTTTGTTTATTTCGCGCCAACAATGACAGCTCTTTTGTTTATTTTTCGCCAACAATGACAGCTGTTTTGTTTATTTCGCGCCAAGAATGACAGTTGTTTTGTTTATTTTGCGCCAACAATGACGGCTGTTTTGTTTATTTTGCGATAACAATGACAGCTGTTTTGTTTATTTTGCGCCAACAATGACAGCTGTTTAGTTTATTTTGCGCCAACAATCACAGCTGTTTTGTTTATTTCGCGCCAACAATGACAGCTGTTTTGTTTATTTCGCGCCAACAATGACAGCTCTTTTGTTTATTTTTCGCCAACAATGACAGCTGTTTTGTTTATTTTGCGCCAACAATGACAGCTGTTTTGTTTATTTTGCGCCAACAATCACAGCTGTTTTGTTTATTTTGCGCCAAAAATGACAGCTGTTTTGTTAGTTTCGCGCCAACAATGACAGCCGTTTTTTTTTTTGCGCCAGCAATTACAGCTGTTTTGTTTATTTTGCGACAACAATGACAGCTGTGTTGTTTATTTTGCGCCAACAATGACAGCTGTTTTGTTTATTTTGCGCCAACAATGACAGCTGTTGCGTTTATTTTGCACCAACAATGACAGATGTTTTGTTTATTTTGCGCCAACAATGACAGCTGTTTTGTTTATTTTTCGCCAACAATGACAGCTGTTTTGTTTATTTTGCGCCAACAATGACAGCCGTTTTGTTTATTTTGCGCCAACAATGACAGCCGTTTTGTTTATTTTGCACCAACAATGACAGCTGTTTTGTTTATTTTGCGCCAAAACTGACAGCTGTGTTGTTTATTTTGCGCAAACAATGACAGCTGTGTTGTTTATTTTGCTCCAACAATAACAGCTGTTTTGTTTATTTTGCTCCAACAATGACAGCTGTTTTGTTTATTTCGCGCCAACAATGACAGCTGTTTTTTTTATTTTGCGATAACAATGACAGCTGTTTTCTTTATTTTGCGCGAACAATGACAGCTGTTTTGTTTATTTTGCGCCAACAATAACAGCTGTTTAGTTTATTTTGCGGCAACAATGACAGCTGTTTTGTTTATTTTGCGCCAACAATGACAGCTGTTTAGTTTATTTTGCGCCAACAATGACAGCTGTTTTGTTTATTTTGCGCCAACAATGACAGCTGTTTTGTTTATTTCGCGCCAACAGTGACAGCTGTTTTGTTTATTTTGCCCCAACAATGACAGCTGTTTTGTTTATTTTGCGCCAACAATGACAGCTCTTTTGTTTATGTCGCACAACAATGACAGCTGTTTTGTTTATTTTGCGCTAACAATGACAGCTGTTTTGTTTATTTTGCGCCAACAATGACAGCTGTTTCGTTTATTTTGCGCCAACAGTCACAGCTGTTTTGTTTATTTCGCGCCAACAATGACAGCTGTTTTCTTTATTTCGCGCCAACAATGACAGCTGTTTTGTTTATTTTTCGCCGACCATGATAGCTGTTTTGTTTATTTTGCGCCAACAATGACAGCTGTTTTTTTATTTTGTGCCAACAATGACAGCTGTTTTGTTTATTTTGCGCCAAAAATGACAGCTGTTTTGTTTATTTCGCGCCAAAACTGACAGCTGTTTTGTTTATTTTGCGCCAACAATGACAGCCGTTTTGTTTATTTTGCGATAACAATGACAGCTGTTTTGTTTATTTTGCGCCAACAATGACAGCTCTTTTGTTTATGTCGCCCAACGATAACACCTGTTTTGTTTATTTTGCGCCAACAATGACAGCTGTTTTGTTTATTTCGCGCCAACAGTGACAGCTGTTTTGTTTATTTTGCATCAACAATGACAGCTGTTTTGTTTATATCGCGCCAACAATGACAGCTGTTTTGTTTATTTTGCGCCAACAATGACAGCTGTTTTGTTTATTTTTCGCCAACAATGACAGCTGTTTTGTTTATTTTGCGCCAACAATGTCAGCTGTTTTGTTTATTTTGCGCCAACAAAGACAGCTGTTTTGTTTATTTTGCACAACAATGACAGCTGTTTTGTTTATTTTTCGCCAACAATGACAGCCGTTTTGTTTATTTTGCGCCAACAATGACAGGTGCTTTGTTTATTTTGCGCCAACAAAGACAGCTGTTTTGTTTATTTTGCGCCAACAATGACAGCTGTTTTGTTTATTTTGCGCCAACAATGACAGCTGTTGCGTTTATTTTGCGCCAACAATGAAAGCTGTTTTGTTTATTTTGCGCCAACAAATACAGCTGTTTTGTTTATTTTGCGCCAACAATGACAGCTGTTTTGTTTATTTTTCGCCAACAATGACAGCTGTTTTGTTTATTTTGCACAAACAATGACAGGTGTTTTGTTTATTTTGCGCCAACAAACACAGCTGTTTTGTTTATTTTGCGCCAACAATGACAGCTGTTTTGTTTATTTTGCGCCAACAATGACAGCTGTTTTGTTTATTTTGCGCCAACAATGACAACTGTTTTGTTTATTTTGGGCCAACAATCACAGTTGTTTTGTTTATTTCGTGCCAACAATGACAGCTGTTTTGTTTATTTCGTGCCAACAATGACAGCTGTTTTGTTTATTTTTCTCCAACAATGACAGCTGTTTTGCTTATTTTGGGCCAACAATGTAAGCTTTTTTTTGTTATTTTCCGCCAAGAATGACGGCTGTTTTGTTTATTTTGCGCCAAAAATGACAGCTGTTTTGTTTATTTCGCGCCAAGAAAGACAGTTGTTTTGTTTATTTTGCGCCAACAATGACGGCTGTTTTGTTTATTTTTCGATAACAATGACAGCTGTATTGTTTATTTTGCGCCACCAATGACAGCTGTTTTGTTTATTTTGCGCCAACAATGACAGCTGTTTTGTTTATTTTGCGCCAACAATCACAGCTGTTTTGTTTATTTCGCGCCAACAATGACAGCTGTTTTGTTTATTTCGCGCCAACAATGACAGCTCTTTTGTTTATCTTTTTGCCAACAATGACAGCTGTTTTGTTTATTTTGCGCCAACAATAACAGCTGTTTTGTTTATTTTGCGCCAACAATGACAGCTGTTTTGTTTATTTTGCGCCAACAATGAAAGCTGTGTTGCTTATTTTGCGCCAACAATGACAGCTGTTTTGTTTATTTTGCGCCAACAATGACAGCTGTTGCGTTTATTTTGCGCCAACAATGACAGCTGTTTTGTTTATTTTGCCCAAACAATGACAGCTGTTTTGTTTATTTTTCGCCAACAATGACAGCTGTTTTGTTTATTTTGCGCCGACAATGACAGCCGTTTTGTTTATTTTGCGCCAACAATGACAGCCGTTTTGTTTATTTTGCGTCAACAATGACAGCTGTTTTGTTTATTTTGCGCCAAAACTGACAGCTGTTTTGTTTATTTTGCACAAACAATGACAGCTGTTTTGTTTATTTTTCGCCAACAATGACAGCTGTTTTGTTTATTTTGCGCCAACAATGACGGCCGTTTTGTTTATTTTGCGCCAACAATGACAGCTGTTTTGTTTATTTTGCGCCAAAACTGACAGCTGTTTTGTTTATTTTGCGCAAACTAGGACAGCTGTTTTGTTTATTTTGCGCCAACAATGACAGCTGTTTTGTTTATTTTGCGATAACAATGACAGCTTTTTTCTTTATTTTGCTCCAACAATGACAGCTGTTTTGTTTATTTTGCGATAATAATGACAGCTTTTTTGTTTATTTTGCGCCAACAATGACAGCTGTTTTGTTTATTTTGCGCCAACAATGACAGCTGTTTAGTTTATTTTGAAGCAACAATGACAGCTGTTTTGTTTATTTTGCGCCAACAATGACACCTGTTTTGTTTATTTTGCGCCAACAATAACAGCTATTTTGTTTATTTCGCGCCAACAATGACAGCTGTTTTGTTTATTTTGCGCCAACAATGACAGCTGTTTTGTTTATTTTGCGCCAACAATGACAGCTGTTTTGTTTATTTCGCCCCAACAAAGACAGCTGTTTTGTTTATTTTGCGCCAACAATGACAGCTGTTTCGTTTATTTTGCGCCAACAATCACAGCTGTTTTGTGTATTTCGCGCCAACAATGACAGCTGTTTTGTTTATTTCGCGCCAACAATGACAGCTCTTTTGTTTATTTTTCGCCAACAATGACAGCTGTTTTGTTCTTTTTGCGCCAACAATGACAGCTGTTTTGTTTATTTTGCGCCAACAATCACAGCTGTTTTGTTTATTTTGCGCCAAAAATGACAGCTGTTTCGTTAATTTCGCACCAACAATGACAGCCGTTTTTTTTTTTTTTTTGCGTCAGCAATTACAGCTGTTTTGTTTATTTTGCTCCAACAATGACAGCTGTTTTGTTTATTTCGCGCCAACAATGACAGCTGTTTTTTTTATTTTGCGATAACAATGACAGCTGTTTTCTTTATTTTGCGCGAACAATGACAGCTGTTTTGTTTATTTTGCGCCAACAATGACAGCTGTTTGGTTTATTTTGCAATAACAAAGAGAGCTGTTTTGTTTATTTTGCGCCAACAATGACAGCTGTTTTGTTTATTTCGCGCCAACAATGACAGCTGTTTTTTTTATTTTGCGATAACAATGACAGCTGTTTTCTTTATTTTGCGCGAACAATGACAGCTGTTTTGTTTATTTTGCGCCAACAATGACAGCTGTTTGGTTTATTTTGCAATAACAAAGAGAGCTGTTTTGTTTCTTTCGCGCCAACAGTGACAGCTCTTTTGTTTATTTTGCACGAACAATGACAGCTGTTTCGTTTATTTTGCACCAACAATGACAGCTGTTTTGTTTATTTTGCGCCAACAATGACAGCTGTTTTGTTTATTTCGCGCCAACAATGACAGGTGTTTTGTTTATTTTTGGGCAACAATGACATCTTTTTTTGTTATTTTCCGCCAACAATGACAGCTGTTTTGTTTATTTCGCACCAACAATGACACCTGTTTCGTTTATTTTGCGCCAGCAATCACAGCTGTTTTGTTTATTTCGCGCCAACAATGACAGCTGTTTTGTTTATTTCGCACCAACAATGACAGCTCTTTTGTTTATTTTTCGCCAACAATGACAGCTGTTTTGTTCTTTTTGCGCCAACAATGACAGCTGTTTTGTTTATTTTGCGCCAACAATCACAGCTGTTTTGTTTATTTTGCGCCAAAAATGACAGCTGTTTTGTTAATTTCGCACCAACAATGACAGCCGTTTTTTTTTTTTTTTTGCGCCAGCAATTACAGCTGTTTTGTTTATTTTGCGACAACAATGACAGCTGTGTTGTTTATTTTCCGCCAATAATGACAGCTGTTTTGTTTATTTTGCGCCAACAATGACAGCTGTTGCGTTTATTTTGCACCAACAATGACAGATGTTTTGTTTATTTTGCGCCAACAATGACAGCTGTTTTGTTTATTTTTCGCCAACAATGACAGCTGTTTTGTTTATTTTGCGCCAACAATGACAGCCGTTTTGTTTATTTTGCGCCAACAATGACAGCCGTTTTGTTTATTTTGCGCCAACAATGACAGCTGTTTAGTTTATTTTGCGCCAAAACTGACAGCTGTGTTGTTTATTTCGCGCAAACAATGACAGCTGTGTTGTTTATTTTGCTCCAACAATGACAGCTGTTTTGTTTATTTCGCGCCAACAATGACAGCTGTTTTTTTATTTTGCGATAACAATGACAGCTGTTTTCTTTATTTTGCGCGAACAATGACAGCTGTTTTGTTTATTTTGCGCCAACAATGACAGCTGTTTCGTTTATTTTGCGGCAACAATGACAGCTGTTTTGTTTATTTTGCGCCAACAATGACAGCTGTTTAGTTTATTTTGCGCCAACAATGACAGCTGTTTTGTTTATTTTGCGCCAACAATGACAGCTGTTTTGTTTATTTCACGCCAACAGTGACAGCTGTTTTGTTTATTTTGCCCCAACAATGACAGCTGTTTTTTTTATTTTGCGCCAACAATGACAGCTCTTTAGTTTATGTCGCCCAACAATGACAGCTGTTTTGTTTATTTTGCGCCAACAATGACAGCTGTTTTGTTTATTTTGCGCCAACAATGACAGGTGTTTCGTTTATTTTGTGCCAACAGTCACAGCTGTTTTGTTTATTTCGCGCCAACAATGACAGCTGTTTTGTTTATTTCGCGCCAACAATGACAGCTGTTTTGTTTATTTTTCGCCGACCATGACAGCTGTTTTGTTTATTTTGCGCCAACAATGACAGCTGTTTTTTTTATTTTGTGCCAACAATGACAGCTGTTTTGTTTATTTTGCCCCAAAAATGACAGCTGTTTTGTTTATTTCGCGCCAAAACTGACAGCTGTTTTGTTTATTTTGCGCCAACAATGACAGCCGTTTTGTTTATTTTGCGATAACAATGACAGCTCTTTTGTTTATTTTGCGCCAACAATGACAGCTCTTTTGTTTATGTCGCCCAACAATAACACCTGTTTTGTTTATTTTGCGCCAACAATGACAGCTGTTTTGTTTATTTCGCGCCAACAATGACAGCTGTTTTGTTTATTTTGCGTCAACAATGACAGCTGTTTGGTTTATTTTGCAATAACAAAGAGAGCTGTTTCGTTTATTTTGCGCCAACAATGACAGCTGTTTTGTTTCTTTCGCGCCAACAGTGACAGCTCTTTTGTTTATTTTGCACGAACAATGACAGCTGTTTCGTTTATTTTGCGCCAACAATGACAGCCGTTTTGTTTATTTTGCGCCAACAATGACAGCTGTTTTGTTTATTTCGCGCCAACAATGACAGGTGTTTTGTTTATTTTTGGGCAACAATGACATCTTTTTTTGTTATTTTCCGCCAACAATGACAGCTGTTTTGTTTATTTCGCGCCAACAATGACACCTGTTTCGTTTATTTTGCGCCAACAATCACAGCTGTTTTGTTTATTTCGCGCCAACAATGACAGCTGTTTTGTTTATTTCGCGCCAACAATGACAGCTCTTTTGTTTATTTTTCGCCAACAATGACAGCTGTTTTGTTCTTTTTGCGCCAACAATGACAGCTGTTTTGTTTATTTTGCGCCAACAATCACAGCTGTTTTGTTTATTTTGCGCCAAAAATGACAGCTGTTTTGTTAATTTCGCACCAACAATGACAGCCGTTTTTTTTTTTTTTTGCGCCAGCAATTACAGCTGTTTTGTTTATTTTGCGACAACAATGACAGCTGTTTTGTTTATTTTCCGCCAATAATGACAGCTGTTTTGTTTATTTTGCGCCAACAATGACAGCTGTTGCGTTTATTTTGCACCAACAATGACAGATGTTTTGTTTATTTTGCGCCAACAATGACAGCTGTTTTGTTTATTTTTCGCCAACAATGACAGCTGTTTTGTTTATTTTGCGCCAACAATGACAGCCGTTTTGTTTATTTTGCGCCAACAATGACAGCCGTTTTGTTTATTTTGCGCCAACAATGACAGCTGTTTTGTTTATTTTGCGCCAAAACTGACAGCTGTGTTGTTTATTTCGTGCAAACAATGACAGCTGTGTTGTTTATTTTGCTCCAACAATAACAGCTGTTTTGTTTATTTTGCTCCAACAATGACAGCTGTTTTGTTTATTTCGCGCCAACAATGACAGGTGTTTTTTTTATTTTGCGATAACAATGACAGCTGTTTTCTTTATTTTGCGCGAACAATGACAGCTGTTTTGTTTATTTTGCGCCAACAATGACAGCTGTTTCGTTTATTTTGCGGCAACAATGACAGCTGTTTTGTTTATTTTGCGCCAACAATGACAGCTGTTTAGTTTATTTTGCGCCAACAATGACAGCTGTTTTGTTTATTTTGCGCCAACAATGACAGCTGTTTTGTTTATTTCACGCCAACAGTGACAGCTGTTTTGTTTATTTTTCCCCAACAATGACAGCTGTTTTGTTTATTTTGCGCCAACAATGACAGCTCTTTTGTTTATGTCGCCCAACAATGACAGCTGTTTTGTTTATTTTGGGCCAACAATGACAGCTGTTTTGTTTATTTTGCGCCAACAATGACAGGTGTTTCGTTTATTTTGCGCCAACAGTCACAGCTGTTTTGTTTATTTCGCGCCAACAATGACAGCTGTTTTGTTTATTTCGCGCCAACAATGACAGCTGTTTTGTTTATTTTTCGCCGACCATGACAGCTGTGTTGTTTATTTTGCGCCAACAATGACAGCTGTTTTTTTATTTTGTGCCAACAATGACAGCTGTTTTGTTTATTTTGCGCCAAAAATGACAGCTGTTTTGTTTATTTCGCGCCAAAACTGACAGCTGTTTTGTTTATTTTGCGCCAACAATGACAGCCGTTTTGTTTATTTTGCGATAACAATGACAGCTGTTTTGTTTATTTTGGGCCAACAATGACAGCTCTTTTGTTTATGTCGCCCAACAATAACACCTGTTTTGTTTATTTTGCGCCAACAATGACAGCTGTTTTGTTTATTTCGCGCCAACAATGACAGCTGTTTTGTTTATTTTGCGTCAACAATGACAGCTGTTTTGTTTATATTGCGCCAACAATGACAGCTGTTTGGTTTATTTTGCAATAACAAAGAGAGCTGTTTCGTTTATTTTGCGCCAACAATGACAGCTGTTTTGTTTCTTTCGCGCCAACAGTGACAGCTCTTTTGTTTATTTTGCACGAACAATGACAGCTGTTTCGTTTATTTTGCGCCAACAATGACAGCTGTTTTGTTTATTTTGCGCCAACAATGACAGCTGTTTTGTTTATTTCGCGCCAACAATGACAGGTGTTTTGTTTATTTTTGGGCAACAATGACATCTTTTTTTTGTTATTTTCCGCCAACAATGACAGCTGTTTTGTTTATTTCGCGCCAACAATGACACCTGTTTTGTTTATTTCGCCCCAACAATGACAGCTGTTTTGTTTACTTTGCGCCAACAATGACAGCTGTTTTGTTTATTTTGCGCCAACAATGACAGCTGTTTTGTTTATTTCGCCCCAACAAAGACAGCTGTTTTGTTTATTTTGCGCCAACAATGACAGCTGTTTTGTTTATTTTGCGATAACAATGACAGCTGTTTTGTTTATTTCGCCCCGACAAAGACAGCTGTTTTGTTTATTTTGCACCAACAATGACAGCAGTTTGGTTTATTTTGCGATAACAAAGAGAGCTGTTTCGTTTATTTTGCGCCAACAATGACAGCTGTTTTGTTTCTTTTGCGCCAACACTGACAGCTCTTTTGTTTATTTTGCACGAACAATGACAGCTGTTTCGTTTATTTTCCGCCAACAATCACAGCTGTTCTGTTTATTTCGCACCAACAATGACAGCAGTTTTGTTTATTTTGCGATAACAATGACAGCTGTTTTGTTTATTTTGCGCCAACAATGACAGCTCTTTTGTTTATGTCGCCCAACGATAACACCTGTTTTGTTTATTTTGCGCCAACAATGACAGCTGTTTTGTTTATTTCGCGCCAACAATGACAGCTGTTTTGTTTATTTTGCGTCAACAATGACAGCTGTTTTGTTTATATTGCGCCAACAATGACAGCTGTTTTGTTTATTTTGCGCCAACAATGACAGCTGTTTTGTTTATTTTGCGCCAACAATGACAGCTGTTTTGTTTATTTTGCGCCAACAATGACAGCTGTTGCGTTTATTTTGCGCCAACAATGAAAGCTGTTTTGTTTATTTTGCGCCAACAAATACAGCTGTTTTGTTTATTTTGCGCCAACAATGACAGCTGTTTTGTTTATTTTGCGCCAACAATGACAGCTGTTTTGTTTATTTTGCACCAACAATGACAACTGTTTTGTTTATTTTGGGCCAACAATCACAGTTGTTTTGTTTATTTCGTGCCAACAATGACAGCTGTTTTGTTTATTTCGCGCCAACAATGACAGCTGTTTTGTTTATTTTTCACGAACAATGACAGCTGTTTTGTTTATTTTGGGCCAACAATGTAAGCTTTTTTTTGTTATTTTCCGCCAAGAATGACGGCTGTTTTGTTTATTTTGCGCCAAAAATGACAGCTGGTTTGTTTATTTCGCGCCAAGAATGACAGTTGTTTTGTTTATTTTGCGCCAACAATGACGGCTGTTTTGTTTATTTTTCGATAACAATGACAGCTGTTTTGTTTATTTTGCGCCACCAATGACAGCTGTTTTGTTTATTTTGCGCCAACAATGACAGCTGTTTTGTTTATTTTGCGCCAACAATCACAGCTGTTTTGTTTATTTCGCGCCAACAATGACAGCTGTTTTGTTTATTTCGCGCCAACAATGACAGCTCTTTTGTTTATGTTTTTGCCAACAATGACAGCTGTTTTGTTTATTTTGCGCCAACAATAACAGCTGTTTTGTTTATTTTGCGCCAACAATGACAGCTGTTTTGTTTATTTTGCGCCAACAATGACAGCTGTGTTGCTTATTTTGCGCCAACAATGACAGCTGTTTTGTTTATTTTGCGCCAACAATGACAGCTGTTGCGTTTATTTTGCGCCAACAATGACAGCTGTTTTGTTTATTTTGCCCAAACAATGACAGCTGTTTTGTTTATTTTTCGCCAACAATGACAGCTGTTTTGTTTATTTTGCGCCAACAATGACAGCCGTTTTGTTTATTTTTCGCCAACAATGACAGCTGTTTTGTTTATTTTGCGCCAACAATGACAGCCGTTTTGTTTATTTTGCGCCAACAATGACAGCTGTTTTGTTTATTTTGCGCCAAAACTGACAGCTGTTTTGTTTATTTTGCGCAAACTAGGACAGCTGTTTTGTTTATTTTGCGCCAACAATGACAGCTGTTTTGTTTATTTTGCGATAACAATGACAGCTTTTTTTTTTATTTTGCTCCAACAATGACAGCTGTTTTGTTTATTTTGCGATAATAATGACAGCTTTTTTGTTTATTTTGCGCCAACAATGACAGCTGTTTTGTTTATTTTGAAGCAACAATGACAGCTGTTTTGTTTATTTCGCGCCAACAATGACAGCTGTTTTTTTTTTTATTTTGCGCCAACAATGACAGCTGTTTTGTTTATTTCGCGCCAACAGTGACAGCTGTTTTGTTTATTTTGCCCCAACAATGACAGCTGTTTCGTTTATTTTGCGCCAACAGTCACAGCTGTTTTGTTTATTTTGCGCCAACAATGACACCTGTTTTGTTTATTTTGCGCCAACAATAACAGCTATTTTGTTTATTTCGCGCCAACAATGACAGCTGTTTTGTTTATTTTGCGCCAACAACGACAGCTGTTTTGTTTATTTTGCGCCAACAATGACAGCTGTTTTGTTTATTTCGCCCCAACAAAGACAGCTGTTTTGTTTATTTTGCGCCAACAATGACAGCTGTTTCGTTTATTTTGCGCCAACAATCACAGCTGTTTTGTTTATTTCGCGCCAACAATGACAGCTGTTTTGTTTATTTCGCGCCAACAATGACAGCTCTTTTGTTTATTTTGCGCCAACAATGACAGCTGTTTTGTTCTTTTTGCGCCAACAATGACAGCTGTTTTGTTTATTTTGCGCCAACAATCACAGCTGTTTTGTTTATTTTGCGCCAAAAATGACAGCTGTTTTGTTAATTTCGCACCAACAATGACAGCCGTTTTTTTTTTTTTTGCGTCAGCAATTACAGCTGTTTTGTTTATTTTGCGACAACAATGACAGCTGTGTTGTTTATTTTCCGCCAACAATGACAGCTGTTTTGTTTATTTTGCGCCAACAATGACAGCTGTTGCGTTTATTTTGCACCAACAATGACAGATGTTTTGTTTATTTTGCGCCAACAATGACAGCTGTTTTGTTTATTTTTCGCCAACAATGACAGCTGTTTTGCTTATTTTGCGCCAACAATCACAGCCGTTTTGTTTATTTTGCGCCAACAATGACAGCCGTTTTGTTTATTTTGCGCCAACAATGACAGCTGTTTTGTTTATTTTGCGCCAAAACTGACAGCTGTGTTGTTTATTTCGCGCAAACAATGACAGCTGTGTTGTTTATTTTGCTCCAACAATAACAGCTGTTTTGTTTATTTTGCTCCAACAATGACAGCTGTTTTGTTTATTTCGCGCCAACAATGACAGCTGTTTTTTTTATTTTGCGATAACAATGACAGCTGTTTTCTTTATTTTGCGCGAACAATGACAGCTGTTTTGTTTATTTTGCGCCAACAATGACAGCTGTTTCGTTTGTTTTGCGGCAACAATGACAGCTGTTTCGTTTATTTTGCGCCAACAATGACAGCTGTTTAGTTTATTTTGCGCCAACAATGACAGCTCTTTTGTTTATTTTGCGCCAACAATGACAGCTGTTTTGTTTATTTCACGCCAACAGTGACAGCTGTTTTGTTTATTTTGCCCCAACAATGACAGCTGTTTTTTTTATTTTGCGCCAACAATGACAGCTCTTTTGTTTATGTCGCCCAACAATGACAGCTGTTTTGTTTATTTTGCGCCAACAATGACAGCTGTTTTGTTTATTTTGTGCCAACAATGACAGGTGTTTCGTTTATTTTGCACCAACAGTCACAGCTGTTTTGTTTATTTCGCGCCAACAATGACAGCTGTTTTGTTTATTTCGCGCCAACAATGACAGCTGTTTTGTTTATTTTTCGCCGACCATGACAGCTGTTTTGTTTATTTTGCGCCAACAATGACAGCTGTTTTTTTATTTTGTGCCAACAATGACAGCTGTTTTGTTTATTTTGCGCCAACAATGACAGCTGTTTTTTTATTTTGTGCCAACAATGACAGCTGTTTTGTTTATTTTGCGCCAAAAATGACAGCTGTTTTGTTTATTTCGCGCCAAAACTGACAGCTGTTTTGTTTATTTTGCGCCAACAATGACAGCCGTTTTGTTTATTTTGCGATAACAATGACAGCTGTTTTGTTTATTTTGCGCCAACAATGACAGCTCTTTTGTTTATGTCGCCCAACAATAACACCTGTTTTGTTTATTTTGCGCCAACAATGACAGCTGTTTTGTTTATTTTGCGCCAACAATGACAGCTGTTTTGTTTATTTTGCGTCAACAATGACAGCTGTTTTGTTTATATTGCGCCAACAATGACAGCTGTTTGGTTTATTTTGCAATAACAAAGAGAGCTGTTTCGTTTATTTTGCGCCAACAATGACAGCTGTTTTGTTTCTTTCGCGCCAACAGTGACAGCTCTTTTGTTTATTTTGCACGAACAATGACAGCTGTTTCGTTTATTTTGCGCCAACAATGACAGCTGTTTTGTTTATTTTGCGCCAACAATGACAGCTGTTTTGTTTATTTCGCGCCAACAATGACACGTGTTTTGTTTATTTTTGGGCAACAATGACATCTTTTTTTTGTTATTTTCCGCCAACAATGAACTCTGTTTTGTTTATTTCGCGCCAACAATGACACCTGTTTTGTTTATTTCGCCCCAACAATGACAGCTGTTTTGTTTACTTTGCGCCAACAATGACAGCTGTTTTGTTTATTTTGCGCCAACAATGACAGCTGTTTTGTTTATTTCGCCCCAACAAAGACAGCTGTTTTGTTTATTTTGCGCCAACAATGACAGCTGTTTTGTTTATTTTGCGATAACAATGACAGCTGTTTTGTTTATTTCGCCCCGACAAAGACAGCTGTTTTGTTTATTTTGCACCAACAATGACAGCTGTTTGGTTTATTTTGCGATAACAAAGAGAGCTGTTTCGTTTATTTTGCGCCAACAATGACAGCTGTTTTGTTTCTTTTGCGCCAACAGTGACAGCTCTTTTGTTTATTTTGCACGAACAATGACAGCTGTTTCGTTTATTTTCCGCCAACAATCACAGCTGTTCTGTTTATTTCGCACCAACAATGACAGCAGTTTTGTTTATTTTGCGATAACAATGACAGCTGTTTTGTTTATTTTGCGCCAACAATGACAGCTCTTTTGTTTATGTCGCCCAACGATAACACCTGTTTTGTTTATTTTGCGCCAACAATGACAGCTGTTTTGTTTATTTCGCGCCAACAATGACAGCTGTTTTGTTTATTTTGCGTCAACAATGACAGCTGTTTTGTTTATATTGCGCCAACAATGACAGCTGTTTTGTTTATTTTGCGCCAACAATGACAGCTGTTTTGTTTATTTTTCGCCAACAATGACAGCTGTTTTGTTTATTTTGCGCCAACAATGTCAGCTGTTTTGTTTATTTTGCGCCAACAAAGACAGCTGTTTTGTTTATTTTGCACAACAATGACAGCTGTTTTGTTTATTTTTCGCCAACAATGACAGCCGTTTTGTTTATTTTGCGCCAACAATGACAGGTGCTTTGTTTATTTTGCGCCAACAAAGACAGCTGTTTTGTTTATTTTGCGCCAACAATGACAGCTGTTTTGTTTATTTTGCGCCAACAATGACAGCTGTTGCGTTTATTTTGCGCCAACAATGAAAGCTGTTTTGTTTATTTTGCGCCAACAAATACAGCTGTTTTGTTTATTTTGCGCCAACAATGACAGCTGTTTTGTTTATTTTTCGCCAACAATGACAGCTGTTTTGTTTATTTTGCGCAAACAATGACAGTTGTTTTGTTTATTTTGCGCCAAAAAACACAGCTGTTTTGTTTATTTTGCGCCAACAATGACAGCTGTTTTGTTTATTTTGCGCCAACAATGACAGCTGTTTTGTTTATTTTGCGCCAACAATGACAGCTGTTTTGTTTATTTTTCACGAACAATGACAGCTGTTTTGTTTATTTTGGGCCAACAATGTAAGCTTTTTTTTGTTATTTTCCGCCAAGAATGATGGCTGTTTTGTTTATTTTGCGCCAAAAATGACAGCTGTTTTGTTTATTTCGCGCCAAGAATGACAGTTGTTTTGTTTATTTTGCGCCAACAATGACGGCTGTTTTGTTTATTTTTCGATAACAATGACAGCTGTTTTGTTTATTTTGCGCCACCAATGACAGCTGTTTTGTTTATTTTGCGCCAACAATGACAGCTGTTTTGTTTATTTTGCGCCAACAATCACAGCTGTTTTGTTTATTTCGCGCCAACAATGACAGCTGTTTTGTTTATTTCGCGCCAACAATGACAGCTCTTTTGTTTATGTTTTTGCCAACAATGACAGCTGTTTTGTTTATTTTGCGCCAACAATAACAGCTGTTTTGTTTATTTTGCGCCAACAATGACAGCTGTTTTGTTTATTTTGCGCCAACAATGACAGCTGTGTTGCTTATTTTGCGCCAACAATGACAGCTGTTTTGTTTATTTTGCGCCAACAATGACAGCTGTTGCGTTTATTTTGCGCCAACAATGACAGCTGTTTTGTTTATTTTGCCCAAACAATGACAGCTGTTTTGTTTATTTTTCGCCAACAATGACAGCTGTTTTGTTTATTTTGCACCGACAATGACAGCCGTTTTGTTTATTTTGTGCCAACAATGACAGCCGTTTTGTTTATTTTGCGTCAACAATGACAGCTGTTTTGTTTATTTTGCGCCAAAACTGACAGCTGTTTTGTTTATTTTGCACAAACAATGACAGCGGTTTTGTTTATTTTTCGCCAACAATGACAGCTGTTTTGTTTATTTTGCGCCAACAATGACAGCCGTTTTGTTTATTTTGCGCCAACAATGACAGCTGTTTTGTTTATTTTGCGCCAAAACTGACAGCTGTTTTGTTTATTTTGCGCAAACTAGGACAGCTGTTTTGTTTATTTTGCGCCAACAATGACAGCTGTTTTGTTTATTTTGCGATAACAATGACAGCTTTTTTTTTTATTTTGCTCCAACAATGACAGCTGTTTTGTTTATTTTGCGATAATAATGACAGCTTTTTTGTTTATTTTGCGCCAACAATGACAGCTGTTTTGTTTATTTTGCGCCAACAATGACAGCTGTTTAGTTTATTTTGAAGCAACAATGACAGCTGTTTTGTTTATTTCGCGCCAACAATGACAGCTGTTTTTTTTTTATTTTGCGCCAACAATGACAGCTGTTTTGTTTATTTCGCGCCAACAGTGACAGCTGTTTTGTTTATTTTGCCCCAACAATGACAGCTGTTTCGTTTATTTTGCGCCAACAGTCACAGCTGTTTTGTTTATTTTGCACCAACAATGACACCTGTTTTGTTTATTTTGCGCCAACAATAACAGCTGTTTTGTTTATTTTGCGCCAACAATGACAGCTGTTTTGTTTATTTTGCGCCAACAATGACAGCTGTGTTGCTTATTTTGCGCCAACAATGACAGCTGTTTTGTTTATTTTGCGCCAACAATGACAGCTGTTGCGTTTATTTTGCGCCAACAATGACAGCTGTTTTGTTTATTTTGCCCAAACAATGACAGCTGTTTTGTTTATTTTTCGCCAACAATGACAGCTGTTTTGTTTATTTTGCACCGACAATGACAGCCGTTTTGTTTATTTTGTGCCAACAATGACAGCCGTTTTGTTTATTTTGCGTCAACAATGACAGCTGTTTTGTTTATTTTGCGCCAAAACTGACAGCTGTTTTGTTTATTTTGCACAAACAATGACAGCGGTTTTGTTTATTTTTCGCCAACAATGACAGCTGTTTTGTTTATTTTGCGCCAACAATGACAGCCGTTTTGTTTATTTTGCGCCAACAATGACAGCTGTTTTGTTTATTTTGCGCCAAAACTGACAGCTGTTTTGTTTATTTTGCGCAAACTAGGACAGCTGTTTTGTTTATTTTGCGCCAACAATGACAGCTGTTTTGTTTATTTTGCGATAACAATGACAGCTTTTTTTTTTATTTTGCTCCAACAATGACAGCTGTTTTGTTTATTTTGCGATAATAATGACAGCTTTTTTGTTTATTTTGCGCCAACAATGACAGCTGTTTTGTTTATTTTGCGCCAACAATGACAGCTGTTTAGTTTATTTTGAAGCAACAATGACAGCTGTTTTGTTTATTTCGCGCCAACAATGACAGCTGTTTTTTTTTTATTTTGCGCCAACAATGACAGCTGTTTTGTTTATTTCGCGCCAACAGTGACAGCTGTTTTGTTTATTTTGCCCCAACAATGACAGCTGTTTCGTTTATTTTGCGCCAACAGTCACAGCTGTTTTGTTTATTTTGCGCCAACAATGACACCTGTTTTGTTTATTTTGCGCCAACAATAACAGCTATTTTGTTTATTTCGCGCCAACAATGACAGCTGTTTTGTTTATTTTGCGCCAACAACGACAGCTGTTTTGTTTATTTTGCGCCAACAATGACAGCTGTTTTGTTTATTTCGCCCCAACAAAGACAGCTGTTTTGTTTATTTTGCGCCAACAATGACAGCTGTTTCGTTTATTTTGCGCCAACAATGACAGCCGTTTTGTTTATTTTGCACCAACAATGACAGCTGTTTTGTTTATTTTGCGCCAAAACTGACAGCTGTGTTGTTTATTTCGCGCAAACAATGACAGCTGTGTTGTTTATTTTGCTCCAACAATAACAGCTGTTTTGTTTATTTTGCTCCAACAATGACAGCTGTTTTGTTTATTTCGCGCCAACAATGACAGCTGTTTTTTTTATTTTGCGATAACAATGACAGCTGTTTTCTTTATTTTGCGCGAACAATGACAGCTGTTTTGTTTATTTTGCGCCAACAATGACAGCTGTTTCGTTTATTTTGCGGCAACAATGACAGCTGTTTCGTTTATTTTGCGCCAACAATGACAGCTGTTTAGTTTATTTTGCGCCAACAATGACAGCTGTTTTGTTTATTTTGCGCCAACAATGACAGCTGTTTTGTTTATTTCACGCCAACAGTGACAGCTGTTTTGTTTATTTTGCCCCAACAATGACAGCTGTTTTTTTTATTTTGCGCCAACAATGACAGCTCTTTTGTTTATGTCGCCCAACAATGACAGCTGTTTTGTTTATTTTGCGCCAACAATGACAGCTGTTTTGTTTATTTTGTGCCAACAATGACAGGTGTTTCGTTTATTTTGCGCCAACAGTCACAGCTGTTTTGTTTATTTCGCGCCAACAATGACAGCTGTTTTGTTTATTTCGCGCCAACAATGACAGCTGTTTTGTTTATTTTTCGCCGACCATGACAGCTGTTTTGTTTATTTTGCGCCAACAATGACAGCTGTTTTTTTATTTTGTGCCAACAATGACAGCTGTTTTGTTTATTTTGCGCCAAAAATGACAGCTGTTTTGTTTATTTCGCGCCAAAACTGACAGCTGTTTTGTTTATTTTGCGCCAACAATGACAGCCGTTTTGTTTATTTTGCGATAACAATGACAGCTGTTTTGTTTATTTTGCGCCAACAATGACAGCTCCTTTGTTTATGTCGCCCAACAATAACACCTGTTTTGTTTATTTTGCGCCAACAATGACAGCTGTTTTGTTTATTTCGCGCCAACAATGACAGCTGTTTTGTTTATTTTGCGTCAACAATGACAGCTGTTTTGTTTATATTGCGCCAACAATGACAGCTGTTTGGTTTATTTTGCAATAACAAAGAGAGCTGTTTCGTTTATTTTGCACCAACAATGACAGCTGTTTTGTTTCTTTCGCGCCAACAGTGACAGCTCTTTTGTTTATTTTGCACGAACAATGACAGCTGTTTCGTTTATTTTGCGCCAACAATGACAGCTGTTTTGTTTATTTTGCGCCAACAATGACAGCTGTTTTGTTTATTTCGCGCCAACAATGACAGGTGTTTTGTTTATTTTTGGGCAACAATGACATCTTTTTTTTGTTATTTTCCGCCAACAATGACAGCTGTTTTGTTTATTTCGCGCCAACAATGACACCTGTTTTGTTTATTTCGCCCCAACAATGACAGCTGTTTTGTTTACTTTGCGCCAACAATGACAGCTGTTTTGTTTATTTTGCGCCAACAATGACAGCTGTTTTGTTTATTTTGCGCCAACAATGACAGCTATTTTGTTTATTTTGCGCCAAAAATGACAGCTGTTTTGTTTATTTCGCGCCAACAATGACAGCTGTTTTGTTTATTTTGTGCCAACAATGACAGCTGTTTTGTTTATTTTGCGCCAACAATGACAGCTGTTTTGTTTATTTCGCCCCAACAAAGACAGCTGTTTTGTTTATTTTGCGCCAACAATGACAGCTGTTTTGTTTATTTTGCGATAACAATGACAGCTGTTTTGTTTATTTCGCCCCGACAAAGACAGCTGTTTTGTTTATTTTGCACCAACAATGACAGCTGTTTGGTTTATTTTGCGATAACAAAGAGAGCTGTTTCGTTTATTTTGCGCCAACAATGACAGCTGTTTTGTTTCTTTTGCGCCAACAGTGACAGCTCTTTTGTTTATTTTGCACGAACAATGACAGCTGTTTCGTTTATTTTCCGCCAACAATCACAGCTGTTCTGTTTATTTCGCACCAACAATGACAGCAGTTTTGTTTATTTTGCGATAACAATGACAGCTGTTTTGTTTATTTTGCGCCAACAATGACAGCTCTTTTGTTTATGTCGCCCAACGATAACACCTGTTTTGTTTATTTTGCGCCAACAATGACAGCTGTTTTGTTTATGTCGCCCAACAATAACACCTGTTTTGTTTATTTTGCGCCAACAATGACAGCTCTTTTGTTTATGTCGCCCAACGATAACACCTGTTTTGTTTATTTTGCGCCAACAATGACAGCTCCTTTGTTTATGTCGCCCAACAATAACACCTGTTTTGTTTATTTTGCGCCAACAATGACAGCTGTTTTGTTTATTTCGCGCCAACAATGACAGCTGTTTTGTTTATTTTGCGTCAACAATGACAGCTGTTTTGTTTATATTGCGCCAACAATGACAGCTGTTTAGTTTATTTTGCAATAACAAAGAGAGCTGTTTCGTTTATTTTGCACCAACAATGACAGCTGTTTTGTTTCTTTCGCGCCAACAGTGACAGCTCTTTTGTTTATTTTGCACGAACAATGACAGCTGTTTCGTTTATTTTGCGCCAACAATGACAGCTGTTTTGTTTATTTTGCGCCAACAATGACAGCTGTTTTGTTTATTTCGCGCCAACAATGACAGGTGTTTTGTTTATTTTTGGGCAACAATGACATCTTTTTTTTGTTATTTTCCGCCAACAATGACAGCTGTTTTGTTTATTTCGCGCCAACAATGACACCTGTTTTGTTTATTTTGCCCCAACAATGACAGCTGTTTTGTTTACTTTGCGCCAACAATGACAGCTGTTTTGTTTATTTTGCGCCAACAATGACAGCTGTTTTGTTTATTTTGCGCCAACAATGACAGCTATTTTGTTTATTTTGCGCCAAAAATGACAGCTGTTTTGTTTATTTCGCGCCAACAATGACAGCTGTTTTGTTTATTTTGTGCCAACAATGACAGCTGTTTTGTTTATTTTGCGCCAACAATGACAGCTGTTTTGTTTATTTCGCCCCAACAAAGACAGCTGTTTTGTTTATTTTGCGCCAACAATGACAGCTGTTTTGTTTATTTTGCGATAACAATGACAGCTGTTTTGTTTATTTCGCCCCGACAAAGACAGCTGTTTTGTTTATTTTGCACCAACAATGACAGCTGTTTGGTTTATTTTGCGATAACAAAGAGAGCTGTTTCGTTTATTTTGCGCCAACAATGACAGCTGTTTTGTTTCTTTTGCGCCAACAGTGACAGCTCTTTTGTTTATTTTGCACGAACAATGACAGCTGTTTCGTTTATTTTCCGCCAACAATCACAGCTGTTCTGTTTATTTCGCACCAACAATGACAGCAGTTTTGTTTATTTTGCGATAACAATGACAGCTGTTTTGTTTATTTTGCGCCAACAATGACAGCTCTTTTGTTTATGTCGCCCAACGATAACACCTGTTTTGTTTATTTTGCGCCAACAATGACAGCTGTTTTGTTTATTTCGCGCCAACAATGACAGCTGTTTTGTTTATTTTGCGTCAACAATGACAGCTGTTTTGTTTATATTGCGCCAACAATGACAGCTGTTTTGTTTATTTTGCGCCAACAATGACAGCTGTTTTGTTTATTTTTCGCCAACAATGACAGCTGTTTTGTTTATTTTGCGCCAACAATGTCAGCTGTTTTGTTTATTTTGCGCCAACAAAGACAGCTGTTTTGTTTATTTTGCACAACAATGACAGCTGTTTTGTTTATTTTTCGCCAACAATGACAGCCGTTTTGTTTATTTTGCGCCAACAATGACAGGTGCTTTGTTTATTTTGCGCCAACAAAGACAGCTGTTTTGTTTATTTTGCGCCAACAATGACAGCTGTTTTGTTTATTTTGCGCCAACAATGACAGCTGTTGCGTTTATTTTGCGCCAACAATGAAAGCTGTTTTGTTTATTTTGCGCCAACAAATACAGCTGTTTTGTTTATTTTGCGCCAACAATGACAGCTGTTTTGTTTATTTTTCGCCAACAATGACAGCTGTTTTGTTTATTTTGCGCAAACAATGACAGGTGTTTTGTTTATTTTGCGCCAACAAACACAGCTGTTTTGTTTATTTTGCGCCAACAATGACAGCTGTTTTGTTTATTTTGCGCCAACAATGACAGCTGTTTTGTTTATTTTGCACCAACAATGACAACTGTTTTGTTTATTTTGGGCCAACAATCACAGTTGTTTTGTTTATTTCGTGCCAACAATGACAGTTTTTTTTGGTTTATTTCGCGCCAACAATGACAGCTGTTTTGTTTATTTTTCACCAACAATGACAGCTGTTTTGTTTATTTTGGGCCAACAATGTAAGCTTTTTTTTGTTATTTTCCGCCAAGAATGACGGCTGTTTTGTTTATTTTGCGCCAAAAATGACAGCTGTTTTGTTTATTTCGCGCCAAGAATGACAGTTGTTTTGTTTATTTTGCGCCAACAATGACGGCTGTTTTGTTTATTTTTCGATAACAATGACAGCTGTTTTGTTTATTTTGCGCCACCAATGACAGCTGTTTTGTTTATTTTGCGCCAACAATGACAGCTGTTTTGTTTATTTTGCGCCAACAATCACAGCTGTTTTGTTTATTTCGCGCCAACAATGACAGCTGTTTTGTTTATTTCGCGCCAACAATGACAGCTCTTTTGTTTATGTTTTTGCCAACAATGACAGCTGTTTTGTTTATTTTGCGCCAACAATAACAGCTGTTTTGTTTATTTTGCGCCAACAATGACAGCTGTTTTGTTTATTTTGCGCCAACAATGACAGCTGTGTTGCTTATTTTGCGCCAACAATGACAGCTGTTTTGTTTATTTTGCGCCAACAATGACAGCTGTTGCGTTTATTTTGCGCCAACAATGACAGCTGTTTTGTTTATTTTGCCCAAACAATGACAGCTGTTTTGTTTATTTTTCGCCAACAATGACAGCTGTTTTGTTTATTTTGCACCGACAATGACAGCCGTTTTGTTTATTTTGTGCCAACAATGACAGCCGTTTTGTTTATTTTGCGTCAACAATGACAGCTGTTTTGTTTATTTTGCGCCAAAACTGACAGCTGTTTTGTTTATTTTGCACAAACAATGACAGCGGTTTTGTTTATTTTTCGCCAACAATGACAGCTGTTTTGTTTATTTTGCGCCAACAATGACAGCCGTTTTGTTTATTTTGCGCCAACAATGACAGCTGTTTTGTTTATTTTGCGCCAAAACTGACAGCTGTTTTGTTTATTTTGCGCAAACTAGGACAGCTGTTTTGTTTATTTTGCGCCAACAATGACAGCTGTTTTGTTTATTTTGCGATAACAATGACAGCTTTTTTCTTTATTTTGCTCCAACAATGACAGCTGTTTTGTTTATTTTGCGATAATAATGACAGCTTTTTTGTTTATTTTGCGCCAACAATGACAGCTGTTTTGTTTATTTTGCGCCAACAATGACAGCCGTTTTGTTTATTTTGCGATAACAATGACAGCTGTTTTGTTTATTTTGCGCCAACAATGACAGCTCCTTTGTTTATGTCGCCCAACAATAACACCTGTTTTGTTTATTTTGCGCCAACAATGACAGCTGTTTTGTTTATTTCGCGCCAACAATGACAGCTGTTTTGTTTATTTTGCGTCAACAATGACAGCTGTTTTGTTTATATTGCGCCAACAATGACAGCTGTTTGGTTTATTTTGCAATAACAAAGAGAGCTGTTTCGTTTATTTTGCACCAACAATGACAGCTGTTTTGTTTCTTTCGCGCCAACAGTGACAGCTCTTTTGTTTATTTTGCACGAACAATGACAGCTGTTTCGTTTATTTTGCGCCAACAATGACAGCTGTTTTGTTTATTTTGCGCCAACAATGACAGCTGTTTTGTTTATTTCGCGCCAACAATGACAGGTGTTTTGTTTATTTTTGGGCAACAATGACATCTTTTTTTTGTTATTTTCCGCCAACAATGACAGCTGTTTTGTTTATTTCGCGCCAACAATGACACCTGTTTCGTTTATTTTGCGCCAACAATCACAGCTGTTTTGTTTATTTCGCGCCAACAATGACAGCTGTTTTGTTTATTTCGCGCCAACAATGACAGCTCTTTTGTTTATTTTTCGCCAACAATGACAGCTGTTTTGTTGTTTTTGCACCAACAATGACAGCTGTTTTGTTTATTTTGCGACAACAATGACAGCTGTGTTGTTTATTTTTCGCCGACCATGACAGCTGTTTTGTTTATTTTGCGCCAACCATGACAGCTGTTTTTTTATTTTGTGCCAACAATGACAGCTGTTTTGTTTATTTTGCGCCAAAAATGACAGCTGTTTTGTTTATTTCGCGCCAAAACTGACAGCTGTTTTGTTTATTTTGCGCCAACAATGACAGCCGTTTTGTTTATTTTGCGATAACAATGACAGCTGTTTTGTTTATTTTGCGCCAACAATGACAGCTCCTTTGTTTATGTCGCCCAACAATAACACCTGTTTTGTTTATTTTGCGCCAACAATGACAGGTGTTTTGTTTATTTCGCGCCAACAATGATAGCTGTTTTGTTTATTTTGCGTCAACAATGACAGCTGTTTTGTTTATATTGCGCCAACAAGGACAGCTGTTTGGTTTATTTTGCAATAACAAAGAGAGCTGTTTCGTTTATTTTGCACCAACAATGACAGCTGTTTTGTTTCTTTCGCGCCAACAGTGACAGCTCTTTTGTTTATTTTGCACGAACAATGACAGCTGTTTCGTTTTTTTTGCGCCAACAATGACAGCTGTTTTGTTTATTTTGCGCCAACAATGACAGCTGTTTTGTTTATTTCGCGCCAACAATGACAGGTGTTTTGTTTATTTTTGGGCAACAATGACATCTTTTTTTGTTATTTTCCGCCAACAATGACAGCTGTTTTGTTTATTTCGCGCCAACAATGACACCTGTTTCGTTTATTTTGCGCCAACAATCACAGCTGTTTTGTTTATTTCGCGCCAACAATGACAGCTGTTTTGTTTATTTCGCGCCAACAATGACAGCTCTTTTGTTTATTTTTCGCCAACAATGACAGCTGTTTTGTTGTTTTTGCACCAACAATGACAGCTGTTTTGTTTATTTTGCGACAACAATGACAGCTGTGTTGTTTATTTTCCGCCAACAATGACAGCTGTTTTGTTTATTTTGCGCCAACAATGACAGCTGTTGCGTTTATTTTGCACCAACAATGACAGATGTTTTGTTTATTTTGCGCCAACAATGACAGCTGTTTTGTTTATTTTTCGCCAACAATGACAGCTGTTTTGTTTATTTTGCGCCAACAATGACAGCCGTTTTGTTTATTTTGTGCCAACAATGACAGCCGTTTTGTTTATTTTGCGCCAACAATGACAGCTGTTTTGTTTATTTTGCGCGAAAACTGACAGCTGTGTTGTTTATTTCGCGCAAACAATGACAGCTGTGTTGTTTATTTTGCTCCAACAATAACAGCTGTTTTGTTTATTTTGCTCCAACAATGACAGCTGTTTTGATTATTTCGCGCCAACAATGACAGCTGTTTTTTTTATTTTGCGATAACAATGACAGCTGTTTTCTTTATTTTGCGCGAACAATGACAGCTGTTTTGTTTATTTTGCGCCAACAATGACAGCTGTTTCGTTTATTTTGTGGCAACAATGACAGCTGTTTTGTTTATTTTGCGCCAACAATGACAGCTGTTTAGTTTATTTTGCGCCAACAATGACAGCTGTTTTGTTTATTTTGCGCCAACAATGACAGCTGTTTTGTTTATTTCACGCCAACAGTGACAGCTGTTTTGTTTATTTTGCCCCAACAATGACAGCTGTTTTTTTTATTTTGCGCCAACAATGACAGCTCTTTTGTTTATGTCGCCCAACAATGACAGCTGTTTTGTTTATTTTGCGCCAACAATGACAGCTGTTTTGTTTATTTTGCGCCAACAATGACAGGTGTTTCGTTTATTTTGCGCCAACAGTCACAGCTGTTTTGTTTATTTCGCGCCAACAATGACAGCTGTTTTGTTTATTTCGCGCCAACAATGACAGCTGTTTTGTTTATTTTTCGCCGACCATGACAGCTGTTTTGTTTATTTTGCGCCAACAATGACAGCTGTTTTTTTATTTTGTGCCAACAATGACAGCTGTTTTGTTTATTTTGCGCCAAAAATGACAGCTATTTTGTTTATTTCGCGCCAAAACTGACAGCTGTTTTGTTTATTTTGCGCCAACAATGACAGCCGTTTTGTTTATTTTGCGATAACAATGACAGCTGTTTTGTTTATTTTGCGCCAACAATGACAGCTCTTTTGTTTATGTCGCCCAACAATAACACCTGTTTTGTTTATTTTGCGCCAACAATGACAGCTGTTTTGTTTATTTCGCACCAACAATGACAGCTGTTTTGTTTATTTTGCGTCAACAATGACAGCTGTTTTGTTTATATTGCGCCAACAATGACAGCTGTTTGGTTTATTTTGCAATAACAAAGAGAGCTGTTTCGTTTATTTTGCGCCAACAATGACAGCTGTTTTGTTTCTTTCGCGCCAACAGTGACAGCTCTTTTGTTTATTTTGCACGAACAATGACAGCTGTTTCGTTTATTTTGCGCCAACAATGACAGCTGTTTTGTTTATTTTGCGCCAACAATGACAGCTGTTTTGTTTATTTCGCGCCAACAATGACAGGTGTTTTGTTTTTTTTTGGGCAACAATGACATCTTTTTTTTGTTATTTTCCGCCAACAATGACAGCTGTTTTGTTTATTTCGCGCCAACAATGACACCTGTTTTGTTTATTTCGCCCCAACAATGACAGCTGTTTTGTTTACTTTGCGCCAACAATGACAGCTGTTTTGTTTATTTTGCGCCAACAATGACAGCTGTTTTGTTTATTTTGCGCCAACAATGACAGCTATTTTGTTTATTTTGCGCCAAAAATGAGAGCTGTTTTGTTTATTTCGCGCCAACAATGACAGCTGTTTTGTTTATTTTGTGCCAACAATGACAGCTGTTTTGTTTATTTTGCGCCAACAATGACAGCGGTTTTGTTTATTTCGCCCCAACAAAGACAGCTGTTTTGTTTATTTTGCGCCAACAATGACAGCTGTTTTGTTTATTTTGCGATAACAATGACAGCTGTTTTGTTTATTTCGCCCCGACAAAGACAGCTGTTTTGTTTATTTTGCACCAACAATGACAGCTGTTTGGTTTATTTTGCGATAACAAAGAGAGCTGTTTCGTTTATTTTGCGCCAACAATGACAGCTGTTTTGTTTCTTTTGCGCCAACAGTGACAGCTCTTTTGTTTATTTTGCACGAACAATGACAGCTGTTTCGTTTATTTTGCGCCAACAATCACAGCTGTTTTGGTTATTTCGCGCCAACAATGACAGCAGTTTTGTTTATTTCGCGCCAACAATGACAGGTGTTTTGTTTATTTTTGGGCACCAATGACATCTTTTTTTGTTATTTTCCGCCAACAATGACAGCTGTTTTGTTTATTTCGCGCCAAGAATGACAGTTGTTTTGTTTATTTTGCGCCAACAATGACGGCTGTTTTGTTTATTTTGCGATAACAATGACAGCTGTTTAGTTTATTTTGCGCCAACAATGACAGCCGTTTTGTTTATTTTGCGATAACAATGACAGCTGTTTTGTTTATTTTGCGCCAACAATGACAGCTCTTTTGTTTATTTCGCGCCAACAATGACAGCTGTTTTGTTTATTTTGCGTCAACAATGACAGCTGTTTTGTTTATATTGCGCCAACAATGACAGCTGTTTTGTTTATTTTGCGCCAAAAATGACAGCTGTTTTGTTAGTTTCGCGCCAACAATGACAGCCGTTTTTTTTTTTTTTTGCGCCAGCAATTACAGCTGCTTTGTTTATTTTGCGACAACAATGACAGCTGTGTTGTTTATTTTGCACCAACAATGACAGCTGTTTTGTTTATTTTGCGCCAACAATGACAGCTGTTGCGTTTATTTTGCACCAACAATGACAGATGTTTTGTTTATTTTGCGCCAACAATGACAGTTGTTTTGTTTATGTTGCGCCAACAATGACAGCCGTTTTGTTTATTTTGCGCCAACAATGACAGCTGTTTTGTTTATTTTGCGCCAAAACTGACAGCTGTGTTGTTTATTTCGCGCAAACAATGACAGCTGTGTTGTTTATTTTGCTCCAACAATAACAGCTGTTTTGTTTATTTTGCTCCAACAATGACAGCTGTTTTGTTTATTTCGCGCCAACAATGACAGCTGTTTTTTTTATTTTGCGATAACAATGACAGCTGTTTTCTTTATTTTGCGCGAACAATGACAGCTGTTTTGTTTATTTTGCGCCAACAATAACAGCTGTTTAGTTTATTTTGCGGCAACAATGACAGCTGTTTTGTTTATTTTGCGCCAACAATGACAGCTGTTTAGTTTATTTTGCGCCAACAATGACAGCTGTTTTGTTTATTTTGCGATAACAATGACAGCTGTTTTGTTTATTTTGCGCCAACAATGACAGCTGTTTTTTTATTTTGTGCCAACAATGACAGCTGTTTTGTTTATATTGCGCCAACAATGACAGCTGTTTTGTTTATTTCGCGCCAAAACTGACAGCTGTTTTGTTTATTTTGCGCCAACAATGACAGCCGTTTTGTTTATTTTGCGATAACAATGACAGCTGTTTTGTTTATTTTGCGCCAACAATGACAGCTCTTTTGTTTATGTCGCCCAACAATAACACCTGTTTTGTTTATTTTGCGCCAACAATGACAGCTGTTTAGTTTATTTTGCGCCAACAATGACACCTGTTTTGTTTATTTTGCGCCAACAATGACAGCTGTTTTGTTTATTTCACGCCAACAGTGACAGCTGTTTTGTTTATTTTTCCCCAACAATAACAGCTGTTTTTTTTTATTTTGCGCCAACAATGACAGCTCTTTTGTTTTTGTCCCCAACAATGACAGCTGTTTTGTTTATTTTGCGCCAACAATGACAGCTGTTTTGTTTATTTTGCGCCAACAATGACAGGTGTTTCGTTTATTTTGCGCCAACAGTCACAGCTGTTTTGTTTATTTCGCGCCAACAATGACAGCTGTTTTGTTTATTTCGCGCCAACAATGACAGCTGTTTTGTTTATTTTTTGCCGACCATGACAGCTGTTTTGTTTATTTTGCGCCAACAATGACAGCTGTTTTTTTATTTTGTGCCAACAATGACAGCTGTTTTGTTTATTTTGCGCCAAAAATGACAGCTGTTTTGTTTATTTCGCGCCAAAACTGACAGCTGTTTTGTTTATTTCGTGCCAACAATGACAGCCGTTTTGTTTATTTTGCGATAACAATGACAGCTGTTTTGTTTATTTTGCGCCAACAATGACAGCTCTTTTGTTTATGTCACCCAACAATAACACCTGTTTTGTTTATTTTGCGCCAACAATGACAGCTGTTTTGTTTATTTCGCGCCAACAATGACAGCTGTTTTGTTTATTTTGCGTCAACAATGACAGCTGTTTTGTTTATATTGCGCCAACAATGACAGCTGTTTGGTTTATTTTGCAATAACAAAGAGAGCTGTTTCGTTTATTTTGCGCCAACAATGACAGCTGTTTTGTTTCTTTCGCGCCAACAGTGACAGCTCTTTTGTTTATTTTGCACGAACAATGACAGCTGTTTCGTTTATTTTGCACCAACAATGACAGCTGTTTTGTTTATTTTGCGCCAACAATGACAGCTGTTTTGTTTATTTCGTGCCAACAATGACAGGTGTTTTGTTTATTTTTGGGCAACAATGACATCTTTTTTTTGTTATTTTCCGCCAACAATGACAGCTGTTTTGTTTATTTCGCGCCAACAATGACACCTGTTTTGTTTATTTCGCCCCAACAATGACAGCTGTTTTGTTTACTTTGCGCCAACAATGACAGCTGTTTTGTTTATTTTGCGCCAACAATGACAGCTATTTTGTTTATTTTGCGCCAAAAATGACAGCTGTTTTGTTTATTTCGCGCCAACAATGACAGCTGTTTTGTTTATTTTGTGCCAACAATGACAGCTGTTTTGTTTATTTTGCGCCAACAATGACAGCTGTTTTGTTTATTTCGCCCCAACAAAGACAGCTGTTTTGTTTATTTTGCGCCAACAATGACAGCTGTTTTGTTTATTTTGCGATAACAATGACAGCTGTTTTGTTTATTTCGCCCCGACAAAGACAGCTGTTTTCTTTATTTTGCACCAACAATGACAGCTGTTTGGTTTATTTTGCGATAACAAAGAGAGCTGTTTCGTTTATTTTGCGCCAACAATGACAGCTGTTTTGTTTCTTTTGCGCCAACAGTGACAGCTCTTTTGTTTATTTTGCACGAACAATGACAGCTGTTTCGTTTATTTTGCGCCAACAATCACAGCTGTTTTGTTTATTTCGCGCCAACAATGACAGCAGCTTTGTTTATTTCGCGCCAACAATGACAGGTGTTTTGTTTATTTTTGGGCACCAATGACATCTTTTTTTGTTATTTTCTGCCAACAATGACAGCTGTTTTGTTTATTTCGCGCCAAGAATGACAGTTGTTTTGTTTATTTTGCGCCAAGAATGACGGCTGTTTTGTTTATTTTGCGATAACAATGACAGCTGTTTAGTTTATTTTGCGCCAACAATGACAGCCATTTTGTTTATTTTGCGATAACAATGACAGCTGTTTTGTTTATTTTGCGCCAACAATGACAGCTCTTTTGTTTATGTCACCCAACAATAACACCTGTTTTGTTTATTTTGCGCCAACAATGACAGCTGTTTTGTTTATTTCGCGCCAACAATGACAGTTGTTTTGTTTATTTTGCGTCAACAATGACAGCTGTTTTGTTTATATTGCGCCAACAATCACAGCTGTTTTGTTTATTTTGCGCCAAAAATGACAGCTGTTTTGTTAGTTTCGCGCCAACAATGACAGCCGTTTTTTTTTTTTTTTTGCGCCAGCAATTACAGCTGTTTTGTTTATTTTGCGACAACAATGACAGCTGTGTTGTTTATTTTGCGCCAACAATGACAGCTGTTTTGTTTATTTTGCGCCAACAATGACAGCTGTTGCATTTATTTTGCACCAACAATGACAGATGTTTTGTTTATTTTGCGCCAACAATGACGGCTGTTTTGTTTATGTTGCGCCAACAATGACAGCCGTTTTGTTTATTTTGCGCCAACAATGACAGCCGTTTTGTTTATTTTGCGCCAACAATGACAGCTGTTTTGTTTATTTTGCGCCAAAACTGACAGCTGTGTTGTTTATTTCGCGCAAACAATGACAGCTGTGTTGTTTATTTTGCTCCAACAATAACAGCTGTTTTGTTTATTTTGCTCCAACAATGACAGCTGTTTTGTTTATTTCGCGCCAACAATGACAGCTGTTTTTTTTATTTTGCGATAACAATGACAGCTGTTTTCTTTGTTTTGCGCGAACAATGACAGCTGTTTTGTTTATTTTGCGCCAACAATAACAGCTGTTTAGTTTATTTTGCGCCAACAATGACAGCTGTTTTGTTTATTTTGCGATAACAACGACAGCTGTTTTGTTTATTTTGCGCCAACAATGACAGCTGTTTTTTTATTTTGTGCCAACAATGACAGCTGTTTTGTTTATATTGCGCCAACAATGACAGCTGTTTTGTTTATTTCGCGCCAAAACTGACAGCTGTTTTGTTTATTTTGCGCCAACAATGACAGCCGTTTTGTTTATTTTGCGATAACAATGACAGCTGTTTTGTTTATTTTGCGCCAACAATGACAGCTCTTTTGTTTATGTCTCCCAACAATAACACCTGTTTTGTTTATTTTGCGCCAACAATGACAGCTGTTTAGTTTATTTTGCGCCAACAATGACAGCTGTTTTGTTTATTTTGCGCCAACAATGACAGCTGTTTTGTTTATTTCACGCCAACAGTGACAGCTGTTTTGTTTATTTTGCCCCAACAATGAAAGCTGTTTTTTTTATTTTGCGCCAACAATGACAGCTCTTTTGTTTATGTCGCCCAACAATGACAGCTGTTTTGTTTATTTTGTGCCAACAATGACAGCTGTTTTGTTTATTTTGCGCCAACAATGACAGGTGTTTCGTTTATTTTGCGCCAACAGTCACAGCTGTTTTGTTTATTTCGCGCCAACAATGACAGCTGTTTTGTTTATTTTTTGCCGACCATGACAGCTGTTTTGTTTATTTTGCGCCAACAATGACAGCTGTTTTTTTATTTTGTGCCAACAATGACAGCTGTTTTGTTTATTTTGCGCCAAAAATGACAGCTGTTTTGTTTATTTCGCGCCAAAACTGACAGCTGTTTTTTTATTTTGTGCCAACAATGACAGCTGTTTTGTTTATTTTGCGCCAACAATGACAGCCGTTTTGTTTATTTTGCGATAACAATGACAGCTGTTTTGTTTATTTTGCGCCAACAATGACAGCTCTTTTGTTTATGTCGCCCAACAATAACACCTGTTTTGTTTATTTTGCGCCAACAATGACAGCTGTTTTGTTTATTTCGCGCCAACAATGACAGCTGTTTTGTTTATTTTGCGTCAACAATGACAGCTGTTTTGTTTATATTGCGCCAACAATGACAGCTGTTTGGTTTATTTTGCAATAACAAAGAGAGCTGTTTCGTTTATTTTGCGCCAACAATGACAGCTGTTTTGTTTCTTTCGCGCCAACAGTGACAGCTCTTTTGTTTATTTTGCACGAACAATGACAGCTGTTTCGTTTATTTTGCGCCAACAATGACAGCTGTTTTGTTTATTTTGCGCCAACAATGACTGCTGTTTTGTTTATTTCGTGTCAACAATGACAGCTGTTTCGTTTATTTTGCGCCAACAATCACAGCTGTTTTGTTTATTTCGCGCCAACAATGACAGCAGTTTTGTTTATTTCGCGCCAACAATGACAGGTGTTTTGTTTATTTTTGGGCACCAATGACATCTTTTTTTGTTATTTTCCGCCAACAATGACAGCTGTTTTGTTTATTTCGCGCCAAGAATGACAGTTGTTTTGTTTATTTTGCGCCAACAATGACGGCTGTTTTGTTTATTTTGCGATAACAATGACAGCTGTTTAGTTTATTTTGCGCCAACAATGACAGCCGTTTTGTTTATTTTGCGATAACAATGACAGCTGTTTTGTTTATTTTGCGCCAACAATGACCGCTCTTTTGTTTATGTCGCCCAACAATAACACCTGTTTTGTTTATTTTGCGCGAACAATGACAGCTGTTTTGTTTATTTCGCGCCAACAATGACAGCTGTTTTGTTTATTTTGCGTCAACAATGACAGCTGTTTTGTTTATATTGCGCCAACAATGACAGCTGTTTTTTTTATTTTGCGCCAAAAATGACAGCTGTTTTGTTAGTTTCGCGCCAACAATGACAGCCGTTTTTTTTTTTTGCGCCAGCAATTACAGCTGTTTTGTTTATTTTGCGACAACAATGACAGCTGTGTTGTTTATTTTGCGCCAACAATGACAGCTGTTTTGTTTATTTTGCCAACAATGACAGCTGTTTTGTTTATTTTGCGCCAACAATGACAGCTGTTTTGTTTATTTTGTGCCAACAAAGACAGCTGTTTTGTTTATTTTGCGCAACAATGACAGCTGTTTTGTTTATTTTTTGCCAACAATGACAGCCGTTTTGTTTATTTTGCGCCAACAATGACAGGTGCTTTGTTTATTTTGCACTAACAAAGACAGCTGTTTTGTTTATTTTGCGCCAACAATGACAGCTGTTTTGTTTATTTTGCGCCAACAATGACAGCTGTTGCGTTTATTTTGCGCCAACAATGACAGCTGTTTTGTTTATTTTGCGCCAACAATGACAGCTGTTTTGTTTATTTTGCGATAACAATGACAGCTGTTTTGTTTATTTTGCGCCAACAATGACAGCTGTTTTTTTATTTTGTGCCAACAATGACAGCTGTTTTGTTTATATTGCGCCAACAATGACAGCTGTTTTGTTTATTTCGCGCCAAAACTGACAGCTGTTTTGTTTATTTTGTGCCAACAATGACAGCCGTTTTGTTTATTTTGCGATAACAATGACAGCTGTTTTGTTTATTTTGCGCCAACAATGACAGCTCTTTTGTTTATGTCGCCCAACAATAACACCTGTTTTGTTTATTTTGCGCCAACAATGACAGCTGTTTAGTTTATTTTGCGCCAACAATGACACCTGTTTTGTTTATTTTGCGCCAACAATGACAGCTGTTTTGGTTATTTCACGCCAACAGTGACAGCTGTTTTGTTTATTTTGCCCCAACAATAACAGCTGTTTTTTTTATTTTGCGCCAACAATGACAGCTCTTTTGTTTTTGTCGCCCAACAATGACAGCTGTTTTGTTTATTTTGCGCCAACAATGACAGCTGTTTTGTTTATTTTGCGCCAACAATGACAGGTGTTTCGTTTATTTTGCGCCAACAGTCACAGCTGTTTTGTTTATTTCGCGCCAACAATGACAGCTGTTTTGTTTATTTCGCGCCAACAATGACAGCTGTTTTGTTTATTTTTTGCCGACCATGACAGCTGTTTTGTTTATTTTGCGCCAACAATGACAGCTGTTTTTTTATTTTGTGCCAACAATGACAGCTGTTTTGTTTATTTTGCGCCAAAAATGACAGCTGTTTTGTTTATTTCGCGCCAAAACTGACAGCTGTTTTGTTTATTTTGTGCCAACAATGACAGCCGTTTTGTTTATTTTGCGATAACAATGACAGCTGTTTTGTTTATTTTGCGCCAACAATGACAGCTCTTTTGTTTATGTCACCCAACAATAACACCTGTTTTGTTTATTTTGCGCCAACAATGACAGCTGTTTTGTTTATTTCGCGCCAACAATGACAGCTGTTTTGTTTATTTTGCGTCAACAATGACAGCTGTTTTGTTTATATTGCGCCAACAATGACAGCTGTTTGGTTTATTTTGCAATAACAAAGAGAGCTGTTTCGTTTATTTTGCGCCAACAATGACAGCTGTTTTGTTTCTTTCGCGCCAACAGTGACAGCTCTTTTGTTTATTTTGCACGAACAATGACAGCTGTTTCGTTTATTTTGCACCAACAATGACAGCTGTTTTGTTTATTTTGCGCCAACAATGACAGCTGTTTTGTTTATTTCGTGCCAACAATGACAGGTGTTTTGTTTATTTTTGGGCAACAATGACATCTTTTTTTTGTTATTTTCCGCCAACAATGACAGCTGTTTTGTTTATTTCGCGCCAACAATGACACCTGTTTTGTTTATTTCGCCCCAACAATGACAGCTGTTTTGTTTACTTTGCGCCAACAATGACAGCTGTTTTGTTTATTTTGCGCCAACAATTACAGCTGTTTTGTTTATTTTGCGACAACAATGACAGCTGTGTTGTTTATTTTGCGCCAACAAAGACAGCTGTTTTGTTTATTTTGCGCAACAATGACAGCTGTTTTGTTTATTTTTTGCCAACAATGACAGCCGTTTTGTTTATTTTGCGCCAACAATGACAGGTGCTTTGTTTATTTTGCACCAACAAAGACAGCTGTTTTGTTTATTTTGCGCCAACAATGACAGCTGTTTTGTTTATTTTGCGCCAACAATGACAGCTGTTGCGTTTATTTTGCGCCAACAATGACAGCTGTTTTGTTTATTTTGCGCCAACAATGACAGCTGTTTTGTTTATTTTGCGATAACAATGACAGCTGTTTTGTTTATTTTGCGCCAACAATGACAGCTGTTTTTTTATTTTGTGCCAACAATGACAGCTGTTTTGTTTATATTGCGCCAACAATGACAGCTGTTTTGTTTATTTCGCGCCAAAACTGACAGCTGTTTTGTTTATTTTGCGCCAACAATGACAGCCGTTTTGTTTATTTTGCGATAACAATGACAGCTGTTTTGTTTATTTTGCGCCAACAATGACAGCTCTTTTGTTTATGTCGCCCAACAATAACACCTGTTTTGTTTATTTTGCGCCAACAATGACAGCTGTTTAGTTTATTTTGCGCCAACAATGACACCTGTTTTGTTTATTTTGCGCCAACAATGACAGCTGTTTTGGTTATTTCACGCCAACAGTGACAGCTGTTTTGTTTATTTTGCCCCAACAATAACAGCTGTTTTTTTTATTTTGCGCCAACAATGACAGCTCTTTTGTTTTTGTCGCCCAACAATGACAGCTGTTTTGTTTATTTTGCGCCAACAATGACAGCTGTTTTGTTTATTTTGCGCCAACAATGACAGGTGTTTCGTTTATTTTGCGCCAACAGTCACAGCTGTTTTGTTTATTTCGCGCCAACAATGACAGCTGTTTTGTTTATTTCGCGCCAACAATGACAGCTGTTTTGTTTATTTTTTGCCGACCATGACAGCTGTTTTGTTTATTTTGCGCCAACAATGACAGCTGTTTTTTTATTTTGTGCCAACAATGACAGCTGTTTTGTTTATTTTGCGCCAAAAATGACAGCTGTTTTGTTTATTTCGCGCCAAAACTGACAGCTGTTTTGTTTATTTTGTGCCAACAATGACAGCCGTTTTGTTTATTTTGCGATAACAATGACAGCTGTTTTGTTTATTTTGCGCCAACAATGACAGCTCTTTTGTTTATGTCACCCAACAATAACACCTGTTTTGTTTATTTTGCGCCAACAATGACAGCTGTTTTGTTTATTTCGCGCCAACAATGACAGCTGTTTTGTTTATTTTGCGTCAACAATGACAGCTGTTTTGTTTATTTTGCGCCAACAATGACAGCTGTTTGGTTTATTTTGCAATAACAAAGAGAGCTGTTTCGTTTATTTTGCGCCAACAATGACAGCTGTTTTGTTTCTTTCGCGCCAACAGTGACAGCTCTTTTGTTTATTTTGCACGAACAATGACAGCTGTTTCGTTTATTTTGCACCAACAATGACAGCTGTTTTGTTTATTTTGCGCCAACAATGACAGCTGTTTTGTTTATTTCGTGCCAACAATGACAGGTGTTTTGTTTATTTTTGGGCAACAATGACATCTTTTTTTTGTTATTTTCCGCCAACAATGACAGCTGTTTTGTTTATTTCGCGCCAACAATGACACCTGTTTTGTTTATTTCGCCCCAACAATGACAGCTGTTTTGTTTACTTTGCGCCAACAATGACAGCTGTTTTGTTTATTTTGCGCCAACAATTACAGCTGTTTTGTTTATTTTGCGACAACAATGACAGCTGTGTTGTTTATTTTGCGCCAACAAAGACAGCTGTTTTGTTTATTTTGCGCAACAATGACAGCTGTTTTGTTTATTTTTTGCCAACAATGACAGCCGTTTTGTTTATTTTGCGCCAACAATGACAGGTGCTTTGTTTATTTTGCACCAACAAAGACAGCTGTTTTGTTTATTTTGCGCCAACAATGACAGCTGTTTTGTTTATTTTGCGCCAACAATGACAGCTGTTGCGTTTATTTTGCGCCAACAATGACAGCTGTTTTGTTTATTTTGCGCCAACAATGACAGCTGTTTTGTTTATTTTGCGATAACAATGACAGCTGTTTTGTTTATTTTGCGCCAACAATGACAGCTGTTTTTTTATTTTGTGCCAACAATGACAGCTGTTTTGTTTATATTGCGCCAACAATGACAGCTGTTTTGTTTATTTCGCGCCAAAACTGACAGCTGTTTTGTTTATTTTGCGCCAACAATGACAGCCGTTTTGTTTATTTTGCGATAACAATGACAGCTGTTTTGTTTATTTTGCGCCAACAATGACAGCTCTTTTGTTTATGTCGCCCAACAATAACACCTGTTTTGTTTATTTTGCGCCAACAATGACAGCTGTTTAGTTTATTTTGTGCCAACAATGACACCTGTTTTGTTTATTTTGCGCCAACAATGACAGCTGTTTTGGTTATTTCACGCCAACAGTGACAGCTGTTTTGTTTATTTTGCCCCAACAATAACAGCTGTTTTTTTTATTTTGCGCCAACAATGACAGCTCTTTTGTTTTTGTCGCCCAACAATGACAGCTGTTTTGTTTATTTTGCGCCAACAATGACAGCTGTTTTGTTTATTTTGCGCCAACAATGACAGGTGTTTCGTTTATTTTGCGCCAACAGTCACAGCTGTTTTGTTTATTTCGCGCCAACAATGACAGCTGTTTTGTTTATTTCGCGCCAACAATGACAGCTGTTTTGTTTATTTTTTGCCGACCATGACAGCTGTTTTGTTTATTTTGCGCCAACAATGACAGCTGTTTTTTTATTTTGTGCCAACAATGACAGCTGTTTTGTTTATTTTGCGCCAAAAATGACAGCTGTTTTGTTTATTTCGCGCCAAAACTGACAGCTGTTTTGTTTATTTTGTGCCAACAATGACAGCCGTTTTGTTTATTTTGCGATAACAATGACAGCTGTTTTGTTTATTTTGCGCCAACAATGACAGCTCTTTTGTTTATGTCACCCAACAATAACACCTGTTTTGTTTATTTTGCGCCAACAATGACAGCTGTTTTGTTTATTTCGCGCCAACAATGACAGCTGTTTTGTTTATTTTGCGTCAACAATGACAGCTGTTTTGTTTATATTGCGCCAACAATGACAGCTGTTTGGTTTATTTTGCAATAACAAAGAGAGCTGTTTCGTTTATTTTGCGCCAACAATGACAGCTGTTTTGTTTCTTTCGCGCCAACAGTGACAGCTCTTTTGTTTATTTTGCACGAACAATGACAGCTGTTTCGTTTATTTTGCACCAACAATGACAGCTGTTTTGTTTATTTTGCGCCAACAATGACAGCTGTTTTGTTTATTTCGTGCCAACAATGACAGGTGTTTTGTTTATTTTTGGGCAACAATGACATCTTTTTTTTGTTATTTTCCGCCAACAATGACAGCTGTTTTGTTTATTTCGCGCCAACAATGACACCTGTTTTGTTTATTTCGCCCCAACAATGACAGCTGTTTTGTTTACTTTGCGCCAACAATGACAGCTGTTTTGTTTATTTTGCGCCAACAATGACAGCTATTTTGTTTATTTTGCGCCAAAAATGACAGCTGTTTTGTTTATTTCGCGCCAACAATGACAGCTGTTTTGTTTATTTTGTGCCAACAATGACAGCTGTTTTGTTTATTTTGCGCCAACAATGACAGCTGTTTTGTTTATTTCGCCCCAACAAAGACAGCTGTTTTGTTTATTTTGCGCCAACAATGACAGCTGTTTTGTTTATTTTGCGATAACAATGACAGCTGTTTTGTTTATTTCGCCCCGACAAAGACAGCTGTTTTGTTTATTTTGCACCAACAATGACAGCTGTTTGGTTTATTTTGCGATAACAAAGAGAGCTGTTTCGTTTATTTTGCGCCAACAATGACAGCTGTTTTGTTTCTTTTGCGCCAACAGTGACAGCTCTTTTGTTTATTTTGCACGAACAATGACAGCTGTTTCGTTTATTTTGCGCCAACAATCACAGCTGTTTTGTTTATTTCGCGCCAACAATGACAGCAGTTTTGTTTATTTCGCGCCAACAATGACAGGTGTTTTGTTTATTTTTGGGCACCAATGACATCTTTTTTTGTTATTTTCCGCCAACAATGACAGCTGTTTTGTTTATTTCGCGCCAAGAATGACAGTTGTTTTGTTTATTTTGCGCCAACAATGACGGCTGTTTTGTTTATTTTGCGATAACAATGACAGCTGTTTAGTTTATTTTGCGCCAACAATGACAGCCGTTTTGTTTATTTTGCGCCAACAATGACAGCTGTTTTGTTTATTTTGCGATAACAATGACAGCTGTTTTGTTTATTTCGCCCCGACAAAGACAGCTGTTTTGTTTATTTTGCACCAACAATGACAGCTGTTTGGTTTATTTTGCGATAACAAAGAGAGCTGTTTCGTTTATTTTGCGCCAACAATGACAGCTGTTTTGTTTCTTTTGCGCCAACAGTGACAGCTCTTTTGTTTATTTTGCACGAACAATGACAGCTGTTTCGTTTATTTTGCGCCAACAATCACAGCTGTTTTGTTTATTTCGCGCCAACAATGACAGCAGTTTTGTTTATTTCGCGCCAACAATGACAGGTGTTTTGTTTATTTTTGGGCACCAATGACATCTTTTTTTGTTATTTTCCGCCAACAATGACAGCTGTTTTGTTTATTTCGCGCCAAGAATGACAGTTGTTTTGTTTATTTTGCGCCAACAATGACGGCTGTTTTGTTTATTTTGCGATAACAATGACAGCTGTTTAGTTTATTTTGCGCCAACAATGACAGCCGTTTTGTTTATTTTGCGATAACAATGACAGCTGTTTTGTTTATTTTGCGCCAACAATGACAGCTCTTTTGTTTATGTCACCCAACAATAACGCCTGTTTTGTTTATTTTGCGCCAACAATGACAGCTGTTTTGTTTATTTCGCGCCAACAATGACAGTTGTTTTGTTTATTTTGCGTCAACAATGACAGCTGTTTTGTTTATATTGCGCCAACAATGACAGCTGTTTTGTTTATTTTGCGCCAAAAATGACAGCTGTTTTGTTAGTTTCGCGCCAACAATGACAGCCGTTTTTTTTTTTTTTTGCGCCAGCAATTACAGCTGTTTTGTTTATTTTGCGACAACAATGACAGCTGTGTTGTTTATTTTGCGCCAACAATGACAGCCGTTTTGTTTATTTTGCGCCAACAATGACAGCTGTTGCATTTATTTTGCACCAACAATGACAGATGTTTTGTTTATTTTGCGCCAACAATGACAGCTGTTTTGTTTATGTTGCGCCAACAATGACAGCCGTTTTGTTTATTTTGCGCCAACAATGACAGCCGTTTTGTTTATTTTGCGCCAACAATGACAGCTGTTTTGTTTATTTTGCGCCAAAACTGACAGCTGTGTTGTTTATTTCGCGCAAACAATGACAGCTGTGTTGTTTATTTTGCTCCAACAATAACAGCTGTTTTGTTTATTTTGCTCCAACAATGACAGCTGTTTTGTTTATTTCGCGCCAACAATGACAGCTGTTTTTTTATTTTGCGATAACAATGACAGGTGTTTTCTTTATTTTGCGCGAACAATGACAGCTGTTTTGTTTATTTTGCGCCAACAATAACAGCTGTTTAGTTTATTTTGCGGCAACAATGACAGCTGTTTTGTTTATTTTGCGCCAACAATGACAGCTGTTTAGTTTATTTTGCGCCAACAATGACAGCTGTTTTGTTTATTTTGCGATAACAACGACAGCTGTTTTGTTTATTTTGCGCCAACAATGACAGCTGTTTTTTTATTTTGTGCCAACAATGACAGCTGTTTTGTTTATATTGCGCCAACAATGACAGCTGTTTTGTTTATTTCGCGCCAAAACTGACAGCTGTTTTGTTTATTTTGCGCCAACAATGACAGCCGTTTTGTTTATTTTGCGATAACAATGACAGCTGTTTTGTTTATTTTGCGCCAACAATGACAGCTCTTTTGTTTATGTCTCCCAACAATAACACCTGTTTTGTTTATTTTGCGCCAACAATGACAGCTGTTTAGTTTATTTTGCGCCAACAATGACAGCTGTTTTGTTTATTTTGCGCCAACAATGACAGCTGTTTTGTTTATTTCACGCCAACAGTGACAGCTGTTTTGTTTATTTTGCCCCAACAATGACAGCTGTTTTTTTTATTTTGCGCCAACAATGACAGCTCTTTTGTTTATGTCGCCCAACAATGACAGCTGTTTTGTTTATTTTGCGCCAACAATGACAGCTGTTTTGTTTATTTTGCGCCAACAATGACAGGTGTTTCGTTTATTTTGCGCCAACAGTCACAGCTGTTTTGTTTATTTCGCGCCAACAATGACAGCTGTTTTGTTTATTTCGCGCCAACAATGACAGCTGTTTTGTTTATTTTTTGCCGACCATGACAGCTGTTTTGTTTATTTTGCGCCAACAATGACAGCTGTTTTTTTATTTTGTGCCAACAATGACAGCTGTTTTGTTTATTTTGCGCCAAAAATGACAGCTGTTTTGTTTATTTCTCGCCAAAACTGACAGCTGTTTTTTTATTTTGTGCCAACAATGACAGCTGTTTTGTTTATTTTGCGCCAACAATGACAGCCGTTTTGTTTATTTTGCGATAACAATGACAGCTGTTTTGTTTATTTTGCGCCAACAATGACAGCTCTTTTGTTTATGTCGCCCAACAATAACACCTGTTTTGTTTATTTTGCGCCAACAATGACAGCTGTTTTGTTTATTTCGCGCCAACAATGACAGCTGTTTTGTTTATTTTGCGTCAACAATGACAGCTGTTTTGTTTATATTGCGCCAACAATGACAGCTGTTTGGTTTATTTTGCAATAACAAAGAGAGCTGTTTCGTTTATTTTGCGCCAACAATGACAGCTGTTTTGTTTCTTTCGCGCCAACAGTGACAGCTCTTTTGTTTATTTTGCACGAACAATGACAGCTGTTTCGTTTATTTTGCGCCAACAATGACAGCTGTTTTGTTTATTTTGCGCCAACAATGACTGCTGTTTTGTTTATTTCGTGCCAACAATGACAGCTGTTTCGTTTATTTTGCGCCAACAATCACAGCTGTTTTGTTTATTTCGCGCCAACAATGACAGCAGTTTTGTTTATTTCGCACCAACAATGAGAGGTGTTTTGTTTATTTTTGGGCACCAATGACATCTTTTTTTGTTATTTTCCGCCAACAATGACAGCTGTTTTGTTTATTTCGCGCCAAGAATGACAGTTGTTTTGTTTATTTTGCGCCAACAATGACGGCTGTTTTGTTTATTTTGCGATAACAATGACAGCTGTTTAGTTTATTTCGCCCCGACAAAGACAGCTGTTTTGTTTATTTTGCACCAACAATGACAGCTGTTTGGTTTATTTTGCGATAACAAAGACAGCTGTTTCGTTTATTTTGCGCCAACAATGACAGCTGTTTTGTTTATTTTGCGCCAACAATGACTGCTGTTTTGTTTATTTCGTGCCAACAATGACAGCTGTTTCGTTTATTTTGCGCCAACAATCACAGCCGTTTTGTTTATTTTGCGCCAACAATGACAGCTGTTTTGTTTATTTTGCGATAACAATGACAGCTGTTTTGTTTATTTTGCGCCAACAATGACAGCAGTTTTGTTTATTTCGCGCCAACAATGACAGGTGTTTTGTTTATTTTTGGGCACCAATGACATCTTTTTTTGTTATTTTCCGCCAACAATGACAGCTGTTTTGTTTATTTCGCGCCAAGAATGACAGTTGTTTTGTTTATTTTGCGCCAACAATGACGGCTGTTTTGTTTATTTTGCGATAACAATGACAGCTGTTTAGTTTATTTTGCGCCAACAATGACAGCCGTTTTGTTTATTTTGCGATAACAATGACAGCTGTTTTGTTTATTTTGCGCCAACAATGACAGCTCTTTTGTTTATGTCACCCAACAATAACGCCTGTTTTGTTTATTTTGCGCCAACAATGACAGCTGTTTTGTTTATTTCGCGCCAACAATGACAGTTGTTTTGTTTATTTTGCGTCAACAATGACAGCTGTTTTGTTTATATTGCGCCAACAATGACAGCTGTTTTGTTTATTTTGCGCCAAAAATGACAGCTGTTTTGTTAGTTTCGCGCCAACAATGACAGCCGTTTTTTTTTTTTTTTGCGCCAGCAATTACAGCTGTTTTGTTTATTTTGCGACAACAATGACAGCTGTGTTGTTTATTTTGCGCCAACAATGACAGCCGTTTTGTTTATTTTGCGCCAACAATGACAGCTGTTGCATTTATTTTGCACCAACAATGACAGATGTTTTGTTTATTTTGCGCCAACAATGACAGCTGTTTTGTTTATGTTGCGCCAACAATGACAGCCGTTTTGTTTATTTTGCGCCAACAATGACAGCCGTTTTGTTTATTTTGCGCCAACAATGACAGCTGTTTTGTTTATTTTGCGCCAAAACTGACAGCTGTGTTGTTTATTTCGCGCAAACAATGACAGCTGTGTTGTTTATTTTGCTCCAACAATAACAGCTGTTTTGTTTATTTTGCTCCAACAATGACAGCTGTTTTGTTTATTTCGCGCCAACAATGACAGCTGTTTTTTTATTTTGCGATAACAATGACAGGTGTTTTCTTTATTTTGCGTGAACAATGACAGCTGTTTTGTTTATTTTGCGCCAACAATAACAGCTGTTTAGTTTATTTTGCGGCAACAATGACAGCTGTTTTGTTTATTTTGCGCCAACAATGACAGCTGTTTAGTTTATTTTGCGCCAACAATGACAGCTGTTTTGTTTATTTTGCGATAACAACGACAGCTGTTTTGTTTATTTTGCGCCAACAATGACAGCTGTTTTTTTATTTTGTGCCAACAATGACAGCTGTTTTGTTTATATTGCGCCAACAATGACAGCTGTTTTGTTTATTTCGCGCCAAAACTGACAGCTGTTTTGTTTATTTTGCGCCAACAATGACAGCCGTTTTGTTTATTTTGCGATAACAATGACAGCTGTTTTGTTTATTTTGCGCCAACAATGACAGCTCTTTTGTTTATGTCTCCCAACAATAACACCTGTTTTGTTTATTTTGCGCCAACAATGACAGCTGTTTAGTTTATTTTGCGCCAACAATGACAGCTGTTTTGTTTATTTTGCGCCAACAATGACAGCTGTTTTGTTTATTTCACGCCAACAGTGACAGCTGTTTTGTTTATTTTGCCCCAACAATGACAGCTGTTTTTTTTATTTTGCGCCAACAATGACAGCTCTTTTGTTTATGTCGCCCAACAATGACAGCTGTTTTGTTTATTTTGCGCCAACAATGACAGCTGTTTTGTTTATTTTGCGCCAACAATGACAGGTGTTTCGTTTATTTTGCGCCAACAGTCACAGCTGTTTTGTTTATTTCGCGCCAACAATGACAGCTGTTTTGTTTATTTCGCGCCAACAATGACAGCTGTTTTGTTTATTTTTTGCCGACCATGACAGCTGTTTTGTTTATTTTGCGCCAACAATGACAGCTGTTTTTTTATTTTGTGCCAACAATGACAGCTGTTTTGTTTATTTTGCGCCAAAAATGACAGCTGTTTTGTTTATTTCTCGCCAAAACTGACAGCTGTTTTTTTATTTTGTGCCAACAATGACAGCTGTTTTGTTTATTTTGCGCCAACAATGACAGCCGTTTTGTTTATTTTGCGATAACAATGACAGCTGTTTTGTTTATTTTGCGCCAACAATGACAGCTCTTTTGTTTATGTCGCCCAACAATAACACCTGTTTTGTTTATTTTGCGCCAACAATGACAGCTGTTTTGTTTATTTCGCGCCAACAATGACAGCTGTTTTGTTTATTTTGCGTCAACAATGACAGCTGTTTTGTTTATATTGCGCCAACAATGACAGCTGTTTGGTTTATTTTGCAATAACAAAGAGAGCTGTTTCGTTTATTTTGCGCCAACAATGACAGCTGTTTTGTTTCTTTCGCGCCAACAGTGACAGCTCTTTTGTTTATTTTGCACGAACAATGACAGCTGTTTCGTTTATTTTGCGCCAACAATGACAGCTGTTTTGTTTATTTTGCGCCAACAATGACTGCTGTTTTGTTTATTTCGTGCCAACAATGACAGCTGTTTCGTTTATTTTGCGCCAACAATCACAGCTGTTTTGTTTATTTCGCGCCAACAATGACAGCAGTTTTGTTTATTTCGCACCAACAATGAGAGGTGTTTTGTTTATTTTTGGGCACCAATGACATCTTTTTTTGTTATTTTCCGCCAACAATGACAGCTGTTTTGTTTATTTCGCGCCAAGAATGACAGTTGTTTTGTTTATTTTGCGCCAACAATGACGGCTGTTTTGTTTATTTTGCGATAACAATGACAGCTGTTTAGTTTATTTCGCCCCGACAAAGACAGCTGTTTTGTTTATTTTGCACCAACAATGACAGCTGTTTGGTTTATTTTGCGATAACAAAGACAGCTGTTTCGTTTATTTTGCGCCAACAATGACAGCTGTTTTGTTTATTTTGCGCCAACAATGACTGCTGTTTTGTTTATTTCGTGCCAACAATGACAGCTGTTTCGTTTATTTTGCGCCAACAATCACAGCCGTTTTGTTTATTTTGCGCCAACAATGACAGCTGTTTTGTTTATTTTGCGATAACAATGACAGCTGTTTTGTTTATTTTGCGCCAACAATGACAGCAGTTTTGTTTATTTCGCGCCAACAATGACAGGTGTTTTGTTTATTTTTGGGCACCAATGACATCTTTTTTTGTTATTTTCCGCCAACAATGACAGCTGTTTTGTTTATTTCGCGCCAAGAATGACAGTTGTTTTGTTTATTTTGCGCCAACAATGACGGCTGTTTTGTTTATTTTGCGATAACAATGACAGCTGTTTAGTTTATTTTGCGCCAACAATGACAGCCGTTTTGTTTATTTTGCGATAACAATGACAGCTGTTTTGTTTATTTTGCGCCAACAATGACAGCTCTTTTGTTTATGTCACCCAACAATAACGCCTGTTTTGTTTATTTTGCGCCAACAATGACAGCTGTTTTGTTTATTTCGCGCCAACAATGACAGTTGTTTTGTTTATTTTGCGTCAACAATGACAGCTGTTTTGTTTATATTGCGCCAACAATGACAGCTGTTTTGTTTATTTTGCGCCAAAAATGACAGCTGTTTTGTTAGTTTCGCGCCAACAATGACAGCCGTTTTTTTTTTTTTTTGCGCCAGCAATTACAGCTGTTTTGTTTATTTTGCGACAACAATGACAGCTGTGTTGTTTATTTTGCGCCAACAATGACAGCCGTTTTGTTTATTTTGCGCCAACAATGACAGCTGTTGCATTTATTTTGCACCAACAATGACAGATGTTTTGTTTATTTTGCGCCAACAATGACAGCTGTTTTGTTTATGTTGCGCCAACAATGACAGCCGTTTTGTTTATTTTGCGCCAACAATGACAGCCGTTTTGTTTATTTTGCGCCAACAATGACAGCTGTTTTGTTTATTTTGCGCCAAAACTGACAGCTGTGTTGTTTATTTCGCGCAAACAATGACAGCTGTGTTGTTTATTTTGCTCCAACAATAACAGCTGTTTTGTTTATTTTGCTCCAACAATGACAGCTGTTTTGTTTATTTCGCGCCAACAATGACAGCTGTTTTTTTATTTTGCGATAACAATGACAGGTGTTTTCTTTATTTTGCGTGAACAATGACAGCTGTTTTGTTTATTTTGCGCCAACAATAACAGCTGTTTAGTTTATTTTGCGGCAACAATGACAGCTGTTTTGTTTATTTTGCGCCAACAATGACAGCTGTTTAGTTTATTTTGCGCCAACAATGACAGCTGTTTTGTTTATTTTGCGATAACAACGACAGCTGTTTTGTTTATTTTGCGCCAACAATGACAGCTGTTTTTTTATTTTGTGCCAACAATGACAGCTGTTTTGTTTATATTGCGCCAACAATGACAGCTGTTTTGTTTATTTCGCGCCAAAACTGACAGCTGTTTTGTTTATTTTGCGCCAACAATGACAGCCGTTTTGTTTATTTTGCGATAACAATGACAGCTGTTTTGTTTATTTTGCGCCAACAATGACAGCTCTTTTGTTTATGTCTCCCAACAATAACACCTGTTTTGTTTATTTTGCGCCAACAATGACAGCTGTTTAGTTTATTTTGCGCCAACAATGACAGCTGTTTTGTTTATTTTGCGCCAACAATGACAGCTGTTTTGTTTATTTCACGCCAACAGTGACAGCTGTTTTGTTTATTTTGCCCCAACAATGACAGCTGTTTTTTTTATTTTGCGCCAACAATGACAGCTCTTTTGTTTATGTCGCCCAACAATGACAGCTGTTTTGTTTATTTTGCGCCAACAATGACAGCTGTTTTGTTTATTTTGCGCCAACAATGACAGGTGTTTCGTTTATTTTGCGCCAACAGTCACAGCTGTTTTGTTTATTTCGCGCCAACAATGACAGCTGTTTTGTTTATTTCGCGCCAACAATGACAGCTGTTTTGTTTATTTTTTGCCGACCATGACAGCTGTTTTGTTTATTTTGCGCCAACAATGACAGCTGTTTTTTTATTTTGTGCCAACAATGACAGCTGTTTTGTTTATTTTGCGCCAAAAATGACAGCTGTTTTGTTTATTTCTCGCCAAAACTGACAGCTGTTTTTTTATTTTGTGCCAACAATGACAGCTGTTTTGTTTATTTTGCGCCAACAATGACAGCCGTTTTGTTTATTTTGCGATAACAATGACAGCTGTTTTGTTTATTTTGCGCCAACAATGACAGCTCTTTTGTTTATGTCGCCCAACAATAACACCTGTTTTGTTTATTTTGCGCCAACAATGACAGCTGTTTTGTTTATTTCGCGCCAACAATGACAGCTGTTTTGTTTATTTTGCGTCAACAATGACAGCTGTTTTGTTTATATTGCGCCAACAATGACAGCTGTTTGGTTTATTTTGCAATAACAAAGAGAGCTGTTTCGTTTATTTTGCGCCAACAATGACAGCTGTTTTGTTTCTTTCGCGCCAACAGTGACAGCTCTTTTGTTTATTTTGCACGAACAATGACAGCTGTTTCGTTTATTTTGCGCCAACAATGACAGCTGTTTTGTTTATTTTGCGCCAACAATGACTGCTGTTTTGTTTATTTCGTGCCAACAATGACAGCTGTTTCGTTTATTTTGCGCCAACAATCACAGCTGTTTTGTTTATTTCGCGCCAACAATGACAGCAGTTTTGTTTATTTCGCACCAACAATGAGAGGTGTTTTGTTTATTTTTGGGCACCAATGACATCTTTTTTTGTTATTTTCCGCCAACAATGACAGCTGTTTTGTTTATTTCGCGCCAAGAATGACAGTTGTTTTGTTTATTTTGCGCCAACAATGACGGCTGTTTTGTTTATTTTGCGATAACAATGACAGCTGTTTAGTTTATTTCGCCCCGACAAAGACAGCTGTTTTGTTTATTTTGCACCAACAATGACAGCTGTTTGGTTTATTTTGCGATAACAAAGACAGCTGTTTCGTTTATTTTGCGCCAACAATGACAGCTGTTTTGTTTATTTTGCGCCAACAATGACTGCTGTTTTGTTTATTTCGTGCCAACAATGACAGCTGTTTCGTTTATTTTGCGCCAACAATCACAGCCGTTTTGTTTATTTTGCGCCAACAATGACAGCTGTTTTGTTTATTTTGCGATAACAATGACAGCTGTTTTGTTTATTTCGCCCCGACAAAGACAGCTGTTTTGTTTATTTTGCACCAACAATGACAGCTGTTTGGTTTATTTTGCGATAACAAAGAGAGCTGTTTCGTTTATTTTGCGCCAACAATGACAGCTGTTTTGTTTCTTTTGCGCCAACAGTGACAGCTCTTTTGTTTATTTTGCACGAACAATGACAGCTGTTTCGTTTATTTTGCGCCAACAATCACAGCTGTTTTGTTTATTTCGCGCCAACAATGACAGCAGTTTTGTTTATTTCGCGCCAACAATGACAGGTGTTTTGTTTATTTTTGGGCACCAATGACATCTTTTTTTGTTATTTTCCGCCAACAATGACAGCTGTTTTGTTTATTTCGCGCCAAGAATGACAGTTGTTTTGTTTATTTTGCGCCAACAATGACGGCTGTTTTGTTTATTTTGCGATAACAATGACAGCTGTTTAGTTTATTTTGCGCCAACAATGACAGCCGTTTTGTTTATTTTGCGATAACAATGACAGCTGTTTTGTTTATTTTGCGCCAACAATGACAGCTCTTTTGTTTATGTCACCCAACAATAACGCCTGTTTTGTTTATTTTGCGCCAACAATGACAGCTGTTTTGTTTATTTCGCGCCAACAATGACAGTTGTTTTGTTTATTTTGCGTCAACAATGACAGCTGTTTTGTTTATATTGCGCCAACAATGACAGCTGTTTTGTTTATTTTGCGCCAAAAATGACAGCTGTTTTGTTAGTTTCGCGCCAACAATGACAGCCGTTTTTTTTTTTTTTTGCGCCAGCAATTACAGCTGTTTTGTTTATTTTGCGACAACAATGACAGCTGTGTTGTTTATTTTGCGCCAACAATGACAGCCGTTTTGTTTATTTTGCGCCAACAATGACAGCTGTTGCATTTATTTTGCACCAACAATGACAGATGTTTTGTTTATTTTGCGCCAACAATGACAGCTGTTTTGTTTATGTTGCGCCAACAATGACAGCCGTTTTGTTTATTTTGCGCCAACAATGACAGCCGTTTTGTTTATTTTGCGCCAACAATGACAGCTGTTTTGTTTATTTTGCGCCAAAACTGACAGCTGTGTTGTTTATTTCGCGCAAACAATGACAGCTGTGTTGTTTATTTTGCTCCAACAATAACAGCTGTTTTGTTTATTTTGCTCCAACAATGACAGCTGTTTTGTTTATTTCGCGCCAACAATGACAGCTGTTTTTTTATTTTGCGATAACAATGACAGGTGTTTTCTTTATTTTGCGCGAACAATGACAGCTGTTTTGTTTATTTTGCGCCAACAATAACAGCTGTTTAGTTTATTTTGCGGCAACAATGACAGCTGTTTTGTTTATTTTGCGCCAACAATGACAGCTGTTTAGTTTATTTTGCGCCAACAATGACAGCTGTTTTGTTTATTTTGCGATAACAACGACAGCTGTTTTGTTTATTTTGCGCCAACAATGACAGCTGTTTTTTTATTTTGTGCCAACAATGACAGCTGTTTTGTTTATATTGCGCCAACAATGACAGCTGTTTTGTTTATTTCGCGCCAAAACTGACAGCTGTTTTGTTTATTTTGCGCCAACAATGACAGCCGTTTTGTTTATTTTGCGATAACAATGACAGCTGTTTTGTTTATTTTGCGCCAACAATGACAGCTCTTTTGTTTATGTCTCCCAACAATAACACCTGTTTTGTTTATTTTGCGCCAACAATGACAGCTGTTTAGTTTATTTTGCGCCAACAATGACAGCTGTTTTGTTTATTTTGCGCCAACAATGACAGCTGTTTTGTTTATTTCACGCCAACAGTGACAGCTGTTTTGTTTATTTTGCCCCAACAATGACAGCTGTTTTTTTTATTTTGCGCCAACAATGACAGCTCTTTTGTTTATGTCGCCCAACAATGACAGCTGTTTTGTTTATTTTGCGCCAACAATGACAGCTGTTTTGTTTATTTTGCGCCAACAATGACAGGTGTTTCGTTTATTTTGCGCCAACAGTCACAGCTGTTTTGTTTATTTCGCGCCAACAATGACAGCTGTTTTGTTTATTTCGCGCCAACAATGACAGCTGTTTTGTTTATTTTTTGCCGACCATGACAGCTGTTTTGTTTATTTTGCGCCAACAATGACAGCTGTTTTTTTATTTTGTGCCAACAATGACAGCTGTTTTGTTTATTTTGCGCCAAAAATGACAGCTGTTTTGTTTATTACTCGCCAAAACTGACAGCTGTTTTTTTATTTTGTGCCAACAATCACAGCTGTTTTGTTTATTTTGCGCCAACAATGACAGCCGTTTTGTTTATTTTGCGATAACAATGACAGCTGTTTTGTTTATTTTGCGCCAACAATGACAGCTCTTTTGTTTATGTCGCCCAACAATAACACCTGTTTTGTTTATTTTGCGCCAACAATGACAGCTGTTTTGTTTATTTCGCGCCAACAATGACAGCTGTTTTGTTTATTTTGCGTCAACAATGACAGCTGTTTTGTTTATATTGCGCCAACAATGACAGCTGTTTGGTTTATTTTGCAATAACAAAGAGAGCTGTTTCGTTTATTTTGCGCCAACAATGACAGCTGTTTTGTTTCTTTCGCGCCAACAGTGACAGCTCTTTTGTTTATTTTGCACGAACAATGACAGCTGTTTCGTTTATTTTGCGCCAACAATGACAGCTGTTTTGTTTATTTTGCGCCAACAATGACTGCTGTTTTGTTTATTTCGTGCCAACAATGACAGCTGTTTCGTTTATTTTGCGCCAACAATCACAGCTGTTTTGTTTATTTCGCGCCAACAATGACAGCAGTTTTGTTTATTTCGCACCAACAATGAGAGGTGTTTTGTTTATTTTTGGGCACCAATGACATCTTTTTTTGTTATTTTCCGCCAACAATGACAGCTGTTTTGTTTATTTCGCGCCAAGAATGACAGTTGTTTTGTTTATTTTGCGCCAACAATGACGGCTGTTTTGTTTATTTTGCGATAACAATGACAGCTGTTTAGTTTATTTTGCGCCAACAATGACAGCCGTTTTGTTTATTTTGCGATAACAATGACAGCTGTTTTGTTTATTTTGCGCCAACAATGACAGCTCTTTTGTTTATGTCGCCCAACAATAACACCTGTTTTGTTTATTTTGCACCAACAATGACAGCTGTTTTGTTTATTTCGCGCCAACAATGACAGCTGTTTTGTTTATTTTGCGTCAACAATGACAGCTGTTTTGTTTATATTGCGCCAACAATGACAGCTGTTTTGTTTATTTTGCGCCAAAAATGACAGCTGTTTTGTTAGTTTCGCGCCAACAATGACAGCCGTTTTTTTTTTTTGCGCCAGCAATTACAGCTGTTTTGTTTATTTTGCGACAACAATGACAGCTGTGTTGTTTATTTTGCGCCAACAATGACAGCTGTTTTGTTTATTTTGCCAACAATGACAGCTGTTTTGTTTATTTTGCGCCAACAATGACAGCTGTTTTGTTTATTTTGCGCCAACAAAGACAGCTGTTTTGTTTATTTTGCGCAACAATGACAGCTGTTTTGTTTATTTTTTGCCAACAATGACAGCCGTTTTGTTTATTTTGCGTCAACAATGACAGGTGCTTTGTTTATTTTGCACCAACAAAGACAGCTGTTTTGTTTATTTTGCGCCAACAATGACAGCTGTTTTGTTTATTTTGCGCCAACAATGACAGCTGTTGCGTTTATTTTGCGCCAACAATGACAGCTGTTTTGTTTATTTTGCGCCAACAATGACAGCTGTTTTGTTTATTTTGCGCCAACAATGACAGCTGTTTTGTTTATTTTTCGCCAACAATGACAGCTGTTTTGTTTATTTTGCGCAAACATGTTTAATCCTCTTTGTGTCATTAAAAGACACATAAGGCCTCTACCAGAGATCGCCAGTGATGTCTGTCGGGTGCTTGCCGCTCCAGGTGTCCCCAAGTCCAATTGTTGTCTCTCAATTCCCTTTCTACTGTTCTCCTTCAAGTTTCTTTGGGTCTTCCTCTCTTCCTTCGTCCATCAGGGGTCCATCTGAGAGCAACTCGTGGAAGTGCTGCTGGTGGCATGCGCAGCACATGCCCAATCCATTTCCATCTCTTCTTCTGAACTTGCTGTGTGATTGGTACTGTTCCTGTCCTTCTACGCAACTCGTAGTTTGAGATTGTCTGGGGCCAGTATATACGGAGAATCCTACGAAGGCACCTGTTCTGGAAGACTTCTAGCTTGTGACTGATGGTTTTGGTCATCTTCCAGGATTCTGCACCATACAGTAGAGTGCTTAAAACATTGCTCTTAAAGAGTCGGATCTTAGTCTTCTGGCTGATGTTTTTGGATCTCCAAGTGCCCCGAAGTGCAGCAAAAGCCTGACTTGCCTTTGAAATCCGGACTTGTATTTCTTCTTCACCATCTCCGCTGGTGGATACCTTGGACCCTAGGTAAGTAAAGTGATCAACCTCATCTATTACATCCCCATTCACCATGATGGATTCATTGGTTCTGCTATTCATCCTAAAGTGCCTTGTTTTCTTTGAATTGATCTTAAGACCCAAGCTTCCTGCTGTTGTTGCCAAGGCATTGGTTTTTGCCTGCATGTCCTGATGTCGATGGGCAAGAAGCGCGATATCGTCGGCGTAATCTAGATCTTCCAAAACACTGGTCAAAGTCCATCTGATTCCTCTTCTTCCATCACTAGTGACTTGCTTCAAGACCCAGTCAATCCCCAAAATAAACAGGAAGGGAGATAGAATACACCCCTGTTTCACGCCAGTGGTCACCCTGAAAGCATCTGTAAGCACAGTGTTGCAGATAACCCTGGATCTAAAGTCACTGTAAAGCATCTTGATGATATTAACTAGCTTAGATGGAATTCCATAGTGTCTCAATATTTTCCACAGGGAGTCGCGATGAATGCTATCGAACGCCTTCTCAAAATCAATAAAGTTGGCATAAAGGGGAGCGTTCCATTCCTTGCTTTGCTCTAGAATTTGCCTCAAGGTGAAAATGTGGTCAGAGCACGAGCGTCCAGGGCGGAAACCTGCCTGTTCTTGCCTGATGTACTCATCCAGTGTTGCAGCCAGTCTTGTATGTATGATCTTACTTAAGATTTTGCTGGTAATTGGGAGCAGGGTGATGCCTCTCCAGTTGTTGCACTCTCCCAAATCACCCTTTTTGGGTAACTTGACAATAAGTCCGGTCTTCCATGCCTCAGGAGTTGTTTCACTTTGCGCAAACAATGACAGGTGTTTTGTTTATTTTGCGCCAACAAACACAGCTGTTTTGTTTATTTTGCGCCAACAATGACGGCTGTTTTGTTTATTTTGCGATAACAATGACAGCTGTTTTGTTTATTTTGCGCCAACAATGACAGCTGTTTTGTTTATTTTGCGCCAACAATGACAGCTGTTTTGTTTATTTTGCGCCAACAATCACAGCTGTTTTGTTTATTTCGCGCCAACAATGACAGCTGTTTTGTTTATTTCGCGCCAATAATGACAGCTCTTTTGTTTATTTTTCGCCAACAAGGACAGCTGTTTTGTTTATTTTGCGCCAACAATGACAGCCGTTTTGTTTATTTTGCGCCAACAATCACAGCTGTTTTGTTTATTTTGCGCCAAAAATGACAGCTGTTTTGTTAGTTTCGCGCCAACAATGACAGCCGTTTTTTTTTTTTTTTGCGCCAGCAATTACAGCTGTTTTGTTTATTTTGCGACAACAATGACAGCTGTGTTGTTTATTTTGCGCCAACAATGACAGCTGTTTTGTTTATTTTGCGCCAACAATGACAGCTGTTGCGTTTATTTTGCACCAACAATGACAGATGTTTTGTTTATTTTGCGCCAACAATGACAGCTGTTTTGTTTATTTTTCGCCAACAATGACAGCTGTTTTGTTTATTTTGCGCCAACAATGACAGCCGTTTTGTTTATTTTGCGCCAACAATGACAGCCGTTTTGTTTATTTTGCGCCAACAATGACAGCTGTTTTGTTTATTTTGCGCCAAAACTGACAGCTGTGTTGTTTATTTCGCGCAAACAATGACAGCTGTGTTGTTTATTTTGCTCCAACAATAACAGCTGTTTTGTTTATTTTGCTCCAACAATGACAGCTGTTTTGTTTATTTCGCGCCAACAATGACAGCTGTTTTTTTTATTTTGCGATAACAATGACAGCTGTTTTGTTTATTTTGCGACAACAATGACAGCTGTGTTGTTTATTTTGCGCCAACAATGACAGCTGTTTTGTTTATTTTGCGCCAACAATGACAGCTGTTGCGTTTATTTTGCACCAACAATGACAGATGTTTTGTTTATTTCACGCCAACAATGACAGCTGTTTTGTTTATTTTGCGCCAACAATGACAGCTGTTTTGTTTATTTCGCCCCAACAAAGACAGCTGTTTTGTTTATTTTGCGCCAACAATGACAGCTGTTTTGTTTATTTTGCGATAACAATGACAGCTGTTTGGTTTATTTCGCCCCGTCAAAGACAGCTGTTTTGTTTATTTTGCACCAACAATGACAGCTGTTTGGTTTATTTTGCGTCAACAATGACAGCTGTTTTGTTTATATTGCGCCAACAATGACAGCTGTTTGGTTTATTTTGCAATAACAAAGAGAGCTGTTTCGTTTATTTTGCGCCAACAATGACAGCTGTTTTGTTTCTTTCGCGCCAACAGTGACAGCTCTTTTGTTTATTTTGCACGAACAATGACAGCTGTTTCGTTTATTTTGCACCAACAATGACAGCTGTTTTGTTTATTTTGCGCCAACAATGACAGCTGTTTTGTTTATTTCGTGCCAACAATGACAGGTGTTTTGTTTTTTTTGGGCAACAATGACATCTTTTTTTTGTTATTTTCCGCCAACAATGACAGCTGTTTTGTTTATTTCGCGCCAACAATGACACCTGTTTTGTTTATTTCGCCCCAACAATGACAGCTGTTTTGTTTACTTTGCGCCAACAATGACAGCTGTTTTGTTTATTTTGCGCCAACAATGACAGCTATTTTGTTTATTTTGCGCCAAAAATGACAGCTGTTTTGTTTATTTCGCGCCAACAATGACAGCTGTTTTGTTTATTTTGTGCCAACAATGACAGCTGTTTTGTTTATTTTGCGCCAACAATGACAGCTGTTTTGTTTATTTCGCCCCAACAAAGACAGCTGTTTTGTTTATTTTGCGCCAACAATGACACTTGTTTTGTTTATTTTGCGATAACAATGACAGCTGTTTTGTTTATTTCGCCCCGACAAAGACAGCTGTTTTGTTTATTTTGCACCAACAATGACAGCTGTTTGGTTTATTTTGCGATAACAAAGAGAGCTGTTTCGTTTATTTTGCGCCAACAATGACAGCTGTTTTGTTTCTTTTGCGCCAACAGTGACAGCTCTTTTGTTTATTTTGCACGAACAATGACAGCTGTTTCGTTTATTTTGCGCCAACAATCACAGCTGTTTTGTTTATTTCGCGCCAACAATGACAGCAGTTTTGTTTATTTCGCGCCAACAATGACAGGTGTTTTGTTTATTTTTGGGCACCAATGACATCTTTTTTTGTTATTTTCCGCCAACAATGACAGCTGTTTTGTTTATTTCGCGCCAAGAATGACAGTTGTTTTGTTTATTTTGCGCCAACAATGACGGCTGTTTTGTTTATTTTGCGATAACAATGACAGCTGTTTAGTTTATTTTGCGCCAACAATGACAGCCGTTTTGTTTATTTTGCGCCAACAATGACAGCTGTTTTGTTTATTTTGCGATAACAATGACAGCTGTTTTGTTTATTTCGCCCCGACAAAGACAGCTGTTTTGTTTATTTTGCACCAACAATGACAGCTGTTTGGTTTATTTTGCGATAACAAAGAGAGCTGTTTCGTTTATTTTGCGCCAACAATGACAGCTGTTTTGTTTCTTTTGCGCCAACAGTGACAGCTCTTTTGTTTATTTTGCACGAACAATGACAGCTGTTTCGTTTATTTTGCGCCAACAATCACAGCTGTTTTGTTTATTTCGCGCCAACAATGACAGCAGTTTTGTTTATTTCGCGCCAACAATGACAGGTGTTTTGTTTATTTTTGGGCACCAATGACATCTTTTTTTGTTATTTTCCGCCAACAATGACAGCTGTTTTGTTTATTTCGCGCCAAGAATGACAGTTGTTTTGTTTATTTTGCGCCAACAATGACGGCTGTTTTGTTTATTTTGCGATAACAATGACAGCTGTTTAGTTTATTTTGCGCCAACAATGACAGCCGTTTTGTTTATTTTGCGATAACAATGACAGCTGTTTTGTTTATTTTGCGCCAACAATGACAGCTCTTTTGTGTATGTCACCCAACAATAACGCCTGTTTTGTTTATTTTGCGCCAACAATGACAGCTGTTTTGTTTATTTCGCGCCAACAATGACAGTTGTTTTGTTTATTTTGCGTCAACAATGACAGCTGTTTTGTTTATATTGCGCCAACAATGACAGCTGTTTTGTTTATTTTGCGCCAAAAATGACAGCTGTTTTGTTAATTTCGCGCCAACAATGACAGCCGTTTTTTTTTTTTTTTTGCGCCAGCAATTCCAGCTGTTTTGTTTATTTTGCGACAACAATGACAGCTGTGTTGTTTATTTTGCGCCAACAATGACAGCCGTTTTGTTTATTTTGCGCCAACAATGACAGCTGTTGCATTTATTTTGCACCAACAATGACAGATGTTTTGTTTATTTTGCGCCAACAATGACAGCTGTTTTGTTTATGTTGCGCCAACAATGACAGCCGTTTTGTTTATTTTGCGCCAACAATGACAGCCGTTTTGTTTATTTTGCGCCAACAATGACAGCTGTTTTGTTTATTTTGCGCCAAAACTGACAGCTGTGTTGTTTATTTCGCGCAAACAATGACAGCTGTGTTGTTTATTTTGCTCTAACAATAACAGCTGTTTTGTTTATTTTGCTCCAACAATGACAGCTGTTTTGTTTATTTCGCGCCAACAATGACAGCTGTTTTTTTTATTTTGCGATAACAATGACAGGTGTTTTCTTTATTTTGCGCGAACAATGACAGCTGTTTTGTTTATTTTGCGCCAACAATAACAGCTGTTTAGTTTATTTTGCGCCAACAATGACGGCTGTTTTGTTTATTTTGCGATAACAATGACAGCTGTTTTGTTTATTTTGCGCCAACAATGACAGCTGTTTTGTTTATTTTGCGCCAACAATGACAGCTGTTTTGTTTCTTTTGCGCCAACAGTGACAGCTCTTTTGTTTATTTTGCACGAACAATGACAGCTGTTTCGTTTATTTTGCGCCAACAATCACAGCTGTTTTGTTTATTTCGCGCCAACAATGACAGCAGTTTTGTTTATTTCGCGCCAACAATGACAGGTGTTTTGTTTATTTTTGGGCACCAATGACATCTTTTTTTGTTATTTTCCGCCAACAATGACAGCTGTTTTGTTTATTTCGCGCCAAGAATGACAGTTGTTTTGTTTATTTTGCGCCAACAATGACGGCTGTTTTGTTTATTTTGCGATAACAATGACAGCTGTTTAGTTTATTTTGCGCCAACAATGACAGCCGTTTTGTTTATTTTGCGATAACAATGACAGCTGTTTTGTTTATTTTGCGCCAACAATGACAGCTCTTTTGTTTATGTCACCCAACAATAACGCCTGTTTTGTTTATTTTGCGCCAACAATGACAGCTGTTTTGTTTATTTCGCGCCAACAATGACAGTTGTTTTGTTTATTTTGCGTCAACAATGACAGCTGTTTTGTTTATATTGCGCCAACAATGACAGCTGTTTTGTTTATTTTGCGCCAAAAATGACAGCTGTTTTGTTAATTTCGCGCCAACAATGACAGCCGTTTTTTTTTTTTTTTTGCGCCAGCAATTCCAGCTGTTTTGTTTATTTTGCGACAACAATGACAGCTGTGTTGTTTATTTTGCGCCAACAATGACAGCCGTTTTGTTTATTTTGCGCCAACAATGACAGCTGTTGCATTTATTTTGCACCAACAATGACAGATGTTTTGTTTATTTTGCGCCAACAATGACAGCTGTTTTGTTTATGTTGCGCCAACAATGACAGCCGTTTTGTTTATTTTGCGCCAACAATGACAGCCGTTTTGTTTATTTTGCGCCAACAATGACAGCTGTTTTGTTTATTTTGCGCCAAAACTGACAGCTGTGTTGTTTATTTCGCGCAAACAATGACAGCTGTGTTGTTTATTTTGCTCCAACAATAACAGCTGTTTTGTTTATTTTGCTCCAACAATGACAGCTGTTTTGTTTATTTCGCGCCAACAATGACAGCTGTTTTTTTTATTTTGCGATAACAATGACAGGTGTTTTCTTTATTTTGCGCGAACAATGACAGCTGTTTTGTTTATTTTGCGCCAACAATAACAGCTGTTTAGTTTATTTTGCGCCAACAATGACGGCTGTTTTGTTTATTTTGCGATAACAATGACAGCTGTTTTGTTTATTTTGCGCCAACAATGACAGCTGTTTTGTTTATTTTGCGCCAACAATGACAGCTGTTTTGTTTATTTTGCGCCAACAATCACAGCTGTTTTGTTTATTTCGCGCCAACAATGACAGCTGTTTTGTTTATTTCGCGCCAATAATGACAGCTCTTTTGTTTATTTTTCGCCAACAATGACAGCTGTTTTGTTTATTTTGCGCCAACAATGACAGCTGTTTTGTTTATTTTGCGCCAACAATCACAGCTGTTTTGTTTATTTTGCGCCAAAAATGACAGCTGTTTTGTTAGTTTCGCGCCAACAATGACAGCCGTTTTTTTTTTTTTTTGCGCCAGCAATTACAGCTGTTTTGTTTATTTTGCGACAACAATGACAGCTGTGTTGTTTATTTTGCGCCAACAATGACAGCTGTTTTGTTTATTTTGCGCCAACAATGACAGCTGTTGCGTTTATTTTGCACCAACAATGACAGATGTTTTGTTTATTTTGCGCCAACAATGACAGCTGTTTTGTTTATTTTTCGCCAACAACGACAGCTGTTTTGTTTATTTTGCGCCAACAATGACAGCCGTTTTGTTTATTTTGCGCCAACAATGACAGCCGTTTTGTTTATTTTGCGCCAACAATGACAGCTGTTTTGTTTATTTTGCGCCAAAACTGACAGCTGTGTTGTTTATTTCGCGCAAACAATGACAGCTGTGTTGTTTATTTTGCTCCAACAATAACAGCTGTTTTGTTTATTTTGCTCCAACAATGACAGCTGTTTTGTTTATTTCGCGCCAACAATGACAGCTGTTTTTTTTATTTTGCGATAACAATGACAGCTGTTTTGTTTATTTTGCGACAACAATGACAGCTGTGTTGTTTATTTTGCGCCAACAATGACAGCTGTTTTGTTTATTTTGCGCCAACAATGACAGCTGTTGCGTTTATTTTGCACCAACAATGACAGATGTTTTGTTTATTTCACGCCAACAATGACAGCTGTTTTGTTTATTTTGCGCCAACAATGACAGCTGTTTTGTTTATTTCGCCCCAACAAAGACAGCTGTTTTGTTTATTTTGCGCCAACAATGACAGCTGTTTTGTTTATTTTGCGCCAAAACTGACAGCTGTGTTGTTTATTTCGCGCAAACAATGACAGCTGTGTTGTTTATTTTGCTCCAACAATAACAGCTGTTTTGTTTATTTTGCTCCAACAATGACAGCTGTTTTGTTTATTTCGCGCCAACAATGACAGCTGTTTTTTTTATTTTGCGATAACAATGACAGCTGTTTTGTTTATTTTGCGACAACAATGACAGCTGTGTTGTTTATTTTGCGCCAACAATGACAGCTGTTTTGTTTATTTTGCGCCAACAATGACAGCTGTTGCGTTTATTTTGCACCAACAATGACAGATGTTTTGTTTATTTCACGCCAACAATGACAGCTGTTTTGTTTATTTTGCGCCAACAATGACAGCTGTTTTGTTTATTTCGCCCCAACAAAGACAGCTGTTTTGTTTATTTTGCGCCAACAATGACAGCTGTTTTGTTTATTTTGCGATAACAATGACAGCTGTTTGGTTTATTTCGCCCCGTCAAAGACAGCTGTTTTGTTTATTTTGCACCAACAATGACAGCTGTTTGGTTTATTTTGCGTCAACAATGACAGCTGTTTTGTTTATATTGCGCCAACAATGACAGCTGTTTGGTTTATTTTGCAATAACAAAGAGAGCTGTTTCGTTTATTTTGCGCCAACAATGACAGCTGTTTTGTTTCTTTCGCGCCAACAGTGACAGCTCTTTTGTTTATTTTGCACGAACAATGACAGCTGTTTCGTTTATTTTGCACCAACAATGACAGCTGTTTTGTTTATTTTGCGCCAACAATGACAGCTGTTTTGTTTATTTCGTGCCAACAATGACAGGTGTTTTGTTTATTTTTGGGCAACAATGACATCTTTTTTTTGTTATTTTCCGCCAACAATGACAGCTGTTTTGTTTATTTCGCGCCAACAATGACACCTGTTTTGTTTATTTCGCCCCAACAATGACAGCTGTTTTGTTTACTTTGCGCCAACAATGACAGCTGTTTTGTTTATTTTGCGCCAACAATGACAGCTATTTTGTTTATTTTGCGCCAAAAATGACAGCTGTTTTGTTTATTTCGCGCCAACAATGACAGCAGTTTTGTTTATTTCGCGCCAACAATGACAGGTGTTTTGTTTATTTTTGGGCACCAATGACATCTTTTTTTGTTATTTTCCGCCAACAATGACAGCTGTTTTGTTTATTTCGCGCCAAGAATGACAGTTGTTTTGTTTATTTTGCGCCAACAATGACGGCTGTTTTGTTTATTTTGCGATAACAATGACAGCTGTTTAGTTTATTTTGCGCCAACAATGACAGCCGTTTTGTTTATTTTGCGATAACAATGACAGCTGTTTTGTTTATTTTGCGCCAACAATGACAGCTCTTTTGTTTATGTCACCCAACAATAACGCCTGTTTTGTTTATTTTGCGCCAACAATGACAGCTGTTTTGTTTATTTCGCGCCAACAATGACAGTTGTTTTGTTTATTTTGCGTCAACAATGACAGCTGTTTTGTTTATATTGCGCCAACAATGACAGCTGTTTTGTTTATTTTGCGCCAAAAATGACAGCTGTTTTGTTAGTTTCGCGCCAACAATGACAGCCGTTTTTTTTTTTTTTTTGCGCCAGCAATTACAGCTGTTTTGTTTATTTTGCGACAACAATGACAGCTGTGTTGTTTATTTTGCGCCAACAATGACAGCCGTTTTGTTTATTTTGCGCCAACAATGACAGCTGTTGCATTTATTTTGCACCAACAATGACAGATGTTTTGTTTATTTTGCGCCAACAATGACAGCTGTTTTGTTTATGTTGCGCCAACAATGACAGCCGTTTTGTTTATTTTGCGCCAACAATGACAGCCGTTTTGTTTATTTTGCGCCAACAATGACAGCTGTTTTGTTTATTTTGCGCCAAAACTGACAGCTGTGTTGTTTATTTCGCGCAAACAATGACAGCTGTGTTGTTTATTTTGCTCCAACAATAACAGCTGTTTTGTTTATTTTGCTCCAACAATGACAGCTGTTTTGTTTATTTCGCGCCAACAATGACAGCTGTTTTTTTTATTTTGCGATAACAATGACAGGTGTTTTCTTTATTTTGCGCGAACAATGACAGCTGTTTTGTTTATTTTGCGCCAACAATAACAGCTGTTTAGTTTATTTTGCGGCAACAATGACAGCTGTTTTGTTTATTTTGCGCCAACAATGACAGCTGTTTAGTTTATTTTGTGCCAACAATGACAGCTGTTTTGTTTATTTTGCGATAACAACGACAGCTGTTTTGTTTATTTTGCGCCAACAATGACAGCTGTTTTTTTATTTTGTGCCAACAATGACAGCTGTTTTGTTTATATTGCGCCAACAATGACAGCTGTTTTGTTTATTTCGCGCCAAAACTGACAGCTGTTTTGTTTATTTTGCGCCAACAATGACAGCCGTTTTGTTTATTTTGCGATAACAATGACAGCTGTTTTGTTTATTTTGCGCCAACAATGACAGCTCTTTTGTTTATGTCTCCCAACAATAACACCTGTTTTGTTTATTTTGCGCCAACAATGACAGCTGTTTAGTTTATTTTGCGCCAACAATGACAGCTGTTTTGTTTATTTTGCGCCAACAATGACAGCTGTTTGGTTTTTTTTACGCCAACAGTGACAGCTGTTTTGTTTATTTTGCCCCAACAATGACAGCTGTTTTTTTTATTTTGCGCCAACAATGACAGCTCTTTTGTTTATGTCGCCCAACAATGACAGCTGTTTTGTTTATTTTGCGCCAACAATGACAGCTGTTTTGTTTATTTTGCGCCAACATTGACAGGTGTTTCGTTTATTTTGCGCCAACAGTCACAGCTGTTTTGTTTATTTCGCGCCAACAATGACAGCTGTTTTGTTTATTTCGCGCCAACAATGACAGCTGTTTTGTTTATTTTTTGCCGACCATGACAGCTGTTTTGTTTATTTTGCGCCAACAATGACAGCTGTTTTTTTATTTTGTGCCAACAATGACAGCTGTTTTGTTTATTTTGCGCCAAAAATGACAGCTGTTTTGTTTATTTCGCGCCAAAACTGACAGCTGTTTTTTTATTTTGTGCCAACAATGACAGCTGTTTTGTTTATTTTGCGCCAACAATGACAGCCGTTTTGTTTATTTTGCGATAACAATGACAGCTGTTTTGTTTATTTTGCGCCAACAATGACAGCTCTTTTGTTTATGTCGCCCAACAATAACACCTGTTTTGTTTATTTTGCGCCAACAATGACAGCTGTTTTGTTTATTTCGCGCCAACAATGACAGCTGTTTTGTTTATTTTGCGTCAACAATGACAGCTGTTTTGTTTATATTGCGCCAACAATGACAGCTGTTTGGTTTATTTTGCAATAACAAAGAGAGCTGTTTCGTTTATTTTGCGCCAACAATGACAGCTGTTTTGTTTCTTTCGCGCCAACAGTGACAGCTCTTTTGTTTATTTTGCACGAACAATGACAGCTGTTTCGTTTATTTTGCGCCAACAATGACAGCTGTTTTGTTTATTTTGCGCCAACAATGACTGCTGTTTTGTTTATTTCGTGCCAACAATGACAGCTGTTTCGTTTATTTTGCGCCAACAATCACAGCTGTTTTGTTTATTTCGCGCCAACAATGACAGCAGTTTTGTTTATTTCGCGCCAACAATGACAGGTGTTTTGTTTATTTTTGGGCACCAATGACATCTTTTTTTGTTATTTTCCGCCAACAATGACAGCTGTTTTGTTTATTTCGCGCCAAGAATGACAGTTGTTTTGTTTATTTTGCGCCAACAATGACGGCTGTTTTGTTTATTTTGCGATAACAATGACAGCTGTTTAGTTTATTTTGCGCCAACAATGACAGCCGTTTTGTTTATTTTGCGATAACAATGACAGCTGTTTTGTTTATTTTGCGCCAACAATGACAGCTCTTTTGTTTATGTCGCCCAACAATAACACCTGTTTTGTTTATTTTGCGCCAACAATGACAGCTGTTTTGTTTATTTCGCGCCAACAATGACAGCTGTTTTGTTTATTTTGCGTCAACAATGACAGCTGTTTTGTTTATATTGCGCCAACAATGACAGCTGTTTTGTTTATTTTGCGCCAAAAATGACAGCTGTTTTGTTAGTTTCGCGCCAACAATGACAGCCGTTTTTTTTTTTTGCGCCAGCAATTACAGCTGTTTTGTTTATTTTGCGACAACAATGACAGCTGTGTTGTTTATTTTGCGCCAACAATGACAGCTGTTTTGTTTATTTTGCCAACAATGACAGCTGTGTTGTTTATTTTGCGCCAACAATGACAGCTGTTTTGTTTATTTTGCGCCAACAAAGACAGCTGTTTTGTTTATTTTGCGCAACAATGACAGCTGTTTTGTTTATTTTTTGCCAACAATGACAGCCGTTTTGTTTATTTTGCGCCAACAATGACAGGTGCTTTGTTTATTTTGCACCAACAAAGACAGCTGTTTTGTTTATTTTGCGCCAACAATGACAGCTGTTTTGTTTATTTTGCGCCAACAATGACAGCTGTTGCGTTTATTTTGCGCCAACAATGACAGCTGTTTTGTTTATTTTGCGCCAACAAATACAGCTGTTTTGTTTATTTTGCGCCAACAATGACAGCTGTTTTGTTTATTTTTCGCCAACAATGACAGCTGTTTTGTTTATTTTGCGCAAACATGTTTAATCCTCTTTGTGTCATTAAAAGACACATAAGGCCTCTACCAGAGATCGCCAGTGATGTCTGTCGGGTGCTTGCCGCTCCAGGTGTCCCCAAGTCCAATTGTTGTCTCTCAATTCCCTTTCTACTGTTCTCCTCCAAGTTTCTTTGGGTCTTCCTCTCTTCCTTCGTCCATCAGGGGTCCATCTGAGAGCAACTCGTGGAAGTGCTGCTGGTGGCATGCGCAGCACATGCCCAATCCATTTCCATCTCTTCTTCTGAACTTGCTGTGTGATTGGTACTGTTCCTGTCCTTCTACGCAACTCGTAGTTTGAGATTGTCTGGGGCCAGTATATACGGAGAATCCTACGAAGGCACCTGTTCTGGAAGACTTCTAGCTTGTGACTGATGGTTTTGGTCATCTTCCAGGATTCTGCACCATACAGTAGAGTGCTTAAAACATTGCTCTTAAAGAGTCGGATCTTAGTCTTCTGGCTGATGTTTTTGGATCTCCAAGTGCCCCGAAGTGCAGCAAAAGCCTGACTTGCCTTTGAAATCCGGACTTGTATTTCTTCTTCACCATCTCCGCTGGTGGATACCTTGGACCCTAGGTAAGTAAAGTGATCAACCTCATCTATTACATCCCCATTCACCATGATGGATTCATTGGTTCTGCTATTCATCCTAAAGTGCCTTGTTTTCTTTGAATTGATCTTAAGACCCAAGCTTCCTGCTGTTGTTGCCAAGGCATTGGTTTTTGCCTGCATGTCCTGATGTCGATGGGCAAGAAGCGCGATATCGTCGGCGTAATCTAGATCTTCCAAAACACTGGTCAAAGTCCATCTGATTCCTCTTCTTCCATCACTAGTGACTTGCTTCAAGACCCAGTCAATCCCCAAAATAAACAGGAAGGGAGATAGAATACACCCCTGTTTCACGCCAGTGGTCACCCTGAAAGCATCTGTAAGCACAGTGTTGCAGATAACCCTGGATCTAAAGTCACTGTAAAGCATCTTGATGATATTAACTAGCTTAGATGGAATTCCATAGTGTCTCAATATTTTCCACAGGGAGTCGCGATGAATGCTATCGAACGCCTTCTCAAAATCAATAAAGTTGGCATAAAGGGGAGCGTTCCATTCCTTGCTTTGCTCTAGAATTTGCCTCAAGGTGAAAATGTGGTCAGAGCACGAGCGTCCAGGGCGGAAACCTGCCTGTTCTTGCCTGATGTACTCATCCAGTGTTGCAGCCAGTCTTGTATGTATGATCTTACTTAAGATTTTGCTGGTAATTGGGAGCAGGGTGATGCCTCTCCAGTTGTTGCACTCTCCCAAATCACCCTTTTTGGGTAACTTGACAATAAGTCCGGTCTTCCATGCCTCAGGAGTTGTTTCACTTTGCGCAAACAATGACAGGTGTTTTGTTTATTTTGCGCCAACAAACACAGCTGTTTTGTTTATTTTGCGCCAACAATGACGGCTGTTTTGTTTATTTTGCGATAACAATGACAGCTGTTTTGTTTATTTTGCGCCAACAATGACAGCTGTTTTGTTTATTTTGCGCCAACAATGACAGCTGTTTTGTTTATTTTGCGCCAACAATCACAGCTGTTTTGTTTATTTCGCGCCAACAATGACAGCTGTTTTGTTTATTTCGCGCCAATAATGACAGCTCTTTTGTTTATTTTTCGCCAACAATGACAGCTGTTTTGTTTATTTTGCGCCAACAATGACAGCTGTTTTGTTTATTTTGCGCCAACAATCACAGCTGTTTTGTTTATTTTGCGCCAAAAATGACAGCTGTTTTGTTAGTTTCGCGCCAACAATGACAGCCGTTTTTTTTTTTTTTTGCGCCAGCAATTACAGCTGTTTTGTTTATTTTGCGACAACAATGACAGCTGTGTTGTTTATTTTGCGCCAACAATGACAGCTGTTTTGTTTATTTTGCGCCAACAATGACAGCTGTTGCGTTTATTTTGCACCAACAATGACCGATGTTTTGTTTATTTTGCGCCAACAATGACAGCTGTTTTGTTTATTTTTCGCCAACAATGACAGCTGTTTTGTTTATTTTGCGCCAACAATGACAGCCGTTTTGTTTATTTTGCGCCAACAATGACAGCCGTTTTGTTTATTTTGCGCCAACAATGACAGCTGTTTTGTTTATTTTGCGCCAAAACTGACAGCTGTGTTGTTTATTTCGCGCAAACAATGACAGCTGTGTTGTTTATTTTGCTCCAACAATAACAGCTGTTTTGTTTATTTTGCTCCAACAATGACAGCTGTTTTGTTTATTTCGCGCCAACAATGACAGCTGTTTTTTTTATTTTGCGATAACAATGACAGCTGTTTTGTTTATTTTGCGACAACAATGACAGCTGTGTTGTTTATTTTGCGCCAACAATGACAGCTGTTTTGTTTATTTTGCGCCAACAATGACAGCTGTTGCGTTTATTTTGCACCAACAATGACAGATGTTTTGTTTATTTTGCGCCAACAATGACAGCTGTTTTGTTTATTTCGCCCCAACAAAGACAGCTGTTTTGTTTATTTTGCGCCAACAATGACAGCTGTTTTGTTTATTTTGCGATAACAATGACAGCTGTTTGGTTTATTTCGCCCCGTCAAAGACAGCTGTTTTGTTTATTTTGCACCAACAATGACAGCTGTTTGGTTTATTTTGCGATAACAAAGAGAGCTGTTTCGTTTATTTTGCGCCAACAATGACAGCTGTTTTGTTTCTTTTGCGCCAACAGTGACAGCTCTTTTGTTTATTTTGCACGAACAATGACAGCTGTTTCGTTTATTTTGCGCCAACAATCACAGCTGTTTTGTTTATTTCGCGCCAACAATGACAGCAGTTTTGTTTATTTCGCGCCAACAATGACAGGTGTTTTGTTTATTTTTGGGCAACAATGACATCTTTTTTTGTTATTTTCTGCCAACAATGACAGCTGTTTTGTTTATTTCGCGCCAAGAATGACAGTTGTTTTGTTTATTTTGCGCCAACAATGACGGCTGTTTTGTTTATTTTGCGATAACAATGACAGCTGTTTTGTTTATTTTGCGCCAACAATGACAGCTGTATTGTTTATTTTGCGCCAACAATGACAGCTGTTTTGTTTATTTTGCGCCAACAATCACAGCTGTTTTGTTTATTTCGCGTCAACAGTGACAGCTGTTTTGTTTATTTCTCGCCAACAATGACAGCTCTTTTGTTTATTTTTCGCCAACAATGACAGCTGTTTTGTTTATTTTGCGCCAACAATGACAGCTGTTTTATTTATTTTGCGCCAACAATCACAGCTGTTTTGTTTATTTTGCGCCAAAAATGACAGCTGTTTTGTTAGTTTCGCGCCAACAATGACAGCCGTTTTTTTTTTTTATGCCTTTCTCCCCCTCCCCGGATAGGAGTTTACAAGTTATAGGTGGGCTGCATACCCGAGCTTGTTTACTGGGCGCTAAAATAAGGACAGACAATTAGGGATGGAGTAAAAATGGCTAAGGGCAAAGGCCCAAAGCCGATTTAATCATTAAAAATGCCATTTATTATTTACAAGAGCAATTGGCTCTAAAAATTGTGTTGAGCCCAGTAAAGGTGAGGGCATAAAAACGCTAAACAAGCCTAACTAAAATCACATAAGGAACCATGCGGTCAGGACAAGGGGAGGAGGAGGGACGTCAAATCAGACGTGTGATACAGCGAAGCAAAGCAAGAATGAATGAATGGACAACAACTTAGCCGCCAGGCCACGAAACCGCATCACAAGCGGGGGGCTCAATATATTGAGAAAACAATACCCCTTGTCCAGGCCCCCGCACGTGTCCCAGTGCTGTTACATAAGAATAACCGGTTACATAAAAAGTCTGTGCACGTGTCTACTAAAAGACAATGCTTACAAAATCTCTGTTACAAAATCTCCGGGAAGAAAGACATAAAATTTCTATTCGCATGGCAAATAATCTCTTTATGCCTTTCTCCCCCTCCCCGGATAGGAGTTTACAAGTTATAGGTGGGCTGCATACCCGAGCTTGTTTACTGGGCGCTAAAATAAGGACAGACAATTAGGGATGGAGTAAAAATGGCTAAGGGCAAAGGCCCAAAGCCGATTTAATCATTAAAAATGCCATTTATTATTTACAAGAGCAATTGGCTCTAAAAATTGTGTTGAGCCCAGTAAAGGTGAGGGCATAAAAACGCCACAGCAGAATGATAAACATCATGCTGCCGCCCCACCCAAGGGAAATGCAGCCCACAAAGGATTGAATCCTCGACAAGAGAACAAGATAAAAAGCTGACTGAAAGCCTAAAAGCCAAATATTACAGGGCGGGGTGAACAGCTGCCCTTGCCAATCTGTTCCACCCACCCTGACCGAAATACCATTCAAACATTACATGAACTACTGCCCTTGCCACTCAGTTCCAAATTGCAGAGTTCAACAGGGGGATTCCCCAATAAAATAACCTAAGGCTCTCACTGAAACTCTTACAGTAGGTTAATACAGGGCAGGGTGAACAGCTGCCCTTGCTAATCTGTTCCCCCAGCCCTGACTATGGAAAGTCAATTTAATACAATATATTAATACAATATGAACTGCTGCCCTTGCCATTCAGTTCATGAATCCTTAGCACAAAGGGGAAAATCCCCAATAATTAATATAAAACAAAATAACTGGATACTTAAATGGTACAGGATAGCTGCCAACTATTACTGTGAGCAAGGGGAACTGCTGCCCTTGCTAATCGGCACCCCTTGCTAATGGAAAGAAACGTCACCGAAAAGGTGACGAGACTGCTGCCCTTGCCAATCAGTCCCATCACCCCCTCAGTGACACACACCTGACTTCCCCCGCAAGCCAAATGCATGTACAAATGGTAAGCTAACATGTAAGTGAAGGCATCCTAATGTATTTAAGAAAAGCATTAGACTTCCAACGACCCAAAGCCCTGATTTGAGCATCAGACATTCCCCGTTCTGCAGCATATGATGCAGCGCCAATGCGAAAACTATGGCCTTTGTAACGCGTGGAGTCGAGCCCGCAAGCCTTCAACACCAACGAAAGGAGTTCAGCGAAATTGGTCCTAGTAACTGGGCTATTATCAGAGTTAAGAAAAAGTGGGCCAGGTCTGTTGCCCCGCAAGGATAGATACTCTAGAAGCAATTGAACTGGACAGCATGAAGGACGGCGGTGTAACCTCACAGAAAATGGACGCTGATTGTAGCTATGCTTAAAGTTGCCAAACGTGAGTTTAAAAGCCACAACCCCCTTGGAGGAATCTAACAACTTTGTTAACTGATGAACCTGCAAGGGGACATCAGCATCTTTTGGTGAATTATAAGTGATCTCCCCGATTCGCAAGAAGGCAAAAAATGCTATAGAGCACATTGCCCTAAATTGAAGACTTTGGTAATGGGTAACAGTTAGCTGGGCCGATGACTCGATAATTCTGGTAAGCACCGGAAGTGTGATAGGTAGGCGGCTGTCCAGGCGTGAACCTATCTTACCATAGCCTTTTAAAATCTGAATAATAAAGAAGGCTTTAGTGGGGTCAGCCAACCCTAAGAATTTGTGGGAATAGCCCAATGCAGAAACATATGAACTCACAGTTGATGGAGCATATTTTTTGTCGTACATGTAAGCAATAAAAAGAGCCAATGTATGAGGCGCGATGGGAAAAGGTTTGTTTATGGACTGAAAAATTGTTGTGAGAAATTGGTAAAATAATTTCCATGCCCGCCGATATGTTGGAATAGACGAAGGCTGAAGGCTCGACTTAGCAAGCATAGCTACGATAGGACCCAATTCTGAGGCTGCAGATACTGGGGAATCTCTGTGGGCAAGGAATCCATTTGAGGAGGTGCCAGGTGCCTGAAAGTTTGGACCTGCAAGCGAGACAGAGCATCAGCCATTTTGTTGTGCACTCCTGGTATGTGTTTGGCCTTAAACAAAATGTTGTAATGTAAACAAATTGAAACCAGCTTTCGCACAAAAGCCATCAGAGATTTATCTTTACAAGTTTGTCTATTTATCACATGAACCAAAGATTCATTGTCAGTGAAAAACAAAATGCACTGATTGCTCATCGCTTCACCCCAGAGGTATAAGCTAAGTACAATAGGATAAAACTCTAGAATGGCAATGTTTTGGTACTGCCAACTAGAGGGCCATTTCCCATAGCACCAATGAGACCCAAATAAAGCCCCAAAACCCAAGGCGCCTGAAGCATCGGTAAAAAGATTTAGCTTGGATGAACTAAGCCAGGTATCCTCAAGGAAGAAAGACTTGCCATTGAAATTGGACAAGAAAGACAACCATAAATTTAAATCCTCCTTGACCTCTCTGTTCAGTCTAATACAATGATTAGGCATGCGAACCCCCACCGTCAAATCGATTAGCCGACGCAAGAAGGCTCGACCCGGCCTTATAACTGAACACGCAAAATTTAAGAGGCCAATAAGTGATTGGATTTCTTTAAGTGTGACTTTTTTGCGACGACTAAATTCCGAAATGAGGGAAATGCATTTCTCAATTTTATCCAGGGGCAAGCGAGCCTCTGACAGAATCGAGTCTAGTTCGATGCCTGCAAAAGACATAGAGGTAGCGGGACCACAGGTCTTCTCTGGTGCAATGGGAATACCAAGATACGAACAAAGTGACAAAAATAAATCTAACTGCTGTTGACTGAGTGACTCTGAAGGAGCAACTAAAAGGAAGTCATCAAGGAGATGCAAAATAAAATCAATTTTTAACTTGTTATGGGCAACCCACTCCACTGCTGTGCTAAAAGTTTCAAAAGTCAAACAAGATGAAGAACAGCCCATAGGCATGCAACGATCATAATAATACAGCCCCCTCCACTGCATCCCGAGGAGGCCATAATCATCAGGGTGGATAGGAATAATCCGAAAAGCATTTTTTATGTCTGTCTTTGCTAGAAAGCAACCGGGGCCCGCCCTCTTTATGAGCTCTATGGCGCCATCAATCGTAGCATACTGAACACTAGTATGCTCAGGAGGTATGCCATCATTAACTGATGACCCCTTAGGAAATGATAAATGGTGAATAAGGCGGAACTCGCCAGGCACTTTCTTGGGAACAACCCCCAAGGGGGAAATCCAAAATGTGGACAGTGGAGGAGACTTAAACGGCCCTGCTAGCCGTTGTGCTTCAAGCTCTTTTCTGAGTTTAGAATCAACTGCTGCAGGATTATCTAATGCAGACAACAAATTCTTAGCTTTGCGCGACTGGCGCTCACCTTGGAAATGAATCGGAAAGCCATGTGTAAAACCTGATATAAGAAATTCAACAGTGGAATGGGTGTACCCTTTCAGCAAAAAACTTAATCTATCAACTCTTACTGGCGTTGGTAGGGTAGGAAGAGTTGGACTTGGCAGCTGGGGACTGAGAACTGGAATGCTTGCGTTGACCACGAAAATTACAATTTGCAGCGGGATGTGACCCCTCGCACTTAAAACACTGGTGTTTGTAAGCGCAGCCCGGGCACATTTCCGGCCCTTGTGGAAGCGGAAGCAGTAGCCTTTAGGGGTGGTTTCAACCTTTCCAGATACCCGCCCCTGGGAAATGGGTTGAAATGCTCTGGGCTGGGGTACATGTACCTGGTTAGACTTTAGCCACAACTCATCATGAATTCGCTCCCAGGGGAGGGCTGAACGGTGGGCCTGCCTCAAAAACCGAAAATTCTCATCATAAAATTTCCAGTTATGGCCCCTTACTGCCAAGTCCTGAATGGTGTCACAGTACTTCATGAGGGCGGGGGCCTCATGAGGGAACCGCCTGGTGTAAATACCCACAAATATGTGGAAACAATTAAGCCAAGAATCAATTGATGTTATTTGCTTAGTCTTAGCTACAGGTTCTATGCACAGAGAGGGAAGTGGACCACTCTCAGGATTCTGAATGGCTAACTGGTAACGGTTAGCGTGGACAGGGTTGGCAAGGAGAGAGCCAAAGTCTATGTATTCGTCCTTCCAAATTTTCTCTTTTAGCTTGTCAGTGACGCGACAATCTACAGGCAACGCTACTGACTGGAAACACTGACCTGGCACTTGTGGTGGACCGTCAGAGGGTACCAAGCCCATCAATGTAGCTGAAGCATCCGCCAAACTTCCTTGCACGACAGTGGATGCCACATTATCGGAAGCCAGAGTAGACTGGTGGGGCTGGCTGATTGAAGTCACAGGAACCTCCTCCAGGGGTGACGTACATGTAGGATGTTGGGGGTTCTCAGATGGTGACAAACGCCGGGAGACTTCGTCTGCAACCCGATTGACGAGTGTCTCAATAAGCCGAGGGGACAGCAGGGCATCATGTTGAAGTTGAGTTGGCACAGGAGGCTCTTGGGCAGTGGATTGCCTGGCTTCTGGGGCCGCACTCTGTCTTCTTGACCTGGAAGGTAGTCCGCGCGACGCAACGCTGCTTGCCCGAACACTAGCCCGTGGGCTGGCACGTGTTTGCGCTCCATCAGAAGCACGAGATGCTCGGCCACGTGACTTTACTTTAGGCATATCGGACAACCTGCAAGAAAGGTAAAAACTTGGCAGGAACAGGAAACTGCACTGACTTAAGCTGACACATGGTCAAGCAGAGTATAAATAAATGTAACCTGGCAGGCGCAACCATGTCAAGACAAAGAGTCGACGGGTTGGCTGGCCCTTTACACCAGAAATGAAAAGAAAACAGGTGCTGGCATAACTACATATGACAAGCAAACCAGAAACAAATAACAGGGTTTAAACCCCAAGAAAAACAGCTAAGATAACTACATATCCCAGCCAAAACCGACAAGGCAGCATAACTACATATGCCCCCGTGTCAAAAAACCTAGTCACAACTACATGTGACTAGAAACCTAACTGTATAGAAAATAGGCAAAATCAAGGGCTTGCATAACTACATATGACAAGCAAAATAATAACCGCACAGCAAAATTGGCTGTCCAAGGTAAACCAAAATAATTTAGCATAAGCTTACATGAAAGAGCAACAAAATGTTTTTGCCAAAAGGCTTCATGACAAAAGAGCCCACATTCATAATGAATCAATAGCAATAGAGCAAGCTAGGACAAACAAATGTACTGACGGGAAAAACCTGCTCAATCCGAACCGTCCTCGAGCAAACCCACCGCCTTTATGATGGCGCCACGATAACTCCGGTAGAGCAAATATTGCCCTGTTGGATTAACGTGAACGCCATCCCCCAGGTAGAGGTCCTTATGAGGACTATTGAATTCAGCATGGGACCAACAAAAAACAGTTGGAAACTCTTCCAACACAATGCCTACATAGTGATTTAACAGTGTAGCGTCGTCGAAGAAATCCATCGCATGTGGCACACAAATGCCACGTGGGATGACACCACAAACCCCGATCGCGCGGACAGAATAATCCCCCTGAAGTAAACGCACAAACTCCTCAATTTTAGAGCCTACGCTCTGGGGAAGGGCATGGGAAAGGTCGTTAGTACCTATTTCCAAGATAACAATATCTGGAGCAAGGTTCTTGACAACGTGAAGGTCATGTTCCTCAAGCCAAGGCACAGTGCGACCGCCGATGCCATGCAAGTGAACCGACGCCGTACCCCGAAGGTTGAAATCGCTAGCCGCGCGGGGATCAAAACCTAACTCCAAATCGCGCTTAAGGCACCTAACAAACGAATGGCCTAAAATAAGCGCGTTTGGGACAACCTTAGCCATAAATATAGCTTACCTTTAGGACAACGTCAAATCAGACGTGTGATACAGCGAAGCAAAGCAAGAATGAATGAATGGACAACAACTTAGCCGCCAGGCCACGAAACCGCATCACAAGCGGGGGGCTCAATATATTGAGAAAACAATACCCCTTGTCCAGGCCCCCGCACGTGTCCCAGTGCTGTTACATAAGAATAACCGGTTACATAAAAAGTCTGTGCACGTGTCTACTAAAAGACAATGCTTACAAAATCTCTGTTACAAAATCTCCGGGAAGAAAGACATAAAATTTCTATTCGCATGGCAAATAATCTCTTTTTTGCGCCAGCAATTACAGCTGTTTTGTTTATTTTGCGACAACAATGACAGCTGTGTTGTTTATTTTGCGCCAACAATGACAGCTGTTTTGTTTATTTTGCGCCAACAATGACAGCTGTTGCGTTTATTTTGCACCAACAATGACAGATGTTTTGTTTATTTTGCGCCAACAATGACAGCTGTTTTGTTTATTTTTCGCCAACAATGACAGCTGTTTTGTTTATTTTGCGCCAACAATTACAGCCGTTTTGTTTATTTTGCGCCAACAATGACAGCCGTTTTGTTTATTTTGCGCCAACAATGACAGCTGTTTTGTTTATTTTGCGCCAAAACTGACAGCTGTGTTGTTTATTTCGCGCAAACAATGACAGCTGTGTTGTTTATTTTGCTCCAATAATAACAGCTGTTTTGTTTATTTTGCTCCAACAATGACAGCTGTTTTGTTTATTTCGCGCCAACAATGAGAGCTGTTTTTTTTATTTTGCGATAACAATGACAGCTGTTTTGTTTATTTTGCGACAACAATGACAGCTGTGTTGTTTATTTTGTGCCAACAATGACAGCTGTTTTGTTTATTTTGCGCCAACAATGACAGCTGTTGCGTTTATTTTGCACCAACAATGACAGATGTTTTGTTTATTTCGCGCCAACAATGACAGCTGTTTTGTTTATTTTGCGCCAACAATGACAGCTGTTTTGTTTATTTTGCGCCAACAATGACAGCTGTTTTGTTTATTTCGCCCCAACAAAGACAGCTGTTTTGTTTATTTTGCGCCAACAATGACGGCTGTTTTGTTTATTTTGCGATAACAATGACAGCTGTTTTGTTTATTTCGCCCCGACAAAGACAGCTGTTTTGTTTATTTTGCACCAACAATGACAGCTGTTTGGTTTATTTTGCGATAACAAAGAGAGCTGTTTTGTTTATTTTGCGCCAACAATGACAGCTGTTTTGTTTCTTTCGCGCCAACAGTGACAGCTCTTTTGTTTATTTTGCACGAACAATGACAGCTGTTTCGTTTATTTTGCGCCAACAATCACAGCTGTTTTGTTTATTTCACGCCAACAATGACAGCAGTTTTGTTTATTTTGCGCCAACAATGACAGGTGTTTTGTTTATTTTTGGGCAACAATGACATCTTTTTTTGTTATTTTCCGCCAACAATGACAGCTGTTTTGTTTATTTCGCGCCAAGAATGACAGTTGTTTTGTTTATTTTGCGCCAACAATGACGGCTGTTTTGTTTATTTTGCGATAACAATGACAGCTGTTTTGTTTATTTTGCGCCAACAATGACAGCTGTTTTGTTTATTTTGCGCCAACAATGACAGCTGTTTCGTTTATTTTGCGCCAACAATCACAGCTGTTTTGTTTATTTTGCGCCAACAATGACAGCTGTTTTGTTTATTTCGCGCCAACAATGACAGCTCTTTTGTTTATTTTTCGCCAACAATGACAGCTGTTTTGTTTATTTTGCGCCAACAATGACAGCTGTTTTGTTTATTTTGCGCCAACAATCACAGCTGTTTTGTTTATTGGAATTGGAATTGGAACGATACAGAGAAGATTAGCATGGCCCCTGCGCAAGGATGACACGCAAATTCGTGAAGCGTTCCAAATTTTTACACTCCAAATCCCCTCGGATAATGGACCTTGTCCGCAGCATCACTCTCCTTACCCTGACTAACAATTTCACAATTAATGCAAACCACATCCCTGGGCTGGATAATGCTATTGCTGACTCCCTTTCCCGTTTTCAGATGGACCGTTTCCGGGCCCTGGCTCCCACAGCCTCTCTCACTCCTTGCGTCATCCCTTCATCAGCGACGCTCATCTGACAGCCTCTGTACAGCAATACTTCCATGCCTCTCTCGCCCCCTCCACAAGGCGAACCTACCAGGCAGGTCAAAAACATTTTTTAACCTTCAACCTTATGCACGGATTGGTGGGCCCCTCTAAACCCCTTTTGCCAGCATCGGAACTGACCCTTATTTACTTTGCCTCTCACTTAGCCAAAACAGTTTCATATGACACAGTCAAACTCTATTTGGTCGCCGTTCAAGACCTCCACCGTGAGCTCAACTTCCCCCTCCATATCAACAAAATGCACCGTCTTCAAAAAGTCCTAACAGGTATAAAACGCTTAGCCCCCTCAACAAAACGTGATCGCTTCCCTATCACTACCCAAATCCTCTCTGCAATCTACAACTATCTCCGCCCGGCACTGAGCACAAATTTAGACCATATTATGCTTTGGGCAGCCTTCACACTCGCTTTCTTTGCCTTCTTACGTGCTAGTGAGTTCACTTGTAATGGCCCCTTCAACCCCGAGGTCCACCTCACCTCCCAAGACATAACCTTCCACCCGGATATCCAATCACCTTCCCTTATGCGGGTAAAGATAAAACAGTCCAAAACTGATCCTTTCCGTCAAGGATGCACCCTCACCATAGCAAAGTCCACTTCACCAATCTGTTCTGTGATGGCGATGAAAGATTACATCCTCCAAGCCCAGCCTCCAGCAAACCGTCCTTTGTTTATGTTCTCTCAATCTGGCTCATGGCTGACCCGCTCAAGCCTCACTAAGGAGCTCCGGTCTATTCTACAGAAATGTGGCTTCTCGTCCACCAACTTTTACTCCCACAGCTTCCGCATCGGAGCCGCCACATCTGCAGCCTCGGCAGGCATCCCTGCATGGCTAATCAAAGTTCTAGGACGGTGGAACTCAGACTGCTACGAACTGTATATTAAAACTCCACAATCTACTATTTTAACTGTACCTAAACTGTTAGTTAGCCATGGAAGTTCTCATTCCTGATCTTCGCCTTATCAGTAATTTTAGTCTACGAACAGGGCACCTGACTTTTGCTCAAGCGTCATGACCCCCCGTTATCTTACTGTGGGGGTATTGCGTCCCTCACTTAATTAAGCAAGTTCCGCAATTCGTGGCAGGGAAGTGCACCCATTAGCTGCACTTTACCCCACAGTAAGCCTCTAGCCCACTGGAGACAGGTCCGGAGAAACTACCTATTCCAAGGTGGCTACCCCCGGTACCACCTGATCTGTACTCCCCCCAGGAGGGGCTCCCCCTCCTGGTTCCCTCAGTCTCCCGGGACTGTGGGATATGGGCCTCACCCCTGGAGGCAGGTCTGGAACTTCTATTCCAGGGTGGCTACCCCCGGTACCACCTGATCTGTACTCCCCCCAGGAGGGCCCCCTTCCTGGGCCCCTACTCCCTGTCGTCCTTCCCTGCCACCCAAATTTTACCCACAGCCAGTGTGTGATTTCCAAATGTAGTATTGTCAGTGGCATTTCAGACTAGGCCTCGAAAGAGGATCATTAAGTTCAAGTTTATGGTCTCCATAAACTGATGTTAATGAGACCTGAGCAGGCACACACATTCCGCATTGTAACACTTTATTTCAGAGACAGGCAACATTACGAACCTCTTGTCACGCTCATATGTAAATCCCAGTAACATGAGTACATGCCTCTAATTCTCTATCTCAAAATCCATCAGGGATCTCCAGTTGGAAACAATTACCTCCTTTAGATATCACAACAAACCTTTCATTTCGTAAGTAAGGCCACTGTTATCTATATCTGTAAAAGACAGTGTATCAATGGTTCCAGTCATTTCTTTCACGTGTCCTCCGCATGCCCCTGACCTCTAATCAAGCTCACCCTCCTCGTTGTATTCAGTCTCTGTGCTAGTGCCGATCCTTCGCCACTAAGTTTCCCTTTTTCCCTCCCACCCTCCCATGACTGGAACCCTTGCTCCACACTTTAACTCCTAATACCTCGCTTTAGGTCTATCTTAAAGCTAAGAAACAAACCATTTAGATTCATAGTAATGTTGGCAATGTATAGGCTTATACTTATTTTTCTTTCAAATCAAAAAAAAAAAAAAAAAAAAACGCAAGCTCTGACATTGCCCTCAGAGCTTAGTGGATTGACACTGAACATTCTTATCCTGACTTTGATTTTACAATATATCTGTATGTACTTATAGGTATCATTAGCTTTTAAAACTTAAACCATTAAGGGCAATAGGCTACTACTATCCGTCTCTTAGCAACCTAAGACCTTGTTATTCAGAATGCACCGAACTTTGACTACATGTATATTTTTGTATTTTGGTGACACTCTGGTGTTCGTTAATAAAGAATGGTGGCAGGGAAGTGCACCCATTAGCTGCACTTTACCCCACAGTAAGCCTCTAGCCCACTGGAGACAGGTCCGGAGAAACTACCTATTCCAAGGTGGCTACCCCCGGTACCACCTGATCTGTACTCCCCCCAGGAGGGGCTCCCCCTCCTGGTTCCCTCAGTCTCCCGGGACTGTGGGATATGGGCCTCACCCCTGGAGGCAGGTCTGGAACTTCTATTCCAGGGTGGCTACCCCCGGTACCACCTGATCTGTACTCCCCCCAGGAGGGCCCCCTTCCTGGGCCCCTACTCCCTGTCGTCCTTCCCTACCACCCAAATTTTACCCACAGCCAGTGTGTGATTTCCAAATGTAGTATTGTCAGTGGCATTTCAGACTAGGCCTCGAAAGAGGATCATTAAGTTTATTTTGCGCCAACAATGACAGCTGTTTTTTTATTTTGTGCCAACAATGACAGCTGTTTTGTTTATTTTGCGCCAAAAATGACAGCTGTTTTGTTTATTTCGCACCAAAACTGACAGCTGTTTTGTTTATTTTGCGCCAACAATGACAGCCGTTTTGTTTATTTTGCGATAACAATGACAGCTGTTTTGTTTATTTTGTGCCAACAATGACAGCTCTTCTGTTTATGTCGCCCAACAATAACACCTGTTTTGTTTATTTTGCGCCAACAATGACAGCTGTTTTGTTTACTTCGCGCCAACAATGACAGCTGTTTTGTTTATTTTGCGTCAACAATGACAGCTGTTTTGTTTATATTGCGCCAACAATGACAGCTGTTTTGTTTATTTTGCGCCAACAATGACAGCTGTTTTGTTTATTTTTCGCCAACAAAGACAGCTGTTTTGTTTATTTTGCGCCAACAATGACAGCTGTTTTGTTTATTTTGCGCCAACAAAGACAGCTGTTTTGTTTATTTTGTGCAACAATGACAGCTGTTTTGTTTATTTTTCGCCAACAATGACAGCCGTTTTGTTTATTTTGTGCCAACAATGACAGCTGCTTTGTTTATTTTGCGCCAACAAAGACAGCTGTTTTGTTTATTTTGCGCCAACAATGACAGCTGTTTTGTTTATTTTGCGCCAACAATGACAGCTGTTGCGTTTATTTTGCGCCAACAATGACAGCTGTTTTGTTTATTTTGCGCCAACAAATACAGCTGTTTTGTTTATTTTGCGCCAACAATGACAGCTGTTTTGTTTATTTTGCGCCAACAATGACAACTGTTTTGTTTATTTTGGACCAACAATCACAGTTGTTTTGTTTATTTCGCGCCAACAATGACAGCTGTTTTGTTTATTTCGTGCCAACAATGACAGCTGTTTTGTTTATTTTTCGCCAACAATGACAGCTATTTAGCTTATTTTGGGCCAACAATGACAGCTTTTTTTTGTTATTTCCCGCCAAGAATGACGGCTGTTTTGTTTATTTTGCGCGAAAAATGACAGCTGTTTTGTTTATTTCGCGCCAAGAATGACAGTTGTTTTGTTTATTTTGCGCCGACAATAACGGCTGTTTTGTTTATTTTTCGATAACAATGACAGCTGTTTTGTTTATTTTGCGCCACCAATGACAGCTGTTTTGTTTATTTTGCGCCAACAATGACAGCTGTTTTGTTTATTTTGCGCCAACAATCACAGCTGTTTTGTTTATTTCGCGGCAACAATGACAGCTGTTTTGTTTATTTTGCGCCAACAATGACAGCTGTTTTGTTTATTTCGCGCCAACAGTGACAGCTGTTTTGTTTATTTTGCCCCAACAATGACAGCTGTTTTGTTTATTTTGCGCCAACAATGACAGCTCTTTTGTTTATGTCGCCCAACAATGACAGCTGTTTTGTTTATTTTGCGCCAACAATGACAGCTGATTTGTTTATTTTGCGCCAACAATGACAGCTGTTTCGTTTATTTTGCGCCAACAGTCACAGCTGTTTTGTTTATTTCGCGCCAACAATGACAGCTGTTTTGTTTATTTCGCGCCAACAATGACAGCTGTTTTGTTTATTTTTCGCCGACCATGACAGCTGTTTTGTTTATTTTGCGCCAACAATGACAGCTTTTTTTTTATTTTGTGCCAACAATGACAGCTGTTTTGTTTATTTTGCGCCAAAAATGACAGCTGTTTTGTTTATTTCGCGTCAAAACTGACAGCTGTTTTGTTTATTTTGCGCCAACAATGACAGCCGTTTTGTTTATTTTGCGATAACAATGACAGCTGTTTTGTTTATTTTGCGCCAACAATGACAGCTCTTTTGTTTGTCGCCCAACAATAACACCTGTTTTGTTTGTTTTGCGCCAACAATGACAGCTGTTTTGTTTATTTCGCGCCAACAATGACAGCTGTTTTGTTTATTTTGCGTCAACAATGACAGCTGTTTTGTTTATATTGCGCCAACAATGACAGCTGTTTTGTTTATTTTGCGCCAACAATGACAGCTGTTTTGTTTATTTTTCGCCAACAATGACAGCTGTTTTGTTTATTTTGCGATAACAATGACAGCTGTTTTGTTTATTTCGCCCCGACAAAGACAGCTGTTTTGTTTATTTTGCACCAACAATGACAGCTGTTTGGTTTATTTTGCGATAACAAAGAGAGCTGTTTTGTTTATTTTGCGCCAACAATGACAGCTGTTTTGTTTCTTTCGCGCCAACAGTGACAGCTCTTTTGTTTATTTTGCACGAACAATGACAGCTGTTTTGTTTATTTTGCGCCAACAAAGACAGCTGTTTTGTTTATTTTGCGCAACAATGACAGCTGTTTTGTTTATTTTTCGCCAACAATGACAGCCGTTTTGTTTATTTTGCGCCAACAAAGACAGCTGTTTTGTTTATTTTGCGCCAACAATGACAGCTGTTTTGTTTATTTTGCGCCAACAATGACAGCTGTTGCGTTTATTTTGCGCCAACAATGACAGCTGTTTTGTTTATTTTGCGCCAACAAATACAGCTGTTTTGTTTATTTTGCGCCAACAATGACAGCTGTTTTGTTTATTTTTCGCCAACAATGACAGCTGTTTTGTTTATTTTGCGCCAACAAACACAGCTGTTTTGTTTATTTTGCGCCAACAATGACAGCTGTTTTGTTTATTTTGCGCCAACAATGACAGCTGTTTTGTTTATTTTGCGCCAACAATGACAACTGTTTTGTTTATTTTGGGCCAACAATCACAGTTGTTTTGTTTATTTCGCACCAACAATGACAGCTGTTTTGTTTATTTCGCGCCAACAATGACAGCTGTTTTGTTTATTTTTTGCCAACAATGACAGCTGTTTTGTTTATTTTGGGCCAACAATGACAGCTTTTTTTTGTTATTTTCCGCCAAGAATGACGGCTGTTTTGTTTATTTTGCGCCAAAAATGACAGCTGTTTTGTTTATTTCGCGCCAAGAATGACAGTTGTTTTGTTTATTTTGCGCCAACAATGACGGCTGTTTTGTTTATTTTTCGATAACAATGACAGCTGTTTTGTTTATTTTGCGCCACCAATGACAGCTGTTTTGTTTATTTTGCGCCAACAATGACAGCTGTTTTGTTTATTTTGCGCCATCACAGCTGTTTTGTTTATTTCGCGGCAACAATGACAGCTGTTTTGTTTATTTCGCGCCAACAATGACAGCTCTTTTGTTTATCTTTTTGCCAACAATGACAGCTGTTTTGTTTATTTTGCGCCAACAATAACAGCTGTTTTGTTTATTTTGCGCCAACAATGACAGCTGTTTTGTTTATTTTGCGCCAACAATGACAGCTGTGTTGCTTATTTTGCGCCAACAATGACAGCTGTTTTGTTTATTTTGCGCCAATAATGACAGCTGTTGCGTTTATTTTTCGCCAACAATGACAGCTGTTTTGTTTATTTTGCCCAAACAATGACAGCTGTTTTGTTTATTTTTCACCGACAATGACAGCCGTTTTGTTTATTTTGCGCCAACAATGACAGCCGTTTTGTTTATTTTGCACCAACAATGACAGCTGTTTTGTTTATTTTGCGCCAAAACTGACAGCTGTTTTGTTTATTTCGCGCAAACAATGACAGCTGTTTTGTTTATTTTTCGTAAACAATGACAGCTGTTTTGTTTATTTTGCGCCAACAATGACAGCCGTTTTGTTTATTTTGCGCCAACAATGACAGCTGTTTTGTTTATTTTGCGCCAAAACTGACAGGTGTTTTGTTTATTTTTGGGCAACAATGACAGCTTTTTTTTGTTATTTTGCGCCAACAATGACAGCTGTTTTGTTTATTTTGCGATAACAATGACAGCTTTTTTCTTTATTTTGCTCCAACAATGACAGCTGTTTATTTTATTTTGCGATAATAATGACAGCTTTTTTGTTTATTTTGCGCCAACAAGGACAGCTGTTTTGTTTATTTTGCGCCAACAATGACAGCTGTTTAGTTTATTTTGAAGCAACAATGACAGCTGTTTTGTTTATTTCGCGCCAACAATGACAGCTGTTTTTTTTTTATTTTGCGCCAACAATGACAGCTGTTTAGTTTATTTCGCGCCAACAGTGACAGCTGTTTTGTTTATTTTGCCCCAACAATGACAGCTGTTTCGTTTATTTTGCGCCAACAGTCACAGCTGTTTTGTTTATTTTGCGCCAACAATGACACCTGTTTTGCTTATTTTGCGCCAACAATAACAGCTATTTTGTTTATTTTGCGCCAAAAATGACAGCTGTTTTGTTTATTTTGCGCCAACAATGACAGCTGTTTTGTTTATTTTGCGCCAACAATGACAGCTGTTTTGTTTATTTCGCCCCAACAAAGACAGCTGTTTTGTTTATTTTGCGCCAACAATGACAGCTGTTTTGTTTATTTTGCGATAACAATGACAGCTGTTTTGTTTATTTCGCCCAGACAAAGACAGCTGTTTTTTTTATTTTGCGCCAACAATGACAGCTGTGTTGTTTATTTTGCTCCAACAATGACAGCTGTTTTGTTTATTTTGCTCCAACAATGACAGCTGTTTTGTTTATTTTGCGCCAACAATGACACCTGTTTTGTTTATTTTGCGCCAACAATGACAGCTATTTTGTTTATTTTGCGCCAAAAATGACAGCTGTTTTGTTTATTTCGCGCCAAAAATGACAGCTGTTTTGTTTATTTTGCGCCAACAATGACAGCTGTTTTGTTTATTTTGCGCCAACAATGACAGCTGTTTTGTTTATTTCGCCCCAACAAAGACAGCTGTTTTGTTTATTTTGCACCAACAATGACAGCTGTTTTGTTTATTTTGCGATAACAATGACAGCTGTTTTGTTTATTTCGCCCCGACAAAGACAGCTGTTTTGTTTATTTTGCGCCAACAATGACAGCTGTTTGGTTTATTTTGCGATAACAAAGAGAGCTGTTTCGTTTATTTTGCGCCAACAATGACAGCTGTTTTGTTTCTTTCGCGCCAACAGTGACAGCTCTTTTGTTTATTTTGCGCGAACAATGACAGCTGTTTCGTTTATTTTGCGCCAACAATCACAGCTGTTTTGTTTATTTCGCGCCAACAATGACAGCTGTTTTGTTTATTTCGCGCCAACAATGACAGGTGTTTTGTTTATTTTTGGGCAACAATGACAGCTTTTTTTTGTTATTTTCCGCCAACAATGACAGCTGTTTTGTTTATTTTGCGCCAAAAATGACAGCTGTTTTGTTTATTTCGCGCCAACAATGACAGTTGTTTTGTTTATTTTGCGCACACAATGACGGCTGTTTTGTTTATTTTGCGATAACAATGACAGCTGTTTTGTTTATTTTGCGCCAACAATGACAGCTGTTTTGTTTATTTTGCGCCAACAATGACAGCTGTTTCGTTTATTTTGCGCCAGCAATCACAGCTGTTTTGTTTATTTCGCGCCAACAATGACAGCTGTTTTGTTTATTTCGCGCCAACAATGACAGCTCTTTTGTTTATTTTTCGCCAACAATGACAGCTGGGAGTCTGGAGATGAGCTCATAGAGAGTGGACGTAATTTTTGAGTCTCCTGAAGAAGGTCGAGCCAAATGCAAGCTTACTTGTGAATTTGTTTAACGTAAACGTTCTTTATAAGCTCAAAAAGTTGTCCGGAGCATAAATATGAGTGGAAAAGCAAAGAACAAAGAAAAACGAGCACGACCAAGTAGTTCAACAAGTGACGAACATGAAGAAGGTGGCCGCCATTATGAAGAACTTTTGAAACTTTACAAGACACTCGAACAAAAGGACGCGGAGAAAAGCGTAGCGATTGCTGGCTTACAAGCCCTCCTCGAAGCAGCAAAAGATGAAATAAAAGCCCTCAATGATAAAGTGGCTGCTCTTGAAACATCTTTGCAATTCACGCAAGCAGAACATGACGAGGTCAAAGAACGCGTGGCGACGTGCGAGAACGAGCAAATAAGACAAGAAAGCGAGCTGACCCGCCAAAGTATCTATAGCCGAAGATGGAATTTACTCTTCTTTAAGATTAATGAAACCGAAGGGGAGAGTTGCAATCATCTTATAAGGGGAATACTGAAAAGCGATCTTAAAATCGAAGAAAGCCGTGTCAACAACATGCCACTGTGCGGCGTCCATCGCCTGGGCAAGAAACGCCTAAACGCAAATCAGCCAAGACCAATAATTGTGCGGTTCACCTGCCGAGCCGACAGAGATTATGTCTGGCGACAACGTCGTCACCTGGAAGGTTCAAACATTAGGATAGCCGAGGACCTACCGTTCCATATCCGAGAAATTCGAAAGAATTTTCTAGTCCCAGCTCTAAAGAAAGCAAAACAAGTCACCAATGTAAAGGCATCAATTGTCGGCGACAAGCTTGTGGTAAACGGGCATCGCTACACTTTCAACAACATCCCCATGCAGTGGAGAAATACCCAATTTCAAGACCAACATGCTCAAGCTCAAGAAACCGAAGATCCGGATGAGCCCAACACGACTGAAATGGAACCACTTCAAGAAACACCAGAGATCACATAGAACGTTTTCCTACAAATGACTGTTAATTACAAGTAAGTAGTTTTCATGGTATTACCTCCTATCTTTGGTCGTCTATTAAGATACAAATTCTAGATCTGTATTATTACCATTTAGTATTTGAAGAGACCTTTATAGGATGCTCAACACGCTCGTTTTCGCTAAACTAGAAACCTCACCAGACTGAAACGCGAATTACCTACGTTTCCTTCGTGTTTTGGTCTTCTTAGACCTCTTAATTTTAATTATTTTTGTTTTCGGTTTATTTTGTATACTAATTTCGTAACTAAATCTTCTGTTTTGTTTTAATCGCTTGTTTTTGTTCAGTTTAAATGTTCATTTATTTCAAAACAGCAATTTCCAGCTTCAATTTTCAACAGCATTTCGTTTGTTTGTTGGTATTCAATTTCTTGTTATCACCAAAAAGTAAAATGCAAATTCATTCTTTTCATATTATTGTATATATCGCAGTCAAACGAAAAGAAAGTTGTCCAAACGCACGTACATAGCTACAGTCACCAAGGGATTTCAATAATTCTAACACTTTTTTATGAATAGCCCTATTGATTTTAAATGCCTGTCGGTAAACATTAGAGGGCTAAATAAAGCATTAAAACGCCGTACCGTCTTCAGATGGCTACATCACCAAAATTGTCCTTTTGTCTTTCTACAAGAGACCTATAGCTCAAAAGAATGTGAAAATGTATGGAGAGCGGAATGGGGCGGTGAAATTTTTTTCAGTCACGGCACAACTCATAGCAAAGGCACCTTGATTCTAATAAATTCAAAAACTATATGTAAAGTTGAAAAACAAATTTGTGACAAAAACGGCAGATACATTATATTAGATCTGGAGCTAGCGGATTTGCAGCGAATTGTACTTGTCAACATCTATGCTCCAAACGATGTAAATCAACAAGTCTCTTTCTTCAAAGAGCTACAAGAACAGCTTCAAGAATTTTCTGAAGAAACAATCATAATAGGAGGCGATTTCAACTGCACGCTATCAGAAATTGATAAAAAAGGTGGCAATCCTAATTCACGAAAACAAAGGGTGGTCGAAGAAATTAATAAACTGTGTAATCTTTATGATTTAAACGACATTTGGCGTTTTTTGAATCCAAGTGTAGAACAATTTACGTGGAGAAACAAGTCGTTTAAAATACAATGCCGCCTTGACTTTTTTCTGATCTCTACAAAGCTGAATGTTTTAACCGATAAATGCAAAATTGTATACACACCTGAAACGGACCATTCGGCAATAATGCTACATATAAAATCCGATGAACTCAAACATAAGAGAGGCCCTGGCTTCTGGAAGTTTAACCAGTCGCTCCTACAAGATGAAATTTATGTTTTTAATCTACGTACAGAAATACCTAATTTTAAACAAAAATATGATGACGTCGAGGACTTAAGGCTCAAATGGGACTTAATTAAAATGGAGATAAGAGGTTTTACAATTAAATATTCCAAGAATAAAGCAAAAAAAAGAAAATCTGCGGAAATCAATTTTCAGAATCAAATCAACGAGCTTTACAAAAAAGCTGAAACACTACCCAATAACAAGCAAATTATCAATGAAATCTATGATGCCAGATTGCGATTAAAAAACATTATGCAGTATAGGACTAAAGGTACGATTCTTAGAAGTAAAGTCAGATGGCACGAGCATGGGGAACGAAACACCAGGTACTTTTATGGCCTAGAAAAAAGGAACTATGAAAATAAAACAACCACTAAATTGAAACTTTCAAACGGTGATTTTACCAGTGACCAATCTGAAATTCTTCGAGAACAAATGCACTTCTACAAAACACTTTACAGTTCAGATAAAAACAGATCTCCAGATCTAAACGATTTAGCTCTTTCTGCCTTCTCAGATAATATCATTTCTTTAGAAAATGACGATAAGCTCTCGTGTGAAGGGAAAGTCACACAGGTGGAATGTCTTAAAGCGTTAAAAGAATTTAAAAACGAGAAATCACCCGGAACAGATGGATTACAAGCAGAATTTTATAAGCACTTTTGGAAGGAACTACGTGTTGATATGATACACAGTTTTAATTTTGCCTTTGATAACGGATCACTATCGATATCTCAAAGACGGGGAATTATAACGCTTATTCCAAAACCGAATAAAGATACTACCCTACTCGACAACCTCAGACCAATATCCCTTCTTAACATTGACTACAAGATTTTAACTAAAGTTATCGCGAAACGGCTAGAAAAAGTTCTACCGAAAATAATTAACCCGGACCAAACTGGATACGTCAAAAACCGGTTCATTGGTGAAAATATCCGTTTAATTTCCGACATCATGTCATACACTGAAGAAAACAGCATACCTGGAATTGCTCTTTTCTTAGATTTTAAGAAAGCTTTTGATACTATTGAATGGGATTTCATTGATAACTGCCTAAAAAAGTTTAACTTCGGCCCGGACATTCAAAATTGGTTCAAAGTTATATACAATAATGTAAACAGTTGCGTTCTAAACAATGGTTATGCGTCTGAGTTTTTCTCTTTAGAACGAGGTGTTAGGCAAGGTTGTCCCTTGTCCGGTCTGTTATTCGTGATCGGTATAGAAATACTAGCGAGAACTATTAAAAATGATGCCGGCATTAAAGGCATTAAAGTAGGTGAAAAAGAAATTAAAGTCTCCTTATATGCAGATGACACCACTGTTTTTGTTCGTGACCTTGATTCTATTGCCCATCTACTATCTCTGCTCGATAAGTTCAAAAATCTCTCCGGTCTAGAAATTAACACTAAAAAGACCGAAGGAATGTGGCTCGGTAGCTGGAAAAATAACACCGAAACGCCGTTTGGGTTCCGCTGGCCACGGGACCCAATAAAAACTCTTGGCATCTTCTTTTCCTACGACTTGAACAAAACAAACGAGTTGAATTTTGTAGAAAAAATCAAAAATTTAGAAAAGACACTAAATTGTTGGAAAAGACGAAATCTCGCACTTTATGGGAAAATAAACATTGTTAAAACGTTCGGACTTTCTAAGCTTATTTACAATTCGTCTGTCCTTGTTGTACCAGAAAATTTAATCAAAGAAATTGAGAAATTAATTTTTAGTTTTATTTGGGATGGAAAACCTGCAAAGATAAAAAAGTCAACCATCATTGGTGAGAGAAAACACGGCGGTCTCAAAATGACTGACTTTAACACTATGATCAAAGCCTTAAAAGTTGCGTGGATACCACATTTGCAATCCAGAACCGATGCATCCTGGAAAATTATCCCTGAGGCTGCTATGCAGAATCTCGGAGGACTGTCATTTATGACATACTGCAACTACGATGTTAACTCTCTCCAAATTAACAACCTCCCAGTTTTCTATCGCGAAGTGTTGCAACAGTGGCAAAGTTCAAAACACGCCTTTCGAAATGATACTCTCCCCCACAAAGAAATAATTTGGAATAATCGCAACATTATGATTGATGGTGAACCACTCTTTTTTAAGTGTTGGTTTGAAAACAATATTACACGTGTCGAAGACCTCCTTGACAATAACGGTAACTTTTTATCCTTTAATCAATTTTCCGAACAATATCAACTGAAAACCCCTTTCACTCTCTATCTTGGATTAATCAGCTCTATCCCTACCCAATGGAAGTCAGAAATAGCAAAACAAAAAATGTATTCGCAAACTTCAAACGACAAAAACAAAAATAGCGCAAACACAATCTCCACCAAAACTGTATACTCTGCTTTGTTAAAAAACGTCTTTTCAGCCCCTACCGCGGAAAGCAAAATCTTAAGATACGGTTTTACTCAGGAAAACATTCACAGAGTTTATGAACTGCCGTTCAAAATAAAGAATGACATAAAAATAACAATGTTTCAATACAAGATAATTCACAATATTCTTGCAACTAATGTTAGTCTCTTTAGAGCCAAAATACGTGACTATGATATATGCCCTCAATGTTTGACTGACAGGCACACTATAGATCACATGTTTTTACATTGCTCTCTAACTTCATCCTTTTGGAGCTCATTTCAAAACTGGTGGGTTAGTAAAACTAAGGAAACTGTCACTTTATCAAATAGTATGATCTTATACGGAATTTTTGAGAAGATGAAATACATATATTCTCTGAATTATGCTCTCCTCATCGCAAAGTACTCTATATATAATAGCTACTTGCACGAAAAAGAGCTATTGTTTTGACAGCTTTCTAGCACTCTTAAAGGAAAAAATTAATATACAGCGAGAAATTGCTATAGCCAACAACAAAATTACAATATTTAATAAAACATATGGAAAGATCTTGTAATTTTTTTTTCTCTGCTTTTCTTCAACTTTCTTTAGTTCTTTTTTATTATTATTATTATTTTTTTTTTGTTAACTTACATTTAGTGTGTTCATTCTTGTACTAATCCGTAGTGTCTTCTCTTCGTTTCTTTATTACCATTTTTTTTTTACCGAAATGAAAAAAATGTAAGATGTAAATTTAAGGATAAGGATAAAATAAAAAACATGTAATTTCGTTAAAAAAGGTAATCACATTGTATTGTAAGTAGTGCGTAAGTAATTGAGTTGTTATATATTTTTGTTGGTAATGTATTGGACTTTAGAAAATGTAAATTTTGTAACCGTTGTAAACTATGTAAGTAGATCTAGTAGTGTATTTGTGTTGTAAGTATTGTAACTCTAATAAATCATTTTGCAAGGGAAAAAAAAAAAAAAAACAATGACAGCTGTTTTGTTTATTTTGCGCCAACAATGACAGCTGTTTTGTTTATTTTGCGCCAACAATCACAGCTGTTTTGTTTATTTTGCGCCAAAAATGACAGCTGTTTTGTTAATTTCGCGCCAACAATGACAGCTGTTTTTTTTTTTTTGCGCCAGCAATTACAGCTGTTTTGTTTATTTTGCGACAACAATGACAGCTGTGTTGTTTATTTTGCGCCAACAATGACAGCTGTTTCGTTTATTTTGCGCCAGCAATCACAGCTGTTTTGTTTATTTCGCGCCAACAATGACAGCTGTTTTGTTTATTTCGCGCCAACAATGACAGCTCTTTTGTTTATTTTTCGCCAACAATGACAGCTGGGAGTCTGGAGATGAGCTCATAGAGAGTGGACGTAATTTTTGAGTCTCCTGAAGAAGGTCGAGCCAAATGCAAGCTTACTTGTGAATTTGTTTAACGTAAACGTTCTTTATAAGCTCAAAAAGTTGTCCGGAGCATAAATATGAGTGGAAAAGCAAAGAACAAAGAAAAACGAGCACGACCAAGTAGTTCAACAAGTGACGAACATGAAGAAGGTGGCCGCCATTATGAAGAACTTTTGAAACTTTACAAGACACTCGAACAAAAGGACGCGGAGAAAAGCGTAGCGATTGCTGGCTTACAAGCCCTCCTCGAAGCAGCAAAAGATGAAATAAAAGCCCTCAATGATAAAGTGGCTGCTCTTGAAACATCTTTGCAATTCACGCAAGCAGAACATGACGAGGTCAAAGAACGCGTGGCGACGTGCGAGAACGAGCAAATAAGACAAGAAAGCGAGCTGACCCGCCAAAGTATCTATAGCCGAAGATGGAATTTACTCTTCTTTAAGATTAATGAAACCGAAGGGGAGAGTTGCAATCATCTTATAAGGGGAATACTGAAAAGCGATCTTAAAATCGAAGAAAGCCGTGTCAACAACATGCCACTGTGCGGCGTCCATCGCCTGGGCAAGAAACGCCTAAACGCAAATCAGCCAAGACCAATAATTGTGCGGTTCACCTGCCGAGCCGACAGAGATTATGTCTGGCGACAACGTCGTCACCTGGAAGGTTCAAACATTAGGATAGCCGAGGACCTACCGTTCCATATCCGAGAAATTCGAAAGAATTTTCTAGTCCCAGCTCTAAAGAAAGCAAAACAAGTCACCAATGTAAAGGCATCAATTGTCGGCGACAAGCTTGTGGTAAACGGGCATCGCTACACTTTCAACAACATCCCCATGCAGTGGAGAAATACCCAATTTCAAGACCAACATGCTCAAGCTCAAGAAACCGAAGATCCGGATGAGCCCAACACGACTGAAATGGAACCACTTCAAGAAACACCAGAGATCACATAGAACGTTTTCCTACAAATGACTGTTAATTACAAGTAAGTAGTTTTCATGGTATTACCTCCTATCTTTGGTCGTCTATTAAGATACAAATTCTAGATCTGTATTATTACCATTTAGTATTTGAAGAGACCTTTATAGGATGCTCAACACGCTCGTTTTCGCTAAACTAGAAACCTCACCAGACTGAAACGCGAATTACCTACGTTTCCTTCGTGTTTTGGTCTTCTTAGACCTCTTAATTTTAATTATTTTTGTTTTCGGTTTATTTTGTATACTAATTTCGTAACTAAATCTTCTGTTTTGTTTTAATCGCTTGTTTTTGTTCAGTTTAAATGTTCATTTATTTCAAAACAGCAATTTCCAGCTTCAATTTTCAACAGCATTTCGTTTGTTTGTTGGTATTCAATTTCTTGTTATCACCAAAAAGTAAAATGCAAATTCATTCTTTTCATATTATTGTATATATCGCAGTCAAACGAAAAGAAAGTTGTCCAAACGCACGTACATAGCTACAGTCACCAAGGGATTTCAATAATTCTAACACTTTTTTATGAATAGCCCTATTGATTTTAAATGCCTGTCGGTAAACATTAGAGGGCTAAATAAAGCATTAAAACGCCGTACCGTCTTCAGATGGCTACATCACCAAAATTGTCCTTTTGTCTTTCTACAAGAGACCTATAGCTCAAAAGAATGTGAAAATGTATGGAGAGCGGAATGGGGCGGTGAAATTTTTTTCAGTCACGGCACAACTCATAGCAAAGGCACCTTGATTCTAATAAATTCAAAAACTATATGTAAAGTTGAAAAACAAATTTGTGACAAAAACGGCAGATACATTATATTAGATCTGGAGCTAGCGGATTTGCAGCGAATTGTACTTGTCAACATCTATGCTCCAAACGATGTAAATCAACAAGTCTCTTTCTTCAAAGAGCTACAAGAACAGCTTCAAGAATTTTCTGAAGAAACAATCATAATAGGAGGCGATTTCAACTGCACGCTATCAGAAATTGATAAAAAAGGTGGCAATCCTAATTCACGAAAACAAAGGGTGGTCGAAGAAATTAATAAACTGTGTAATCTTTATGATTTAAACGACATTTGGCGTTTTTTGAATCCAAGTGTAGAACAATTTACGTGGAGAAACAAGTCGTTTAAAATACAATGCCGCCTTGACTTTTTTCTGATCTCTACAAAGCTGAATGTTTTAACCGATAAATGCAAAATTGTATACACACCTGAAACGGACCATTCGGCAATAATGCTACATATAAAATCCGATGAACTCAAACATAAGAGAGGCCCTGGCTTCTGGAAGTTTAACCAGTCGCTCCTACAAGATGAAATTTATGTTTTTAATCTACGTACAGAAATACCTAATTTTAAACAAAAATATGATGACGTCGAGGACTTAAGGCTCAAATGGGACTTAATTAAAATGGAGATAAGAGGTTTTACAATTAAATATTCCAAGAATAAAGCAAAAAAAAGAAAATCTGCGGAAATCAATTTTCAGAATCAAATCAACGAGCTTTACAAAAAAGCTGAAACACTACCCAATAACAAGCAAATTATCAATGAAATCTATGATGCCAGATTGCGATTAAAAAACATTATGCAGTATAGGACTAAAGGTACGATTCTTAGAAGTAAAGTCAGATGGCACGAGCATGGGGAACGAAACACCAGGTACTTTTATGGCCTAGAAAAAAGGAACTATGAAAATAAAACAACCACTAAATTGAAACTTTCAAACGGTGATTTTACCAGTGACCAATCTGAAATTCTTCGAGAACAAATGCACTTCTACAAAACACTTTACAGTTCAGATAAAAACAGATCTCCAGATCTAAACGATTTAGCTCTTTCTGCCTTCTCAGATAATATCATTTCTTTAGAAAATGACGATAAGCTCTCGTGTGAAGGGAAAGTCACACAGGTGGAATGTCTTAAAGCGTTAAAAGAATTTAAAAACGAGAAATCACCCGGAACAGATGGATTACAAGCAGAATTTTATAAGCACTTTTGGAAGGAACTACGTGTTGATATGATACACAGTTTTAATTTTGCCTTTGATAACGGATCACTATCGATATCTCAAAGACGGGGAATTATAACGCTTATTCCAAAACCGAATAAAGATACTACCCTACTCGACAACCTCAGACCAATATCCCTTCTTAACATTGACTACAAGATTTTAACTAAAGTTATCGCGAAACGGCTAGAAAAAGTTCTACCGAAAATAATTAACCCGGACCAAACTGGATACGTCAAAAACCGGTTCATTGGTGAAAATATCCGTTTAATTTCCGACATCATGTCATACACTGAAGAAAACAGCATACCTGGAATTGCTCTTTTCTTAGATTTTAAGAAAGCTTTTGATACTATTGAATGGGATTTCATTGATAACTGCCTAAAAAAGTTTAACTTCGGCCCGGACATTCAAAATTGGTTCAAAGTTATATACAATAATGTAAACAGTTGCGTTCTAAACAATGGTTATGCGTCTGAGTTTTTCTCTTTAGAACGAGGTGTTAGGCAAGGTTGTCCCTTGTCCGGTCTGTTATTCGTGATCGGTATAGAAATACTAGCGAGAACTATTAAAAATGATGCCGGCATTAAAGGCATTAAAGTAGGTGAAAAAGAAATTAAAGTCTCCTTATATGCAGATGACACCACTGTTTTTGTTCGTGACCTTGATTCTATTGCCCATCTACTATCTCTGCTCGATAAGTTCAAAAATCTCTCCGGTCTAGAAATTAACACTAAAAAGACCGAAGGAATGTGGCTCGGTAGCTGGAAAAATAACACCGAAACGCCGTTTGGGTTCCGCTGGCCACGGGACCCAATAAAAACTCTTGGCATCTTCTTTTCCTACGACTTGAACAAAACAAACGAGTTGAATTTTGTAGAAAAAATCAAAAATTTAGAAAAGACACTAAATTGTTGGAAAAGACGAAATCTCACACTTTATGGGAAAATAAACATTGTTAAAACGTTCGGACTTTCTAAGCTTATTTACAATTCGTCTGTCCTTGTTGTACCAGAAAATTTAATCAAAGAAATTGAGAAATTAATTTTTAGTTTTATTTGGGATGGAAAACCTGCAAAGATAAAAAAGTCAACCATCATTGGTGAGAGAAAACACGGCGGTCTCAAAATGACTGACTTTAACACTATGATCAAAGCCTTAAAAGTTGCGTGGATACCACATTTGCAATCCAGAACCGATGCATCCTGGAAAATTATCCCTGAGGCTGCTATGCAGAATCTCGGAGGACTGTCATTTATGACATACTGCAACTACGATGTTAACTCTCTCCAAATTAACAACCTCCCAGTTTTCTATCGCGAAGTGTTGCAACAGTGGCAAAGTTCAAAACACGCCTTTCGAAATGATACTCTCCCCCACAAAGAAATAATTTGGAATAATCGCAACATTATGATTGATGGTGAACCACTCTTTTTTAAGTGTTGGTTTGAAAACAATATTACACGTGTCGAAGACCTCCTTGACAATAACGGTAACTTTTTATCCTTTAATCAATTTTCCGAACAATATCAACTGAAAACCCCTTTCACTCTCTATCTTGGATTAATCAGCTCTATCCCTACCCAATGGAAGTCAGAAATAGCAAAACAAAAAATGTATTCGCAAACTTCAAACGACAAAAACAAAAATAGCGCAAACACAATCTCCACCAAAACTGTATACTCTGCTTTGTTAAAAAACGTCTTTTCAGCCCCTACCGCGGAAAGCAAAATCTTAAGATACGGTTTTACTCAGGAAAACATTCACAGAGTTTATGAACTGCCGTTCAAAATAAAGAATGACATAAAAATAACAATGTTTCAATACAAGATAATTCACAATATTCTTGCAACTAATGTTAGTCTCTTTAGAGCCAAAATACGTGACTATGATATATGCCCTCAATGTTTGACTGACAGGCACACTATAGATCACATGTTTTTACATTGCTCTCTAACTTCATCCTTTTGGAGCTCATTTCAAAACTGGTGGGTTAGTAAAACTAAGGAAACTGTCACTTTATCAAATAGTATGATCTTATACGGAATTTTTGAGAAGATGAAATACATATATTCTCTGAATTATGCTCTCCTCATCGCAAAGTACTCTATATATAATAGCTACTTGCACGAAAAAGAGCTATTGTTTTGACAGCTTTCTAGCACTCTTAAAGGAAAAAATTAATATACAGCGAGAAATTGCTATAGCCAACAACAAAATTACAATATTTAATAAAACATATGGAAAGATCTTGTAATTTTTTTTTCTCTGCTTTTCTTCAACTTTCTTTAGTTCTTTTTTATTATTATTATTATTTTTTTTTTGTTAACTTACATTTAGTGTGTTCATTCTTGTACTAATCCGTAGTGTCTTCTCTTCGTTTCTTTATTACCATTTTTTTTTTACCGAAATGAAAAAAATGTAAGATGTAAATTTAAGGATAAGGATAAAATAAAAAACATGTAATTTCGTTAAAAAAGGTAATCACATTGTATTGTAAGTAGTGCGTAAGTAATTGAGTTGTTATATATTTTTGTTGGTAATGTATTGGACTTTAGAAAATGTAAATTTTGTAACCGTTGTAAACTATGTAAGTAGATCTAGTAGTGTATTTGTGTTGTAAGTATTGTAACTCTAATAAATCATTTTGCAAGGGAAAAAAAAAAAAAAAAAAAAAACAATGACAGCTGTTTTGTTTATTTTGCGCCAACAATGACAGCTGTTTTGTTTATTTTGCGCCAACAATCACAGCTGTTTTGTTTATTTTGCGCCAAAAATGACAGCTGTTTTGTTAATTTCGCGCCAACAATGACAGCTTTTTTTTTTTTTTGCGCCAGCAATTACAGCTGTTTTGTTTATTTTGCGACAACAATGACAGCTGTGTTGTTTATTTTTCGCCAACAATGACAGCTGTTTTGTTTATTTTGCGCCAACAATGACAGCCGTTTTGTTTATTTTGCGCCAACAATGACAGCTGTTTTGTTTATTTTGCGCCAAAACTGACAGCTGTGTGGTTTATTTCATGCAAACAATGACAGCTGTGTTGTTTATTTTGCTCCAACATTGACAGCTGTTTTGTTTATTTTGCGCAAACAATGACAGCGCTTTTGTTTATTTTGCGATCACAATGACAGCTGTTTTGTTTTTTTTGCGCAAACAATGACAGCTGTTTTGTTTATTTCGCGCCAACAATGACAGCTGTTTTGTTTATTTTGCGCCAACAATGACAGCTGTTTTGTTTATATTGCGCCAACAATGACAGCTGTTTTGTTTATTTTGCGCCAACAATGACAGCTGTTTTGTTTATTTTGCGCCAAAAATGAGAGCTGTTTTGTTTATTTCGCGCCAAGAATGACAGTTGTTTTGTTTATTTTGCGCCAACAATGACGGCTGTTTTGTTTATTTTGCGATAACAATGACAGCTGTTTTGTTTATTGTGCGCCATTAATGACAGCTGTTTTGTTTATTTTGCGCCAACAATGACAGCTGTTTCGTTTATTTTGCGCCAACAATCACAGCTGTTTTGTTTATTTCACGCCAACAATGACAGCTGTTTTGTTTATTTCGCGCCAACAATGACAGCTCTTTTGTTTATTTTTCGCCAACAATGACAGCTGTTTTGTTTTTTTTGCGCCAACAATGACAGCTGTTTTGTTTATTTTGCGCCAACAATGACAGCTGTTTTGTTTATTTTGCGCCAACAATGACAGCTGTTTTGTTTATTTTGCGCCAACAATGACAGCTGTTTTGTTGATTTTGCACCAAGAATGACAGCTGTTTTGTTTATTTCGCGCCAACAACGACAGCTGTTTTGTTTATTTTGCGCCAACAATGACAGCCGTTTTGTTTATTTTGCGATAACAAGGAGAGCTGTTTCGTTTATTTTGCACCTACAACGAAAGCTGTTTTGTTTATTTTGTGCCAACAATGACACCTGTTTTGTTTATTTCGCCCCAACAATGACAGCTGTTTTGTTTACTTTGCGCCAACAATGACAGCTGTTTTGTTTATTTTGCACCAACAATGACAGCTGTTTTGTTTATTTTCCACCAACAATGACAGCTATTTTGTTTATTTTGCGCCAAAAATGACAGCTGTTTTGTTTATTTCGCGCCAACAATGACAGCTGTTTTGTTTATTTTGCGCCAACAATGACAGCTGTTTTGTTTATTTTGCGCCAACAATGACAGCTGTTTTGTTTATTTTGCGCCAACAATGACAGCTGTTTTGTTGATTTTGCACCAAGAATGAGAGCTGTTTTGTTTATTTCGCGCCAACAATGACAGCTGTTTTGTTTATTTTGCACCAACAATGACAGCCGTTTTGTTTATTTTGCGATAACAAGGAGAGCTGTTTCGTTTATTTTGCGCCTACAACGAAAGCTGTTTTGTTTATTTTGCGCCAACAATGACACCTGTTTTGTTTATTTCGCCCAACAATGACAGCTGTTTTGTTTACTTTGCGCCAACAATGACAGCTGTTTTGTTTATTTTGCGCCAACAATGACAGCTGTTTTGTTTATTTTGCACCAACAATGACAGCTTTTTTGTTTATTTTGCGCCAAAAATGACAGCTGTTTTGTTTATTTCGCGCCAACAATGACAGCTGTTTTGTTTATTTTGCGCCAACAATGACAGCTGTTTGGTTTATTTTGCGCCAACAATGACAGCTGTTTTGTTTATTTCGCCCCAACAGAGACAGCTGTTTTGTTTATTTCGCGCCAACAATGACAGCTGTTTTGTTTATTTTGCGCCAACAATGACAGCCGTTTTGTTTCTTTTGCGATAACAAGGAAAACTGTTTCGTTTATTTTGCGCCAACAACGAAAGCTGTTTTGTTTATTTTGCGCCAACAATGACACCTGTTTTGTTTATTTCGCCCCAACAATGACAGCTGTTTTGTTTACTTTGCGCCAACAATGACAGCTGTTTTGTTTATTTTGCGCCAACAATGACAGCTGTTTTGTTTATTTTGCACCAACAATGACAGCTATTTTGTTTATTTTGCGCCAACAGTGACAGCTGGTTTGTTTATTTTGCGCGAACAATGACAGCTGCTTCGTTTATTTTGCGCCAACAATCACAGCTGTTTTGTTTATTTCGCGCCAACAATGACAGCTGTTTTGTTTATTTCGCGCCAACAATGACAGGTGTTTTGTTTATTTTTGGGCAACAATGACAGCTTTTTTTTGTTATTTTCCGCCAACAATGACAGCTGTTTTGTTTATTTTGCGCCAAAAATGACAGCTGTTTTGTTTATTTCGCGCGAAGAATGACAGTTGTTTTGTTTATTTTGCGCCAAAAATGACGGCTGTTTTGTTTATTTTGCGATAACAATGACAGCTGTTTTGTTTATTTTGCACCAACAATGACAGCTGTTTTGTTTATTTTGCGCCAACAATGACAGCTGTTTCGTTTATTTTGCGCCAACAATCACAGCTGTTTTGTTTATTTCGCGCCAACAATGACAGCTGTTTTGTTTGTTTCGCGCCAACAATGACAGCTCTTTTGTTTATTTTGCGCCAACAATGACAGCTGTTTTGTTTATTTTGCGCCAACAATGACAGCTGTTTTGTTTATTTTGCGCCAACAATGACAGCTGTTTTGTTTATTTTGCGCCAACAATGACAGGTGCTTTTTTTTTTTTTTTTGCACCAGCAATTACAGCTGTTTTGTTTATTTTGCGACAACAATGACAGCTGTGTTGTTTATTTTGCGCCAACAATGACAGCTGTTTTGTTTATTTTGCGCCAACAATGACAGCTGTTGCGTTTATTTTGCACCAACAATGACAGCTGTTTTGTTTAATTTGCGCCAACAATGACAGCTGTTTTGTTTATTTCGCGCAAACAATGACAGCTGTGTTGTTTATTTGGCTCCAACAATGACAGCTGTTTTGTTTATTTTGCTCCAACAATGACAGCTGTTTGTTTATTTCACGCCAACAATGACAGCTGTTTTTTTATTTTGCGATAACAATGACAGCTGTTTTCTTTATTTTGCGCCAACAATGACAGCTGTTTTGTTTATTTTGCGCCAACAATGACAGCTGTTTAGTTTATTTTGCGGCAATAATGACAGCTGTTTTGTTTATTTTGCGCCAACAATGACAGCTGTTTAGTTTATTTTGCGCCAACAATGACAGCTGTTTTGTTTATTTTGCGCCAACAATGACAGCTGTTTTGTTTATTTTGCGCCAAAACTGACAGCTGTTTTGTTTATTTTGCGCAAACAATGACAGCTGTTTTGTTTATTTTTCGCCAACAATGACAGCTGTTTTGTTTATTTTGCGCCAACAATGACAGCCGTTTTGTTTATTTTGCGCCAACAATGACAGCTGTTTTGTTTATTTTGCGCCAACAATGACAGCTGTTTTGTTTATTTTGCGGCAAAACTGACAGCTGTGTTGTTTATTTCGTGCAAACAATGACAGCTGTGTTGTTTATTTTGCTCCAACAATGACAGCTGTTTTGTTTATTTTGCGCAAACAATGACAGCGGTTTTGTTTATTTTGCGATCACAATGACAGCTGTTTTGTTTTTTTGCGCAAACAATGACAGCTGTTTTGTTTATTTCGTGCCAACAATGACAGCTGTTTTGTTTATTTTGCGCCAACAATGACAGCTGTTTTGTTTATATTGCGCCAACAATGACAGCTGTTTTGTTTATTTTGCGCAACAATGACAGCTGTTTTGTTTATTTTGCGCCAAAAATGACAGCTGTTTTGTTTATTTCGTGCCAAGAATGACAGCTGTTTTGTTTATTTTGCGCCAAAAATGACGGCTGTTTTGTTTATTTTGCCATAACAATGACAGCTGTTTTGTTTATTTTGCGCCAACAATGACAGCTGTTTTCTTTATTTTGCACCAACAATGACAGCTGTTTCGTTTATTTTGCGCCAACAATCACAGCTGTTTTGTTTATTTCGCGCCAACAATGACAGCTGTTTTGTTCATTTCGCGCCAACAATGACAGCTGTTTTGTTTATTTTGCGTCAACAATGACACCTGTTTTGTTTATTTTGCCCCAACAATGACAGCTGTTTTGTTTACTTTGCGCCAACAATGACAGCTGTTTTGTTTATTTTGCGCCAACAATGACAGCTGTTTTGTTTATTTTGCGCCAACAATGACAGCTGTTTTGTTTATTTTGCACCAACAATGACAGCCGTTTTGTTTATTTTGCGATAACAAGGAGAGCTGTTTCGTTTATTTTGCGCCTACAACGAAAGCTGTTTTGTTTATTTTGCGCCAACAATGACACCTGTTTTGTTTATTTCGCCCAACAATGACAGCTGTTTTGTTTACTTTGCGCCAACAATGACAGCTGTTTTGTTTATTTTGCGCCAACAATGACAGCTGTTTTGTTTATTTTGCACCAACAATGACAGCTTTTTTGTTTATTTTGCGCCAAAAATGACAGCTGTTTTGTTTATTTCGCGCCAACAATGACAGCTGTTTTGTTTATTTTGCGCCAACAATGACAGCTGTTTGGTTTATTTCGCCCCAACAGAGACAGCTGTTTTGTTTATTTCGTGCCAACAATGACAGCTGTTTTGTTTATTTTGCACCAACAATGACAGCCGTTTTGTTTCTTTTGCGATAACAAGGAGAGCTGTTTCGTTTATTTTGCGCCAACAACGAAAGCTGTTTTGTTTATTTTGCGCCAACAATGACACCTGTTTTGTTTATTTCGCCCCAACAATGACAGCTGTTTTGTTTACTTTGCGCCAACAATGACAGCTGTTTTGTTTATTTTGCGCCAACAATGACAGCTGTTTTGTTTATTTTGCACCAACAATGACAGCTATTTTGTTTATTTTGCGCCAACAGTGACAGCTGGTTTGTTTATTTTGCGCGAACAATGACAGCTGTTTCGTTTATTTTGCACCAACAATGACAGCTGTTTTGTTTATTTTGCACCAACAATGACAGCCGTTTTGTTTATTTTGCGATAACAAGGAGAGCTGTTTCGTTTATTTTGCGCCTACAACGAAAGCTGTTTTGTTTATTTTGCGCCAACAATGACACCTGTTTTGTTTATTTCGCCCAACAATGACAGCTGTTTTGTTTACTTTGCGCCAACAATGACAGCTGTTTTGTTTATTTTGCGCCAACAATGACAGCTGTTTTGTTTATTTTGCACCAACAATGACAGCTTTTTTGTTTATTTTGCGCCAAAAATGACAGCTGTTTTGTTTATTTCGCGCCAACAATGACAGCTGTTTTGTTTATTTTGCGCCAACAATGACAGCTGTTTGGTTTATTTTGCGCCAACAATGACAGCTGTTTTGTTTATTTCGCCCCAACAGAGACAGCTGTTTTGTTTATTTCGTGCCAACAATGACAGCTGTTTTGTTTATTTTGCACCAACAATGACAGCCGTTTTGTTTCTTTTGTGATAACAAGGAGAGCTGTTTCGTTTATTTTGCGCCAACAACGAAAGCTGTTTTGTTTATTTTGCGCCAACAATGACACCTGTTTTGTTTATTTCGCCCCAACAATGACAGCTGTTTTGTTTACTTTGCGCCAACAATGACAGCTGTTTTGTTTATTTTGCGCCAACAATGACAGCTGTTTTGTTAATTTTGCACCAACAATGACAGCTATTTTGTTTATTTTGCGCCAACAGTGACAGCTGGTTTGTTTATTTTGCGCGAACAATGACAGCTGTTTCGTTTATTTTGCACCAACAATCACAGCTGTTTTGTTTATTTCGCGCCAACAATGACAGCTGTTTTGTTTATTTCGCGCCAACAATGACAGGTGTTTTGTTTATTTTTGGGCAACAATGACAGCTTTTTTTTGTTATTTTCCGCCAACAATGACAGCTGTTTTGTTTATTTTGCGCCAAAAATGACAGCTGTTTTGTTTATTTCGCGCGAAGAATGACAGTTGTTTTGTTTATTTTGCGCCAACAATGACGGCTGTTTTGTTTATTTTGCGATAACAATGACAGCTGTTTTGTTTATTTTGCACCAACAATGACAGCTGTTTTGTTTATTTTTCGCCAACAATGACAGCTGTTTCGTTTATTTTGCGCCAACAATCACAGCTGTTTTGTTTATTTCACGCCAACAATGACAGCTATTTTGTTTGTTTCGCGCCAACAATGACAGCTCTTTTGTTTATTTTTCGCCAACAATGACAGCTGTTTTGTTTATTTTGCGCCAACAATGACAGCTGTTTTGTTTATTTTGCGCCAACAATGACAGCTGTTTTGTTTATTTTGCGCCAAAAATGACAGCTGTTTTGTTTATTTTGCGCCAACAATGACAGCTGTTTTGTTTATTTTGGGCCAAAAATGACAGCTGTTTTGTTTATTTTTCGCCAACAATGACAGCTGTTTTGTTTATTTTGCGCCAACAATGACAGCTGTTTTGTTTATTTTGCGCCAACAATGACAGCTGTTTTGTTTATTTTGCGCCAAAAATGACAGCTGTTTTGTTTATTTTGCGCCAACAATGACAGCTGTTTTGTTGATTTTGCACCAAGAATGACAGCTGTTTTGTTTATTTCGCGCCAACAACGACAGCTGTTTTGTTTATTTTGCGCCAACAATGACAGCCGTTTTGTTTATTTTGCGATAACAAGGAGAGCTGTTTCGTTTATTTTGCACCTACAACGAAAGCTGTTTTGTTTATTTTGTGCCAACAATGACACCTGTTTTGTTTATTTCGCCCCAACAATGACAGCTGTTTTGTTTACTTTGCGCCAACAATGACAGCTGTTTTGTTTATTTTGCACCAACAATGACAGCTGTTTTGTTTATTTTCCACCAACAATGACAGCTATTTTGTTTATTTTGCGCCAAAAATGACAGCTGTTTTGTTTATTTCGCGCCAACAATGACAGCTGTTTTGTTTATTTTGCGCCAACAATGACAGCTGTTTTGTTTATTTTGCGCCAACAATGACAGCTGTTTTGTTTATTTTGCGCCAACAATGACAGCTGTTTTGTTGATTTTGCACCAAGAATGACAGCTGTTTTGTTTATTTCGCGCCAACAATGACAGCTGTTTTGTTTATTTTGCACCAACAATGACAGCCGTTTTGTTTATTTTGCGATAACAAGGAGAGCTGTTTCGTTTATTTTGCGCCTACAACGAAAGCTGTTTTGTTTATTTTGCGCCAACAATGACACCTGTTTTGTTTATTTCGCCCAACAATGACAGCTGTTTTGTTTACTTTGCGCCAACAATGACAGCTGTTTTGTTTATTTTGCGCCAACAATGACAGCTGTTTTGTTTATTTTGCACCAACAATGACAGCTTTTTTGTTTATTTTGCGCCAAAAATGACAGCTGTTTTGTTTATTTCGCGCCAACAATGACAGCTGTTTTGTTTATTTTGCGCCAACAATGACAGCTGTTTGGTTTATTTTGCGCCAACAATGACAGCTGTTTTGTTTATTTCGCCCCAACAGAGACAGCTGTTTTGTTTATTTCGCGCCAACAATGACAGCTGTTTTGTTTATTTTGCGCCAACAATGACAGCCGTTTTGTTTCTTTTGCGATAACAAGGAAAACTGTTTCGTTTATTTTGCGCCAACAACGAAAGCTGTTTTGTTTATTTTGCGCCAACAATGACACCTGTTTTGTTTATTTCGCCCCAACAATGACAGCTGTTTTGTTTACTTTGCGCCAACAATGACAGCTGTTTTGTTTATTTTGCGCCAACAATGACAGCTGTTTTGTTTATTTTGCACCAACAATGACAGCTATTTTGTTTATTTTGCGCCAACAGTGACAGCTGGTTTGTTTATTTTGCGCGAACAATGACAGCTGTTTCGTTTATTTTGCGCCAACAATCACAGCTGTTTTGTTTATTTCGCGCCAACAATGACAGCTGTTTTGTTTATTTCGCGCCAACAATGACAGGTGTTTTGTTTATTTTTGGGCAACAATGACAGCTTTTTTTTGTTATTTTCCGCCAACAATGACAGCTGTTTTGTTTATTTTGCGCCAAAAATGACAGCTGTTTTGTTTATTTCGCGCGAAGAATGACAGTTGTTTTGTTTATTTTGCGCCAAAAATGACGGCTGTTTTGTTTATTTTGCGATAACAATGACAGCTGTTTTGTTTATTTTGCACCAACAATGACAGCTGTTTTGTTTATTTTGCGCCAACAATGACAGCTGTTTCGTTTATTTTGCGCCAACAATCACAGCTGTTTTGTTTATTTCGCGCCAACAATGACAGCTGTTTTGTTTGTTTCGCGCCAACAATGACAGCTCTTTTGTTTATTTTGCGCCAACAATGACAGCTGTTTTGTTTATTTTGCGCCAACAATGACAGCTGTTTTGTTTATTTTGCGCCAACAATGACAGCTGTTTTGTTTATTTTGCGCCAACAATGACAGGTGCTTTTTTTTTTTTTTTTGCACCAGCAATTACAGCTGTTTTGTTTATTTTGCGACAACAATGACAGCTGTGTTGTTTATTTTGCGCCAACAATGACAGCTGTTTTGTTTATTTTGCGCCAACAATGACAGCTGTTGCGTTTATTTTGCACCAACAATGACAGCTGTTTTGTTTAATTTGCGCCAACAATGACAGCTGTTTTGTTTATTTCGCGCAAACAATGACAGCTGTGTTGTTTATTTGGCTCCAACAATGACAGCTGTTTTGTTTATTTTGCTCCAACAATGACAGCTGTTTGTTTATTTCACGCCAACAATGACAGCTGTTTTTTTATTTTGCGATAACAATGACAGCTGTTTTCTTTATTTTGCGCCAACAATGACAGCTGTTTTGTTTATTTTGCGCCAACAATGACAGCTGTTTAGTTTATTTTGCGGCAATAATGACAGCTGTTTTGTTTATTTTGCGCCAACAATGACAGCTGTTTAGTTTATTTTGCGCCAACAATGACAGCTGTTTTGTTTATTTTGCGCCAACAATGACAGCTGTTTTGTTTATTTTGCGCCAAAACTGACAGCTGTTTTGTTTATTTTGCGCAAACAATGACAGCTGTTTTGTTTATTTTTCGCCAACAATGACAGCTGTTTTGTTTATTTTGCGCCAACAATGACAGCCGTTTTGTTTATTTTGCGCCAACAATGACAGCTGTTTTGTTTATTTTGCGCCAACAATGACAGCTGTTTTGTTTATTTTGCGGCAAAACTGACAGCTGTGTTGTTTATTTCGTGCAAACAATGACAGCTGTGTTGTTTATTTTGCTCCAACAATGACAGCTGTTTTGTTTATTTTGCGCAAACAATGACAGCGCTTTTGTTTATTTTGCGATCACAATGACAGCTGTTTTGTTTTTTTGCGCAAACAATGACAGCTGTTTTGTTTATTTCGTGCCAACAATGACAGCTGTTTTGTTTATTTTGCGCCAACAATGACAGCTGTTTTGTTTATATTGCGCCAACAATGACAGCTGTTTTGTTTATTTTGCGCAACAATGACAGCTGTTTTGTTTATTTTGCGCCAAAAATGACAGCTGTTTTGTTTATTTCGTGCCAAGAATGACAGCTGTTTTGTTTATTTTGCGCCAAAAATGACGGCTGTTTTGTTTATTTTGCCATAACAATGACAGCTGTTTTGTTTATTTTGCGCCAACAATGACAGCTGTTTTCTTTATTTTGCACCAACAATGACAGCTGTTTCGTTTATTTTGCGCCAACAATCACAGCTGTTTTGTTTATTTCGCGCCAACAATGACAGCTGTTTTGTTCATTTCGCGCCAACAATGACAGCTGTTTTGTTTATTTTGCGTCAACAATGACACCTGTTTTGTTTATTTTGCCCCAACAATGACAGCTGTTTTGTTTACTTTGCGCCAACAATGACAGCTGTTTTGTTTATTTTGCGCCAACAATGACAGCTGTTTTGTTTATTTTGCGCCAACAATGACAGCTGTTTTGTTTATTTTGCACCAACAATGACAGCCGTTTTGTTTATTTTGCGATAACAAGGAGAGCTGTTTCGTTTATTTTGCGCCTACAACGAAAGCTGTTTTGTTTATTTTGCGCCAACAATGACACCTGTTTTGTTTATTTCGCCCAACAATGACAGCTGTTTTGTTTACTTTGCGCCAACAATGACAGCTGTTTTGTTTATTTTGCGCCAACAATGACAGCTGTTTTGTTTATTTTGCACCAACAATGACAGCTTTTTTGTTTATTTTGCGCCAAAAATGACAGCTGTTTTGTTTATTTCGCGCCAACAATGACAGCTGTTTTGTTTATTTTGCGCCAACAATGACAGCTGTTTGGTTTATTTCGCCCCAACAGAGACAGCTGTTTTGTTTATTTCGTGCCAACAATGACAGCTGTTTTGTTTATTTTGCACCAACAATGACAGCCGTTTTGTTTCTTTTGCGATAACAAGGAGAGCTGTTTCGTTTATTTTGCGCCAACAACGAAAGCTGTTTTGTTTATTTTGCGCCAACAATGACACCTGTTTTGTTTATTTCGCCCCAACAATGACAGCTGTTTTGTTTACTTTGCGCCAACAATGACAGCTGTTTTGTTTATTTTGCGCCAACAATGACAGCTGTTTTGTTTATTTTGCACCAACAATGACAGCTATTTTGTTTATTTTGCGCCAACAGTGACAGCTGGTTTGTTTATTTTGCGCGAACAATGACAGCTGTTTCGTTTATTTTGCACCAACAATGACAGCTGTTTTGTTTATTTTGCACCAACAATGACAGCCGTTTTGTTTATTTTGCGATAACAAGGAGAGCTGTTTCGTTTATTTTGCGCCAACAACGAAAGCTGTTTTGTTTATTTTGCGCCAACAATGACACCTGTTTTGTTTATTTCGCCCCAACAATGACAGCTGTTTTGTTTACTTTGCGCCAACAATGACAGCTGTTTTGTTTATTTTGCGCCAACAATGACAGCTGTTTTGTTTATTTTGCACCAACAATGACAGCTTTTTTGTTTATTTTGCGCCAAAAATGACAGCTGTTTTGTTTATTTCGCGCCAACAATGACAGCTGTTTTGTTTATTTTGCGCCAACAATGACAGCTGTTTTGTTGATTTTGCACCAAGAATGACAGCTGTTTTGTTTATTTCGCGCCAACAACGACAGCTGTTTTGTTTATTTTGCGCCAACAATGACAGCCGTTTTGTTTATTTTGCGATAACAAGGAGAGCTGTTTCGTTTATTTTGCACCTACAACGAAAGCTGTTTTGTTTATTTTGTGCCAACAATGACACCTGTTTTGTTTATTTCGCCCCAACAATGACAGCTGTTTTGTTTACTTTGCGCCAACAATGACAGCTGTTTTGTTTATTTTGCACCAACAATGACAGCTGTTTTGTTTATTTTCCACCAACAATGACAGCTATTTTGTTTATTTTGCGCCAAAAATGACAGCTGTTTTGTTTATTTCGCGCCAACAATGACAGCTGTTTTGTTTATTTTGCGCCAACAATGACAGCTGTTTTGTTTATTTTGCGCCAACAATGACAGCTGTTTTGTTTATTTTGCGCCAACAATGACAGCTGTTTTGTTGATTTTGCACCAAGAATGACAGCTGTTTTGTTTATTTCGCGCCAACAATGACAGCTGTTTTGTTTATTTTGCACCAACAATGACAGCCGTTTTGTTTATTTTGCGATAACAAGGAGAGCTGTTTCGTTTATTTTGCACCTACAACGAAAGCTGTTTTGTTTATTTTGCGCCAACAATGACACCTGTTTTGTTTATTTCGCCCAACAATGACAGCTGTTTTGTTTACTTTGCGCCAACAATGACAGCTGTTTTGTTTATTTTGCGCCAACAATGACAGCTGTTTTGTTTATTTTGCACCAACAATGACAGCTTTTTTGTTTATTTTGCGCCAAAAATGACAGCTGTTTTGTTTATTTCGCGCCAACAATGACAGCTGTTTTGTTTATTTTGCGCCAACAATGACAGCTGTTTGGTTTATTTTGCGCCAACAATGACAGCTGTTTTGTTTATTTCGCCCCAACAGAGACAGCTGTTTTGTTTATTTCGCGCCAACAATGACAGCTGTTTTGTTTATTTTGCGCCAACAATGACAGCCGTTTTGTTTCTTTTGCGATAACAAGGAAAACTGTTTCGTTTATTTTGCGCCAACAACGAAAGCTGTTTTGTTTATTTTGCGCCAACAATGACACCTGTTTTGTTTATTTCGCCCCAACAATGACAGCTGTTTTGTTTACTTTGCGCCAACAATGACAGCTGTTTTGTTTATTTTGCGCCAACAATGACAGCTGTTTTGTTTATTTTGCACCAACAATGACAGCTATTTTGTTTATTTTGCGCCAACAGTGACAGCTGGTTTGTTTATTTTGCGCGAACAATGACAGCTGTTTCGTTTATTTTGCGCCAACAATCACAGCTGTTTTGTTTATTTCGCGCCAACAATGACAGCTGTTTTGTTTATTTCGCGCCAACAATGACAGGTGTTTTGTTTATTTTTGGGCAACAATGACAGCTTTTTTTTGTTATTTTCCGCCAACAATGACAGCTGTTTTGTTTATTTTGCGCCAAAAATGACAGCTGTTTTGTTTATTTCGCGCGAAGAATGACAGTTGTTTTGTTTATTTTGCGCCAAAAATGACGGCTGTTTTGTTTATTTTGCGATAACAATGACAGCTGTTTTGTTTATTTTGCACCAACAATGACAGCTGTTTTGTTTATTTTGCGCCAACAATGACAGCTGTTTCGTTTATTTTGCGCCAACAATCACAGCTGTTTTGTTTATTTCGCGCCAACAATGACAGCTGTTTTGTTTGTTTCGCGCCAACAATGACAGCTCTTTTGTTTATTTTGCGCCAACAATGACAGCTGTTTTGTTTATTTTGCGCCAACAATGACAGCTGTTTTGTTTATTTTGCGCCAACAATGACAGCTGTTTTGTTTATTTTGCGCCAACAATGACAGGTGCTTTTTTTTTTTTTTTGCACCAGCAATTACAGCTGTTTTGTTTATTTTGCGACAACAATGACAGCTGTGTTGTTTATTTTGCGCCAACAATGACAGCTGTTTTGTTTATTTTGCGCCAACAATGACAGCTGTTGCGTTTATTTTGCACCAACAATGACAGCTGTTTTGTTTAATTTGCGCCAACAATGACAGCTGTTTTGTTTATTTCGCGCAAACAATGACAGCTGTGTTGTTTATTTGGCTCCAACAATGACAGCTGTTTTGTTTATTTTGCTCCAACAATGACAGCTGTTTGTTTATTTCACGCCAACAATGACAGCTGTTTTTTTATTTTGCGATAACAATGACAGCTGTTTTCTTTATTTTGCGCCAACAATGACAGCTGTTTTGTTTATTTTGCGCCAACAATGACAGCTGTTTAGTTTATTTTGCGGCAATAATGACAGCTGTTTTGTTTATTTTGCGCCAACAATGACAGCTGTTTAGTTTATTTTGCGCCAACAATGACAGCTGTTTTGTTTATTTTGCGCCAACAATGACAGCTGTTTTGTTTATTTTGCGCCAAAACTGACAGCTGTTTTGTTTATTTTGCGCAAACAATGACAGCTGTTTTGTTTATTTTTCGCCAACAATGACAGCTGTTTTGTTTATTTTGCGCCAACAATGACAGCCGTTTTGTTTATTTTGCGCCAACAATGACAGCTGTTTTGTTTATTTTGCGCCAACAATGACAGCTGTTTTGTTTATTTTGCGGCAAAACTGACAGCTGTGTTGTTTATTTCGTGCAAACAATGACAGCTGTGTTGTTTATTTTGCTCCAACAATGACAGCTGTTTTGTTTATTTTGCGCAAACAATGACAGCGCTTTTGTTTATTTTGCGATCACAATGACAGCTGTTTTGTTTTTTTGCGCAAACAATGACAGCTGTTTTGTTTATTTCGTGCCAACAATGACAGCTGTTTTGTTTATTTTGCGCCAACAATGACAGCTGTTTTGTTTATATTGCGCCAACAATGACAGCTGTTTTGTTTATTTTGCGCAACAATGACAGCTGTTTTGTTTATTTTGCGCCAAAAATGACAGCTGTTTTGTTTATTTCGTGCCAAGAATGACAGCTGTTTTGTTTATTTTGCGCCAAAAATGACGGCTGTTTTGTTTATTTTGCCATAACAATGACAGCTGTTTTGTTTATTTTGCGCCAACAATGACAGCTGTTTTCTTTATTTTGCACCAACAATGACAGCTGTTTCGTTTATTTTGCGCCAACAATCACAGCTGTTTTGTTTATTTCGCGCCAACAATGACAGCTGTTTTGTTCATTTCGCGCCAACAATGACAGCTGTTTTGTTTATTTTGCGTCAACAATGACACCTGTTTTGTTTATTTTGCCCCAACAATGACAGCTGTTTTGTTTACTTTGCGCCAACAATGACAGCTGTTTTGTTTATTTTGCGCCAACAATGACAGCTGTTTTGTTTATTTTGCGCCAACAATGACAGCTGTTTTGTTTATTTTGCACCAACAATGACAGCCGTTTTGTTTATTTTGCGATAACAAGGAGAGCTGTTTCGTTTATTTTGCGCCTACAACGAAAGCTGTTTTGTTTATTTTGCGCCAACAATGACACCTGTTTTGTTTATTTCGCCCAACAATGACAGCTGTTTTGTTTACTTTGCGCCAACAATGACAGCTGTTTTGTTTATTTTGCGCCAACAATGACAGCTGTTTTGTTTATTTTGCACCAACAATGACAGCTTTTTTGTTTATTTTGCGCCAAAAATGACAGCTGTTTTGTTTATTTCGCGCCAACAATGACAGCTGTTTTGTTTATTTTGCGCCAACAATGACAGCTGTTTGGTTTATTTCGCCCCAACAGAGACAGCTGTTTTGTTTATTTCGTGCCAACAATGACAGCTGTTTTGTTTATTTTGCACCAACAATGACAGCCGTTTTGTTTCTTTTGCGATAACAAGGAGAGCTGTTTCGTTTATTTTGCGCCAACAACGAAAGCTGTTTTGTTTATTTTGCGCCAACAATGACACCTGTTTTGTTTATTTCGCCCCAACAATGACAGCTGTTTTGTTTACTTTGCGCCAACAATGACAGCTGTTTTGTTTATTTTGCGCCAACAATGACAGCTGTTTTGTTTATTTTGCACCAACAATGACAGCTATTTTGTTTATTTTGCGCCAACAGTGACAGCTGGTTTGTTTATTTTGCGCGAACAATGACAGCTGTTTCGTTTATTTTGCACCAACAATGACAGCTGTTTTGTTTATTTTGCACCAACAATGACAGCCGTTTTGTTTATTTTGCGATAACAAGGAGAGCTGTTTCGTTTATTTTGCGCCTACAACGAAAGCTGTTTTGTTTATTTTGCGCCAACAATGACACCTGTTTTGTTTATTTCGCCCAACAATGACAGCTGTTTTGTTTACTTTGCGCCAACAATGACAGCTGTTTTGTTTATTTTGCGCCAACAATGACAGCTGTTTTGTTTATTTTGCGACAACAATGACAGCTGTGTTGTTTATTTTGCGCCAACAATGACAGCTGTTTTGTTTATTTTGCGCCAACAATGACAGCTGTTGCGTTTATTTTGCACCAACAATGACAGCTGTTTTGTTTAATTTGCGCCAACAATGACAGCTGTTTTGTTTATTTCGCGCAAACAATGACAGCTGTGTTGTTTATTTGGCTCCAACAATGACAGCTGTTTTGTTTATTTTGCTCCAACAATGACAGCTGTTTGTTTATTTCACGCCAACAATGACAGCTGTTTTTTTATTTTGCGATAACAATGACAGCTGTTTTCTTTATTTTGCGCCAACAATGACAGCTGTTTTGTTTATTTTGCGCCAACAATGACAGCTGTTTAGTTTATTTTGCGGCAATAATGACAGCTGTTTTGTTTATTTTGCGCCAACAATGACAGCTGTTTAGTTTATTTTGCGCCAACAATGACAGCTGTTTTGTTTATTTTGCGCCAACAATGACAGCTGTTTTGTTTATTTTGCGCCAAAACTGACAGTTGTTTTGTTTATTTTGCGCAAACAATGACAGCTGTTTTGTTTATTTTTCGCCAACAATGACAGCTGTTTTGTTTATTTTGCGCCAACAATGACAGCCGTTTTGTTTATTTTGCGCCAACAATGACAGCTGTTTTGTTTATTTTGCGCCAACAATGACAGCTGTTTTGTTTATTTTGCGGCAAAACTGACAGCTGTGTTGTTTATTTCGTGCAAACAATGACAGCTGTGTTGTTTATTTTGCTCCAACAATGACAGCTGTTTTGTTTATTTTGCGCAAACAATGACAGCGCTTTTGTTTATTTTGCGATCACAATGACAGCTGTTTTGTTTTTTTGCGCAAACAATGACAGCTGTTTTGTTTATTTCGTGCCAACAATGACAGCTGTTTTGTTTATTTTGCGCCAACAATGACAGCTGTTTTGTTTATATTGCGCCAACAATGACAGCTGTTTTGTTTATTTTGCGCAACAATGACAGCTGTTTTGTTTATTTTGCGCCAAAAATGACAGCTGTTTTGTTTATTTCGTGCCAAGAATGACAGCTGTTTTGTTTATTTTGCGCCAAAAATGACGGCTGTTTTGTTTATTTTGCCATAACAATGACAGCTGTTTTGTTTATTTTGCGCCAACAATGACAGCTGTTTTCTTTATTTTGCACCAACAATGACAGCTGTTTCGTTTATTTTGCGCCAACAATCACAGCTGTTTTGTTTATTTCGCGCCAACAATGACAGCTGTTTTGTTCATTTCGCGCCAACAATGACAGCTGTTTTGTTTATTTTGCGTCAACAATGACACCTGTTTTGTTTATTTTGCCCCAACAATGACAGCTGTTTTGTTTACTTTGCGCCAACAATGACAGCTGTTTTGTTTATTTTGCGCCAACAATGACAGCTGTTTTGTTTATTTTGCGCCAACAATGACAGCTGTTTTGTTTATTTTGCACCAACAATGACAGCCGTTTTGTTTATTTTGCGATAACAAGGAGAGCTGTTTCGTTTATTTTGCGCCTACAACGAAAGCTGTTTTGTTTATTTTGCGCCAACAATGACACCTGTTTTGTTTATTTCGCCCAACAATGACAGCTGTTTTGTTTACTTTGCGCCAACAATGACAGCTGTTTTGTTTATTTTGCGCCAACAATGACAGCTGTTTTGTTTATTTTGCACCAACAATGACAGCTTTTTTGTTTATTTTGCGCCAAAAATGACAGCTGTTTTGTTTATTTCGCGCCAACAATGACAGCTGTTTTGTTTATTTTGCGCCAACAATGACAGCTGTTTGGTTTATTTCGCCCCAACAGAGACAGCTGTTTTGTTTATTTCGTGCCAACAATGACAGCTGTTTTGTTTATTTTGCACCAACAATGACAGCCGTTTTGTTTCTTTTGCGATAACAAGGAGAGCTGTTTCGTTTATTTTGCGCCAACAACGAAAGCTGTTTTGTTTATTTTGCGCCAACAATGACACCTGTTTTGTTTATTTCGCCCCAACAATGACAGCTGTTTTGTTTACTTTGCGCCAACAATGACAGCTGTTTTGTTTATTTTGCGCCAACAATGACAGCTGTTTTGTTTATTTTGCACCAACAATGACAGCTATTTTGTTTATTTTGCGCCAACAGTGACAGCTGGTTTGTTTATTTTGCGCGAACAATGACAGCTGTTTCGTTTATTTTGCACCAACAATGACAGCTGTTTTGTTTATTTTGCACCAACAATGACAGCCGTTTTGTTTATTTTGCGATAACAAGGAGAGCTGTTTCGTTTATTTTGCGCCTACAACGAAAGCTGTTTTGTTTATTTTGCGCCAACAATGACACCTGTTTTGTTTATTTCGCCCAACAATGACAGCTGTTTTGTTTACTTTGCGCCAACAATGACAGCTGTTTTGTTTATTTTGCGCCAACAATGACAGCTGTTTTGTTTATTTTGCATCAACAATGACAGCTTTTTTGTTTATTTTGCGCCAAAAATGACAGCTGTTTTGTTTATTTCGCGCCAACAATGACAGCTGTTTTGTTTATTTTGCGCCAACAATGACAGCTGTTTGGTTTATTTTGCGCCAACAATGACAGCTGTTTTGTTTATTTCGCCCCAACAGAGACAGCTGTTTTGTTTATTTCGTGCCAACAATGACAGCTGTTTTGTTTATTTTGCACCAACAATGACAGCCGTTTTGTTTCTTTTGCGATAACAAGGAGAGCTGTTTCGTTTATTTTGCGCCAACAACGAAAGCTGTTTTGTTTATTTTGCGCCAACAATGACACCTGTTTTGTTTATTTCGCCCCAACAATGACAGCTGTTTTGTTTACTTTGCGCCAACAATGACAGCTGTTTTGTTTATTTTGCGCCAACAATGACAGCTGTTTTGTTTATTTTGCACCAACAATGACAGCTATTTTGTTTATTTTGCGCCAACAGTGACAGCTGGTTTGTTTATTTTGCGCGAACAATGACAGCTGTTTCGTTTATTTTGCACCAACAATCACAGCTGTTTTGTTTATTTCGCGCCAACAATGACAGCTGTTTTGTTTATTTCGCGCCAACAATGACAGGTGTTTTGTTTATTTTTGGGCAACAATGACAGCTTTTTTTTGTTATTTTCCGCCAACAATGACAGCTGTTTTGTTTATTTTGCGCCAAAAATGACAGCTGTTTTGTTTATTTCGCGCGAAGAATGACAGTTGTTTTGTTTATTTTGCGCCAACAATGACGGCTGTTTTGTTTATTTTGCGATAACAATGACAGCTGTTTTGTTTATTTTGCACCAACAATGACAGCTGTTTTGTTTATTTTTCGCCAACAATGACAGCTGTTTCGTTTATTTTGCGCCAACAATCACAGCTGTTTTGTTTATTTCACGCCAACAATGACAGCTATTTTGTTTGTTTCGCGCCAACAATGACAGCTCTTTTGTTTATTTTTCGCCAACAATGACAGCTGTTTTGTTTATTTTGCGCCAACAATGACAGCTGTTTTGTTTATTTTGCGCCAACAATGACAGCTGTTTTGTTTATTTTGCGCCAAAAATGACAGCTGTTTTGTTTATTTTGCGCCAACAATGACAGCTGTTTTTTTTTTTTTTGCACCAGCAATTACAGCTGTTTTGTTTATTTTGCGACAACAATGACAGCTGTGTTGTTTATTTTGCGCCAACAATGACAGCTGTTTTGTTTATTTTGCGCCAACAATGACAGCTGTTGCGTTTATTTTGCACCAACAATGACAGCTGTTTTGTTTATTTTGCGCCAACAATGACAGCTGTTTTGTTTATTTCGCGCAAACAATGACAGCTGTGTTGTTTATTTGGCTCCAACAATGACAGCTGTTTTGTTTATTTTGCTCCAACAATGACAGCTGTTTGTTTATTTCACGCCAACAATGACAGCTGTTTTTTTTATTTTGCGATAACAATGACAGCTGTTTTCTTTATTTTGCGCCAACAATGACAGCTGTTTTGTTTATTTTGCGCCAACAATGACAGCTGTTTAGTTTATTTTGCGGCAATAATGACAGCTGTTTTGTTTATTTTGCGCCAACAATGACAGCTGTTTAGTTTATTTTGCGCCAACAATGACAGCTGTTTTGTTTATTTTGCGCCAACAATGACAGCTGTTTTGTTTATTTTGCGCCAAAACTGACAGCTGTTTTGTTTATTTTGCGCAAACAATGACAGCTGTTTTGTTTATTTTTCGCCAACAATGACAGCCGTTTTGTTTATTTTGCGCCAACAATGACAGCTGTTTTGTTTATTTTGCGCCAACAATGACAGCTGTTTTGTTTATTTTGCGGCAAAACTGACAGCTGTGTTGTTTATTTCGTGCAAACAATGACAGCTGTGTTGTTTATTTTGCTCCAACAATGACAGCTGTTTTGTTTATTTTGCGAAACAATGACAGCGCTTTTGTTTATTTTGCGATCACAATGACAGCTGTTTTGTTTTTTTGCGCAAACAATGACAGCTGTTTTGTTTATTTCGTGCCAACAATGACAGCTGTTTTGTTTATTTTGCGCCAACAATGACAGCTGTTTTGTTTATATTGCGCCAACAATGACAGCTGTTTTGTTTATTTTGCGCAACAATGACAGCTGTTTTGTTTATTTTGCGCCAAAAATGACAGCTGTTTTGTTTATTTCGTGCCAAGAATGACAGCTGTTTTGTTTATTTTGCATTTTCTAGTCTTAAAAGTTGATACCACATGAAATGGCGGAGAGAGTGTCTTGTGTGGCAGTTGTTTGTCTCAGTTATTAGATTAATGCTTAAGAACTTGAACTGCTTTTGTCACGAAAATGAAATCTTTTATGAATCTTAAATGTTTGCTGTAGTGGAAACATGACCTAAGAAAGCACATTTTATCCTGGATCTGACCACAACAATAGTTCAATACATTTGACAAGGTAAGTTATTCTGTAGGCAGGGCTCGAAATAGAAAAAAATTATAGCCTTCCATTTTTTTTATTTTCTGGCAGGCCAGACAAATTTTGGCCTGCCATTTATGTTTTTTGACCTGCCACAATGACATATTTAAATGTTTAATTATTAATGAAATATTACTATTTTTCATTTTCAGTAAATAGTGCATTTCTTGAGGGGCAAGAATTTGAAGAAGCAGGGATGGAAATAAGGGAAAACAGATTGATAGATGATTATTTTCGATGGTGTAAACGGTCATGCCCCCCCCCCCCCCTAGCAAGATGAAGAAACATCCGGACACTTTTTTCACCTTTTATTTAACAAACATTCAATGCTGTGCATCAAGAGGAGAATTACCCACTACTCACAGTGATGTCCATACAAATTTATGCCAAACTTGAACAATAGTCAATAAAAAGTAACTCAAGAGCTTGTGGTGTCCTTCTTAGAAACAAACTGTTAGAAGAAATGTGCAGGCTTCGGAAACAGGAATTCAAGCTTTCATGGACAATACATTGGTCCAAGCTGCCATTTTTAACACTGGTTAGATTTGAAAGCAACAAAATGAAATACAATATTAAGTGGAGCGATTCTGACAACCATTCAAGTGATAGAAATCTGTTGAAACATCTCCTTAGTCCTACAACTGAGACAACAATTGGCACTACTCCAATACATGTAAATCATCCTCTAGAAGATCCTTGACAGTTTCAACAACCTTCATTGCAAGCTTGTGTGGCTCTCCTTTCATGTGAGTCAACACGCTATCTTTCTTCACATTGGTCGTACCTTGATCGCGACACCAGGTTTCGTTGAAGTTTCTTAGTTTCGTTAGCTTTTTCTGGTGTTTCCTGCATATCTTGCATCGTATACTTCTTACGAAGATTGCACCGCTTTTCCTCTCAGACTCTACTATTTCAATCCAATCGCCACACTTCCAGCTTAAAAGTGTAGATTTCTTAGTCTTTCGATCTGATTTGGCGTCCATGGATGCCCCCATGTTGCCTTTGACATCTGTTGCTGCTGCCCAGCTGATTGTAAGCTCTATAAAGTCGACCCATTCCCTTCGCCAACCCGCTCAAAGGGCCCAAACTGCATGCCGGGTTAAACTACACGAGAAAACCACAAGCCAATGCGCCTGCAAACGCACGCGTGGGTTACGGATTTAATGGAGGGTTTTACAGTCGAAAGAGTTTCTTTTAAGTAATATTTTTTTCATCAGTGAGGATTGATTCATGGAGAGGAATAGTAGATAAAGGAGCAGGGTAAGAGGAGAAGAAAATGACACAACACCAGTCCAATAAATTTCACATGCCATTTTATTTTCGGTTTGGCAGTTCAAATTTATTTTCGCCTGCCAAACCTGAATTTTGGCCTGCATTTTGGCCATTGGCAGGCGGCTATTTCGAGCCCTGTGTAGGGGGACAATTACGTTTGTACATGCATAATCATGCAAGGGAAAACTGGAGAATAAATTCTGCACATTAATCGAAGGGGTAGGAAGAAAAACTATATGACACCAAATGTTTTGCTGAGAATGAATCCCATTACTTTACCAAGAGCCACCACTGCATATGAAAAAGGAACAGCTACAATGTAAGTTAAGTTATATATGGCAAGTATAAATATTGTCATCAATAGGACTAGCAAATTTTTATGGATGCCCCATTATGACATCTGATTTACTTTAGACATTTGAGAGGCAAAGCTACATGTATCAGTAAGTTTCACTGTGTGCTTGTCTTATCAGTTACATGTAACTTACGATTGAAAAGAGATACAACTTGAGCTTTGATGTTGAGCGTATAGAAGTAAGCCTTTTTGTTTTTCTCTTGCTGATCTGAAAAGCGTTTCCTGTAGGTAAGAGATGAAATATCTGTAATTAGTATCACCCATTCCAACTAGTGGACAAATGCAAATCCTGCATTTTAATTAGCTACCCTGCAAGAGGACTATCGGTAATACATGTAGTCCTCAAGAAGCAAAATTGGTGCAATCAAGCGTGACTCTTTCTTTTGCTTTATTCCCAAACAAAGAGTCCTTCAACTTGCAGTTGTTAACTTTATTATTGCCTTTTCTGTACGACTAGTTGAGTGATACTAAAACAATAATTAAACCCTTCACCCTCGAGGGCCACAAGGCAATGGCCCATTCAGCTTCACCTCATGAGCTACTGACCCGTAGCCCGCAAGGGTTACGGGTCTATTGTTAACTACTGGTAGTCTTTTAACTGTTGTAGCTTTTAGCACTAGACGGGGACTACAGACGAATTTACACAATTTTCTAGCAATCCTTCATCGATAAATCTCCATTAAGTGGGCTTCAAACGATGAAACCAATTTGAGCAAATATATTGAAATTGTTTGAAAAGTCTCAGAGCCAGGACAACATTGATCACTGCTAAAATGTATGTAGGGCAATTGCTAGTACAGTACAGTATGTGGCTTCACTTTTGACTTCCACCCTTAGAATATGACTGGTTGTAATTAATCACTGATAATGAAGTTAATTGAAAAACTATTAGGTATGTGATAATTACCCATTGCAAGATGCAGCAGTACAGTCTACTTCCTCTCCCTCAAATAACTTTTTGCACTTGTGGCAATAGTCGTGTTCAATAACCTCGAATTCATCTCCCTCTGTTTGAGTAAATACCTTCTTGAGGTAATCTACCGAATTGGCACCTTCATTCACATCTGGCATGTGCATTTTTAGAAGTTTTAGAACAGTTCTGAACTGCTGGTTTGAGGCACAGGTCCCAACAGCCCAGGCCATTGTGGCTATGTAACTTTCCATTCTAGTTATTTGGGAGACAGTCTCATGGTCACTGGGTGGTATTTTCCAGACTGGTCTCTTGAACTCAGGATGTACTGAATCTGTCAATAACTGTGCATTACTGGATGAAAACAATACCATGTCAACATAAGTAACCAGATAGATTAAACAAATGAGTTTCAATCAAAAGAAGCTTTGATAGAAATATTTCAATTCTAAAACTCTGGATGCTCAAAGATATCCCTGACGTCACCTATTGTTATTAATATGCCAACCAGAGAACTATTGGCTGCCGAAACAAAGAATTGTTTTGTTTGACGTTTTGAACATTTAATAACAAAAACAATGTTTGTAAACAAATATCTTCCCTATATGAAACAAGCCAAATGTAGGAATGCTGGTCGTTTTGCCATTGTATGTCAGTTTGCCAACATCTAACTGCCGCAAATCAGCTGCAGTCATATCGCTCAGTATAATATTTTGCTTTTCGAGGAGTGACGAAAACTAACCTGCGATCAAATGCTTTTTTTGCTAGCAAAAGCGGGACTTTCATTTGGAAAAAGCCTGATCACAAACTAAAACCCAAGAATGAACACAACCTTTTTGGCTCATTTTATTCCAATAATACCTTCTATTCACGAAAGTTAAAACACAAGCGCTAATTCCCTATTTTTATTACGCTCTTCTTTCGCTCCCTGTGGTCTGAATGCCTGTCAATAGTACCTTTATTTAGTACAGACCAAAGTAGCTAACTGGTACGGTGTCCAGCAGTGAAGAGTTATCTGTCGTGAAAGTTTAGAATCGAATTTCTAATTGATTCGATAAAATCTGTCAAGCGGTGACGTGTGAATGATACGTTACATTCGTTTGCCAAGGTCTCCGAAGCATCGTATTGCGCGATCCATCAACGCTTGTATTGTATTATATTGTGTAATCGGGTAACTTTCGTGTACCCATGGCCGCCAGAAAGAACCAGTTGCTAAGGCTTGAGGGTTCTCATGATAGCAAACAATGATGAAAGGCTGATACTACATGAAAAGCTATGAAGTCATGATTCAGCGATAAGGTACAAATGTAACTGCTGACAGACACAAACTGTTGCGGCAGCGACATTATATTCTGGATTTTTCCAATTGTCCCTTGTCACGCGTTTTGCATGTGGCATTGGCCAATTGGCAATCTCACACCATCTTAGTGAGTATATGGATATCAGTCGACCACCTGAATACTTCATTAATCATAGCTTGCTACACTGTGCTGACGAGACCCATTATATACCATTTTTCATGTAACAGGCAACCCTTTCACATACCTTCCAGGGCTCGCCCAAGAAAATGTACGACCATTGCATTATTGAGTGGGTGAAGATTTATGCCAATGATGGATGGAATTATCTATTGTTTGAACAAAAAGGGCCAGATGGTGAGCTTTTTACCCCTTTTAACTAAAACTAAACTACAAACAGTGATCATGACTAGCTGGCTTAGGTAAATGTGCTATTCCGCTCATGGATTCCCTAAAACATCTTAGCCTCCCTGGGCCTCATTTCAGTCATTCCACTTTCCATTTGGTGACAGCAATAATGATCATCTTACAAGAATTTATGAGGAACTAATTTCATATAACTGTTTCAATTTATATGACCAATCTTCCCCGTTTTACACAGCTGAGATTTTTCTTTGGTACACCAATCAATCCCCAAGAAAAAATGAAAGGTTACTGTAAGTTTTTGTATTCTAGAAAGTAAATTATGTTAAAAGTTACAACCAAAGCTGAAAAAATGGAGGGACATTTAGCTGGGTTCACCATTTCAAGCTTGTACATACAAGAAAATTACCCTAATCATTTCTTCTGGAATTCGCATGTTCTTAATCCAGAAAAACTCTACTTTGAGTCTATTTTCCCATTGAAGTTTTATTTAGAAAATAGTGGCAAGACAGATGTAAAAGTATTAGTAAGTCAGATGTGATGTCAACATGTGAACAAAGAAGTCAGTAAAATCCCATACAACACTTTATGGTACATATCATTTGTGTGGCTTTAATCTCAAACTCAAAATTCAACAAAATGAAAAATAGTTACAACACTCTGGGACACAGATCCAGAGAAGCAAAGGTCATCACATATGAACTTAAAACAAATTAAATTGTACCTGATATTAATTTTGGAAGACAAAAATAGATAAAAAAGGAAATACAGTAGAGCCTATTAACTCGGAACTCTAGGGGTGAAACAATTAAAAAACAATTTGAGATAGCAAGGTTTCAAGTTAACGGGGTTGATGGCACAATTCAATTTGCCACATTAAAAATCAATAGTTGGTGATTTTTTAGCACTTTAGTGTTTACTGCACTGTAAATTAAAGTTATTTTATAAAAATGGTAATTGGGCATTTTTATGATAAAATGTGATTAGTTGCACCAATCAAACATCAAATGTATGTAGTGTTGACCATACCGTTAGTTTTAGTGTTTTTACCGATTATAGAAAAGAAGAGCTAATGGGATGGCATCCACGTGGAGTTACAAGAGCCAGAGCTCGAGTTATGGGGGTAAATTGCAGTGAATTTTTGACTAAGAGAAAGGAAATTTAGTTCGAGTTGGCAGCAAAATCGTGGTATCCGAGTTCGAGTTAACCGAGTAAAAATGACTGAAAAGTGAGGTGAAATCCAAGGGAAATAGTTTGATTTAGTGGGAAGTTCGAGTTATCCGAGTTCGTGTTATTGGGGTTCTACTGTACTTACAATATATGAAATAGCGGCGCTTACCAGTCCAGAGGTCTTAACAGAAGCAGTTCTAACTATACTGCCGGCAGCTGAGTACTTGATT